>JALPQD010000146.1:3430289-3780289 GCA_023101885.1 Typhlomys cinereus
CCATGGACGCCTCCACCTCCTCCTTGTTTACTCTGCTCCGGAATTCACAGGCTCCGCCCTACCAGGACCAGAAATGCAGGCCTCCCCGCTTCTGCCTGGCGTCTATACCTGGGGTCTAGGATCTGAACTCAGGATCTTCCGCCTGCAAGGCAGAGACTTAACCCCTGAGCCACCTCTCCAGCCCCATCTACAGAAATACTTTATACATGTGTCTTTTCCAGTTTGCCTGCATGTTGCTGGTAAATTCACTACCAAAGAGCTTAGGGAAAGACAATGGAATTCAAATGCATAAAATACCGATTTCACAAAAATTGCTCATTTCACACAGTAAATATTTATTTACTGTGTATGTGTGTGTGTGTCAGAGAGCACTGCGTATCCCTGTGGAGGACCAAGGGTGACTTCAGGAATCATCCTGGATTGCTTCTACCTCCTTTTTTCCTTCACTTAGGGCCTGGGTTTGAACTTCAGTATTGCCAAATAAATAAAGGGAAAAAAATAGATACAAGAGCAATCCTACATGTATACAGAGAACTCATAAGGTACAGTGTTAAGATTGCCAGCGCAGGAATGACAGTGCCTACGTAGACGTGTATCCTGGAACCACAACATTGGGCAAGTTGCAGAACTTTCCTGCATCTGCCTCGGGTCCCTCATTCATAAAATGAAGATTCATAAAATGTAGTGTTTGTCAGGTTCTTGTGTGTTCAATGAGATCAGGATCGCACAGCAATGAGATCACTTCTCAGCTCAATAATATTAGGGTGTGTGAGGGAATTGGTGGGGAGGGACAGTGTGGTTGCTACTGTAGTGATGTTTATAGAGATAAACAACTCAGAAACCATCCACTGCAAATTACGAATAGAATAGTCCTGGTGAGTGGAATTTGGGTTGAGGGAATATGGCATATTCCTTCACTTTTTTAAAAAAAACTGCATCTGTAATATTGATTCTATAAATAACATTTATTACAGTCATAATTTTAAAATGTCAGTTGTTATTCTTGATGTCTAGGACACAATTCAAATTCATTTATGCAGAATCAAGGAAGGTAAAGAGACCACAAATAATTTTTGTGGTGGGTGGGAACAATATTTCGATGTATTTTGAAACCGTTGTTCTAAGTTACTCCTTTGAGTTGACCAGAACTTTGCTATTTCCATCAAAGATGAGAAAGTTGACACTTCCTATCCCTCCAATATGAAGGACAGAGTTAGAACCAGATCACATGCCCCAGGCTGTCAGAGCCTGCCCACTCCTGTCGGTCATGTGTAGTGTCCAACACGCCTGGTGGAGCCCCAGCTTCAGGGAGACAAGGAGCAGCTCATTTACATAATCTTTAGAGCCCAGCAGAGCAGGTGGGAGAAGCTTCTAGCAAAAAATGGGCTGGCTAGTGTGAGATTGGTTTGAAACTCTCCTAATGAACTGTCATTATGCTCTTACCTCTGGTAACCTGCAAGTGTTTTGATGTTTTAGGTTTTTACAGCTGAGAAACCAAACCCCTCACCATGTGGATAATTTAGCATTCTTTGCCTCGGTTTAGATCTTATTCTTGGGGCTGCAGATTCACAAGATTCTGCCCCCTTCCCCCCAGATCCTCGTCAGTAATTGTAATGCAATCCTGCAGCATGTCAGACTAAGTCCTGAAGGCTCTGCTTTGTGCACTTGATCTGCAGCGACCTTTGGGGTTTGCTGCCCATTGAACCGAAGGTCTTCCTCGTGAAATCACAGAATGGTGTGCTCAGTTCACTTTCTGTTACTCGATATCACCAAACAAAAATACCATTATCAATGTTTGGGGGGCGGGGAGGGGGAGGATACGGTATCCTGTCTCTTTAAAAGTTTAAGAATAGCAGACCCAGTAGAGTTCATTCTTTGGGGGCTGCGCCTTGGGAATTTTCTGGCCCAGAATCAAGCTCCGGATAATTAATTATGTCAGTGGAACGCTCCGATGGCCTGTTCTCTTCAGAGAAAAGTGACATCATCCGGAGAGTTCGCTGGCAATAAAGGAGAACAAAGCTGTGGGCGCAGGAAATAACAGACAGATGTCTGAGTGCACATGTTTTATCTACTTCAAAGTGCCCTGCAAGAAGTCAGGCTCGGTGGCTTGGCAAAGGGTCTCTGGCCTCTGGTGGTGCTGGCCGCCTCACAACCTGTGGCCTGAGGCTGGGAGTGTGGCGTTCCTAGGGAAGTTACCGATGACAGCTCAGAACATTCTGGCAAGACCCTGGCAAGCCAATCAAGTTATGTAGTGTGGGGAAATGGGACCAGATGGCCAACACATCCTCTGCGAACAAGGTCAATACAGGAAACGTAACCCGGGAGTCTTATTCCGGGACGCCTCTTGCTGACATCATATTTTCACAGAAAACTGTTACTGACCTCCTCTACATCACGTAATGAAAGAAATGCATATTTCAGCTTCAGCCCGTCAGCTCAGCTGCTAACTAATAATGCACCCTTAAGCAAGCAATTAAGCTTTGCAGAGCCTTAGTTTTCCATCTGTACAAGAGAAATAAATTAATCTTCCTTGAAAGACTTTGTCCACACCATAGTGCGATGGACACGTCTGTGGTTAAATTCAACTCCATCCTTCCCTGCAGAAGTCACCATGTCACCTAACTACAGCCAATCTTGGATTAGTTGAAATGGATGTTTCCTGAAGTCAAGGCATAATAGGAAGATCACTGTTTTGCATTTCAGCTGTCAGATAGCCTTACCATTAGATACATTCTTTACATCTAAAACTTTCTCTTTAAGAATATTTTATCTAATTATCTAAGTAAAGCCAGTTCTCTTTAGGTTATTTAGAATAGTCATTCTCACTGAGACCATTGTTGTTCCCAAGAGGGTGAAAATGGTCCTCATATGAAGAAAATCTACAAGTAATCATGGTTTATGTTCTCAAAAATACTATAGTACATATATATAGAACATGTGGTATTAAAATTTATAAGGGTGATAATAAGCGAGAAAGAGCCTAAAAGTCTTCAGAGAATAAACCTGGCAAAAGTTCCCACAGCATGGATTAAAAGATATTAAAAGATTTTTCCCTACTATTTTTCTATTTTTGTGTGTATGTGCATGCATGCATGCGTGCACGCTCGCGCATATGTGTGTGTGTGTGTGTGTGTGTGTGTGTGTGTGTGTATGTGTTACAAGTGGGGGGTGTATATGTACATGTAGGTATATGTAAAAGAAGGAATTTGAGTATGTGTCTATGGAGGTCCAAGGGTGACACTGAGAATAATCCTGGATTGCTCTACCTTCTTACTGCTTTGCTCTGGGTTTTCCCAAATTTTGCCTTCCAGGGCTGGAATTACAGGCTGCAATTATATCCATCTGGCATTTATTTACATGGGCTCTGGGGATCTGAACTTAGGTCCTTTTGCTTAGGAGACAAAGGTTTTAACTATTGAACCATCTACTCAGCCCAGAGATTCTGAAAAGTTATAAAGAAAAATATTAACCATCTACAATGCTATCAATCTGAGAAAACATTGCAAGTATTTGGAAGCTTTTCCTTGGGTGCCTTTTTTTCCATAGACACACGTGCACGGATGTACAACTTGGAATATTGACCATGGCATTTCCTAATCACTCAGCTTGCTAAAAATATCACTTTCAACCTTTGTGATAGTTCCTTCTTTGAATACTATTTCTGAACAGCATCATATCTATATAACAACCTTCATCTCTCTTCATCTCTTTTGTCAAATGACATAAATTTTGTGCATATAGACTTTTGCACGTGTGTACAGGTGCAAAGGCACACATGAATGAAGATCAGAGGTTATGCTCAGGTTTCATCCCTCTCGAGCTCTAGCAACTTTTTTATCTTGCATGTGTATGATGTGCATGTATACATGTACGTGCATGTGTCTGAAAGCCCGAAGTTGATACCACTGTCTTCCTCAATGACGCTCCACTTTATTGACTGACTGAAGGTTTCTCAATGGAACCCAAGGCTCAGTAACAGTCTAGTCTAGTTGGCCAGCTTGCCCCCAAGAATCCCTGTTTGTGCCCCCTATTTACCACGATTACAGGTGTCTGCCATGCCTGCTCAACTTTTATGGCTCTGAATTGCAATCCTCATACTTGCATGGTAAGAGCTTGTATTCACTGAACCATCTCCTCAGTCCTCCATCTTGTCTTTTGAAATGGGGTTTCACACTGAACCTGGAAGTAATTGAGCAGGCTAGGCTGGCCGGCCAGAGAGACCCAGGAATCTGCTGTCTTTACCTCCCCAGCGCTGGGATTATAAGTGAGTATTACTGCGCCTAATTCTTTAAGATATGGATTCTGGATCCTGAATTCAGGTTCTCATACCTGCAAGACCAGCACTGAGTCATCTTCCCATCGCTAAACAACATTATTGAAAGGCATGAAGGAGAGTCGGGCAGAATTGCACCTGCCTACAGTCATAGCACCTGGGAAGATTGCACCGGTTGGAGGTCAGTCTGGGCTGCACAGTGATCCAAGCCAGGGCTGGGTAGGGAGATCTTATCTCAAAGCAAAGTTTTGCAGCAGGAGAGATGGCTCAGGGGTTAAGACTCTGTCTTGCAAGTAGAAGGTCCTGAGTTCCGATCCCAGGTCTCACATAAAAAAACGCCAGGCAGAAGGGGTAGCAGCCTGCACTTCCAGCCTTGGTGGGCAGAGCCTGGGAAATTCCAGAACAAAGCAAAAAGAAGGTAGAAGCAATCCAGGATGATTCTCGAAGTCACCCTTGGACCTCCACAGGGACACACAGTGCCTTCTGATACACACACACACACATACACACGCAGAAAATAAATAATTTATATATATATATATATATATGCAACACTTTGAATGCTTTAGTTTTAACTTTCTAATTAACTGTTTTTATTTACTTTTTTGGCTTGTGTGTGGATATGTGGGTACACATTTCTATGTATGCAGTGTGTAGAAGAGGGCACTTGAGTGTGTGTGCCTGCGCTTGTGGGGACCTAAGGATGGCACTGGGAATCATCCTGGATTGCTCTCCCTGCCTTATTGTTTTGTTCTCGGGCTTCCCAGGCCCCTCCTCCCAGGACCAGAAGTTTGGGTAGCTGTTGTATCTGTCCAGCATTTTTCACAGTGGGATCTGAGATCTGAACTCAGTCCCTTTTCCTTCGATGCAAACAAAGGGTTTAACCCCTAAGCCGTTTTTCCAGCTCCCAATTCACTATTTGTAAAGACTTTGAGTTTATTTATTGCGAAATTATCTTCAGAGCCTCTTGCAATGGAGAAGACACTTGAGATGTCTACATACATCCGGTAAGCAGCACTGACCTCTATGTCCCCTCTCTCCAGTGATCTTGGTGACTCTGAAATGCAGGGAAGGAGAGAGAGAGAGAGAGAGAGGAGTGGTGTGATAGAAACAGGTGTCAACATGACAATTGAAAGCTGGAGCACTGGGCACATTTGTGAAGAATTAGTAGTTGAGTTAACCCTGAGCAGGCCTGCAAGATTGTCTGATTGACGGGCAAGGCCCAGCCCATGGTGAGTGGGACTAGTTCCTGGGCAGGCAGATAAGATGGTGGGAGCTGGTTAAGGAAATTGGTATTCTTGACATATTTGGACAGATACGCTGTCTGGCAAGGGACGTTTGCCCCTTTTCAGCAGTCCTGTGGTGTGATGTAGCCAGTTACCTTGGCCTCTGGTGTTGATATGAGCTTTTCTGCCAAGCTAGATTAAGAACTATAAGCAAGGCTGGAGAGATGGTTCAGGGGTTAAGACTTTACCTCGAAAGCAGAGGTTTCTGAGTTCAGATCTCAGGTCCCACATGAAAAATGCTGGGCAGAAAGCAGAAACGTAGTGGCCAACACTTCTGGCCCTGGTGGGTAGAGCTGGGAAATCCCAGAGTGAAGCAAAAAGGAGGTAGAAGTAATCCAGGATGATTCCCAAATTCACCTTTGATCATCTATAAGGACACACAGTGCTCTCTGGTACACACACACACACACAAAAATACGTTAAAAAAAAAAAAGAAGAACTATAACCAGACAATCATAAGCGAAGAATAAAACCCTCTGTTCCTTTTAGCCATTTTGCCATAGATTTACTGGCAACATGCAGAGTAACTGCGACAGGTAAAGGTCGGTTTTCTCCTTCCTTCCACCTTATGGGCCTCCAGGGAATTAAACTCGTGTTACCAGTTTTGCCACCAGAAACAGGTGCCTACCTGCTGAGCTGTCCCAGCAGCCCCTACTTCTTCCCTTTTATGCAGCGTAGGACCAGCGCCCAAGGAATGCTTCTGCCCTCCTTTAGGGCTGGTGGGGCTTCCCACTCAATTAACTAAATCGAGACAGGCCCGCCCAGAGACGAACCTAATCTGAGCCCTCCTTCACAGGTATAACTGGAGGTCCGTCTCCTAGGTGATGCGGGCCGAGTGACATTCAACACTAACATCACAGAGGGCATTTCAAATAGAAGGAGAACTTTGATTTTTATTAAAAAGTTCATGTAAGCTCAACATTCCTTTTGAACTTAGTATTTTAATTGTCTTTTCCTAAACTGAAGCGCTTTGCTCTACTTGCATCTTCATCTACAGCCAAGGCCTGCCTTTGGCGTAAGTGCTAGTACCACATGTGCTGTGTAATGTGGCTTCTTCTTGATGCTGGGCTTAAAACAGATCATAAGAAAAGTTTAGAAAAAACAGTATCGTTGTACTGCAGTGCAGTCTCTTGAAAGCGTAGCGGGAGGGGCGGACCCTCCACCATGTAGTCTGAACTCCTTCATCGCCATAGAACGTGGTACAGAAGTCAAGGAAGGGCAGCGTGCTGAGGTTGCCCGCGGTTTAAGAATGATTTGGTGGTAAAGTGATCGAGAGCAACAGAGATGAGAAAAGATGCCACAACTTTGACCTGATGGAGTTTGTGGGAAGATTTCAGGAATGCTGCCCAGGAGATCCAGCTGTTTCACATCAGCCACGAGGAAGGAATGAAAGAGACATTGTCTTTTATTGGAAATCTGCCGTATGCTTGATGCTATGCCAGTGACTTGTCATACATTTACTTTTCTGGGGAACTGGAGTTCAGAGACAACTAACCCGAGCCGAGGGTTTGTTTGTGTGAGTCCTAGGAGTCAGATAACTGTTTACTTACTGGGTATCTTGTGTACATTAACTCAAGCACAGTCTGCGAGTTATTGATGCTGTTCCCATTTTGCAGATGAAGTGACTGAGTTCATAGGCTGACTCACTCATTCAAGGTCACACTAACAGTCATGGTGCAAGTTTCAAGCACAAGATTCCAAAAATGATTTTCTTTCTATCCCATGGCATCTCTTGAATAGATGTAAAAGTCAGAAGAAAAAAGAAAACCTAGTGTAACATTTTCATCAGGAACATTCTTTTTTTATTCTTTTAGTGTTTTATACATGAATATAGTGAATTTATGATATTTTCACACCTTAATCTTCAATCTTATTTGTAACAGTTACTCTTAACTATTGCTGTGAGAGAACAACCAAAATCAAATAACTTGAGAGAGAAAAGGAAATTTATTCACCTTAGGGTTCCAGAGGGGAGATACAGTCTTTCCTGGTGGAAGTGCCATGGTTGGCTGGCGGGCCGAAGCTAGAGACAAGTTATATAACACCCATTCGAAAGGCTGGTGGTGACGGCTGAAGGATTCCTGGAGAGTCTCTCTTCTGTTCTGTGTTTGCTTTTATCTGGTTCACTACTAAGAGGTTCCAATGAGATCTATGGCGGTTCCGATGGGATCTGGGGCTGGTCTTTGCATTATCCAGATAAGCTCTCTAGGTGGTCCCAGCCCAATCTTAGTTAATGCCAGGTGTGTCAAGTTGATAACCAAGATTAACTATCACACCATTCCCGCTCCTCTTCCCATTACAACCCTTCTTCCCTGCCAATCTCCCTCCTATTTTTCAACTCTTTTCACATGTTGGCCCGCTGGGTTTCATCTGGGCTGCCTTGGATGACATGCGTCGAGTACACGCTGGGGCGGGAATCATGTATCAGTGGGTATGTCACAGAGGGAATCATCTTCCATGTCTTCCCCACCAGCATTAACCCTCTTTAGTCTCTCAGGAAGGGGTGGAGCCTCTTGAGATCTGTCCCCTTCCACGGCGAAATGCAAGGACAGTTCCCGAGCAGATATTGTGCAGAGGGACAGAGCTGCATTGAATTCACAGACTCCTTCCACCACATGGAGTATCGGAATTGAACTCAGGTTGCCAGCTTTGCCCACAGATGCCTTTACCTGTTGAGTCATTTTGCCAGCTCTGGGACATATTTTTTAAAACAGGAAAAAAAAAAAACCAACAAGCAAACTCTTATCAATCTGAGCTTTCAAAAAGATGATTCGTTATCTTATACATCTTTTGTTATTTCTAAGTAGAGAGAGATCTACTAATGTATTTGAAGATACAGGTGTTACCAAATACTTAACATGACTTGAAATACCAACTGTCGATTTCTTCTTTTTTTTTTTATACCATAAAATAATGTTTTATTAGTGTTCTACTGCCATAATTAAGATACTGAGTATTGGTTACATAAATTCAATGTATTCTATAGATGTTCAATGCTCAAAGTGTCACAAGAGCTATACTTCTTTGAGATCTTTAAGAAGACTTTTCCCCACCATTTTCCAGCACTATCTTGCCAGTAATCTTTGGGATCCTTCAGCAAGTAGATTCACTCTGACCCTCTTTTTCAAGGTCGCTTTCTGCATAGTTTCACATTCTTTTCTCTGTGTTATCTGTCTTTGTGTTCTCACTTTTTTTTCATTGTCTTTTTCAGTAAGGGTTCTAGTCTTATTGGATTTAGCCTATATCTTAATAAGATCACACTTCAAGGTACCATTGGAGAATAAAAAATTCAGTGGGGCGATTTCTTCTTTTTATAAAAGCAAATGCCCTGTATAATATCCCCCTGGTGAGTTCAGAATGCTGGGTTTTTCTTTTATTTTTGCTCAAAATTTAAGTGGTAGTTTTGCAAGTTGGTCAAATGTATGGTGCGAATAGAGAATATAGGATTGGCTTAGGTCAGAAGCAGAAGTCAATAAATAGATCAAGAACACTAGAAACCCAAGGGAAGATGGTTTTGTGGGATTCAAATAAATCTCATGCATAAATTTAAGGCAGACAATGAGGTTTAGTCTTGTTTGTTTGGACTAGTTGCTCTTTTGAAAAGACACTGCCGGGACTTGAGATCACAGGCTTCCAAGCTCCCGCCTCCACCCCCAGCTGCTTGGCTTCAGGAAAGTCAGGCTCCTTTAGATTTCTCTCAGAAGCCCTGGAAGGCTCCAGAAAACGGCCTACACCTGTGTCCCACACTCCTCTGGGCTCCCGTTGGCATCAGCCATGTGCCCATTGTTCTTGCCCACTCCCACAGCAGCCACAGAGACAGCTCAGTAAGGGTGTGTGGCAGTAAGGGGTTGCTGCTCTGGGTGTCCACAGGTGTCTGCATGCAGGCTGCTCCCCTCTGGTTTACACCGGGTCTTTGTGCCCGAAGGAAAGATGCCTCCTCTTACCCTCCTCCCTCATCCCTTTTTGCTTAGGCTGCAGCACCTTGAATTTGGATCTATCAATTCCCCTAGTTTTGACTTGGGTGTTTTATGGCTGTCCCCACCGTGGGATCCAGGAGAGAGTGGAAGGGGCTGGGCTGGATAGGCGTTTGAGTGACAGGCACCGAGCTGTCCCCAGACTCACCCTTCCCCTCTGACCCGAGCCATTGTCCTTCCTCCAAAATGGCGCTCTTCCTCACTGGGGACGAGTCTTTCCCAGGAAGCCCCTTGGTCGCTCTTGCAAATAGCTGCAGGGCGAGGCCACTCTGCCTGTGACATTTCCCAGGTGGAATAACATGGATGGATTTCACTCCAGCTAGAATGATTCCTAGGAGGCTGACTGAAGAGGAAGCGATCCTAGGAAAGAGTTAAGGCAGTGAAGAAAACTGAATCTAATCATCAGCAGAGACAGGGAGCTGCAGATGCTGATGGGGGCCGATCTTGTCTAGCAGGCTTGTGTCCACAGCATGACATTTACTGAGCTGGAGAAGCAACCACACAATATCTGGGTGCACTTTAGCAGCAGTTTCTCTGTGTTCTGCAGAATTCAGCTTCTCACTGGCTCTCAAAGAGCCTGAACTTGTGTGCAGATTGCCTGAGAGGCTTAAGGACAGTGTAAGATCCGGGCTTTGAGTCTGAACTAACACAGAAAAAGGGGGATGAAAAAAAAGACCTTGCAGTCCTTTGGAGTTTCAGAAATGATACATGGTAGGATCACAGTGCTGCAGTAGGGAACTTGCAACCTTATCTAATTTCTAATCGCAGGAGTCGACTTAATGTTAATATCCCAATGTGTATAATGAAGGAACAGAAGCTGCGTATGTTATAAAAGTGCATTCAATCCATGAATGGCAGTAATATTCACATGGCTAGTCACAAGGAAAATTGGCCATACTTTTGAAACGTAATATACAAAACTTTACTTTTTCTTAAATATTCATACGTTCTAGAGAGAGGATGATTTTTATTTTCCTTAATTGAAATTTAGAGAGTGAACAAGTTTTTTTTTTTAAATTGTGATGAAATATGACATAAAATTCACCATTGTAGCTACTTCTAAGTATATAGTTGTAAATGTTATTCACCACAGGAAGAACCCAAGTGCCCACCACTTCAACCCCTGCTCCAAAGAGATTTTTCTTCTGGATTACAAGCTCTGCACCTACAAAAATTCCCTTTCCCTCGATTCCTCTTCCCCAGGGTCCCTGGCAGCCACTTTTCTGTCTCTGTGAATCTGACAGTTCTAAGTACCTCAAAAAAGTTGAATAATACAGTATTTGAATTTCAGAGCTGACTTGTAGCACGTAATATAGCATGTTTAAGTTTTTTATTTATTCTTCTAGTGGTTCTATTGCATGAACAGTCTTTCCTCTGTTCAAATGTCCCTTTGGGGTTACCAAACCTTACAGGATAGTCCCTTCTGGGTCGTCGAATGATGCAGGACAATCCCTTTGTGGTTTCCAAGTGTTGCAGGAACAGTGTCACCAAATGTTACAGGGTCCCTGTTCAGGGCCAAATGTTACAGACCGACCGTCCCAATGATGCAGGGTTCTTGTGTTCCGGAGTTGAAGATTGAAACCAGAACACATGTACAGGCTTCAGGTAGAGTTTATTAGAGGAGAGAAACACTGGAACTCATGGACTTCAGATGTGGAGTCACATGAGGGGCAGATGTCCCAGGAACTCATGAGAAGCCGACAGCTAAAAAGAACTCATAGAATCCATGAGAAACAGGCATGGAGCTAGAAACGGACTCATGGCACTAGAGTGCCATGAAGGGCTAGGGCACCGGAGAACTCATGGACTCCAGGTATGCAATCCACGAGAAGCAGGCGAAGAACAGACTCATGCCACTAATGCCATGAGGGGCTAGGGCGCCAAAGATGGCTGCCAGGGCCAGGCATATTTGTACACCTGGGAAGCCTGGGAAACTGGCTTTTTCTCAATGGTTAGCTCCCACTGGGGCCCAAGCCAGTTGCTCCTGGGCCCAGGGGAGCTAGAGACCAAATTGTTTGTTGGATATGGAGAGCTCATCTCCATAATCCTTTCATAGGGAAGTTGGCCATCTTATTTGTGGAAGGATTGGAGTCAGTTTCTCAGCAGGGGATATTCCAGCAGTGGGGGGTGGCCTTGGGGAATTCCAAGACCTTCAAAGACCTTAGAGACCCCATCCCAGCATAGCTGCTGTAATTCTGCCACAGTTCATACATGAACATAGTGAATTTATGATATTTTCACATTTTTAAAAAATATTTATTTATTTTGTGTGTGTGTGTGTATCAGAAGACACTGTGTGTCCCTATGGAGGACCAAAGGGTGACTTTAAGAATCATCCTGGATTGCTTCTACCTCCTTGTTTTGCTCTGGGATTTCCCAAGCTCCATTCACCAGGGTTGGAAGTATAGGGGGCTGCCGCTTCCACCTGGCTTTTTTATGTGCGACCTGGGATCTGAACTCAGGACCTTTTGCTTTTAAGACAGAGTCTTAACCCATGAGCCATGTCTCCAGCCTGGTAATGTCACATCTAAATCCCAACTCCCCTTTTTTCCCATTACAAGTCCCACAGACACCCTTCTATTTTCAAGTCTTTTAACACGTGTGGCCCACCAAATTTCATCCTGTTTGCCTTCGGGCATCTTTAAGTTTTATTGATACTGTAGTACGCGCCACAATTTCCTTCCTTTCTAAAGTTGAACAGTATTTGAACCTCACTTGGTCTGCTCCCTCACCTGCTGGTGGGCACTTGGGTTCTTCTTGTGGTGAATAATGTTGTGTTGAACATGATATACGAATATCTATTAAAGACATCACTATCAATTCTTTGTGGAATATATACGGATATGGAATTGCTGGATCCTACGGTAAAGAGTTTTTAATTTTTCGAGAAACTTCTTTACCGTATGAAGTACTTGAGTGTGTCAGTTTTCAGAAGTGGGTTCTCTCCTTCCACCGTGTGTGTTTCTGGGGATCAAACTCATGTGCTAGGTTTGCAAGCAGGCACCTTACCAACTGAGCTATCTCACTGGCCCTTGGCTGCACCATTTTGCGCGTCTATGGGCAGTGTGTGGAGGACTCTCATTTCTTCATATCCTCACTTACTTTTGTTGCTTTCTGTTTGCAATACTGTTCTTTGGTGTCTTTTAACAGGTTTTGACTTGATTTGTCTTCTAGTTTGCAATCCTGAGTCTCTTTATGTGTCTTTCCTCATTGTTTTATATTTCTTTAGAGAAATGTCTATTCAAGTCCATTAAAAGTTTGGGGGAACTATAGAAGTTTTAATATTCTGGCTCTTAATCTCTATCTGTCATATGATTTGCATATATTTTCTTCCATCCCACAAGTTGCTTTCCATTTTGTCACAGTGTTCTTTGATCCTTGGGAGATTTAAGTTATCTACTTTTTTTCCCTTTTATTGTCTGCTTTTAGTGTCATAGCCAAGAACGACCATTGCCCAGTTCCTTATCATAAAGTATTTTCCCTGTGGTTTTCCTGAGAGGTTTATAATTTTAGCTATTACATTTCGATTAACTTTGAAGTAATTTTAGTACAATGTGCTGTTTCATTGTGTTGCATGTGAAATCCAGTTTTCCCCCAAAGTATTTATTGAACACTTCCCCCTTTGCACATCTGTGGGAATTCACTTGACTGCATTTCTAAAGGTTTGTTGACTGCCTCTCTGGTCTGTTCTGTTGCTCGTCTGTGTTTTTATGATAGTATCATACCATTTTCATCAGTGTGGTCTTCTAATAAGTTACACACTAGGAAGCAAGGATGCTTTCAACTCTGCTCTTTTGCAAAACTGCTTTGGCTATCTCAGAACTGTTGTGATTCCACAGAAATTTTAATATGTGTCATGGTTTGAATGTCATTTGTCCCCCACAGGCTCATGTGTTTGAATCCTTAGTTGATGTTGGTATTTGGGAAGGTGATGGCACCTTTGGGAGGTAGAGTCTTGATGGAGGAAGGCATGTCACATGGGGGGGAGAGGGGTTGAGGTGGGTTAGCCCTGCCCTGCTGCTAGGAATCATCTGTTCTTGAGTGTGCATCTAGTTCTTTCAGCCTTCACTGTGGATGTGACTTAAGTCACCTCCAACTTCTGCTGCCTGCCATGCCTGTCATGCCATTATAGACTACATCTTCTCTCTGGAACCATAAGCCAAATAAATCTCCTTTTAAGTTGTTTGAGTTTGAGTGTATCTCACAACAGCACAAAGAGAGATTCCCAACATAAAATTTTCTATTTCTGTATAGGTGTTGTTAGGTTTTAAACATTTTTGCCTTTAAAACTTCAACCCATCTTCTTTAATGTTAAAAGCAAGTCTTAACATAATCCCATCTAATAATATCATAATTTAATAGTTATTTTACTTAACTTTGGGTATTTAATAAATGAGCTGTATAGAGAGATAGGTCTAGGCTGCTATTAGCCGTTTAGCCATGAGGGAAGATTATTTCAGAGAAATCCAAAATCCCATTTTTAATCTCACCATGTCAGAATATTCTCTTGATATGTTATATTACTAACCATGTTAACTTTGATTTCTGAGTCCAGGAAAAAAAATGGAGTTTAATGTCTGTAATAAAATGAATAACATTATAAATGATATCCTTTTTCTTTTAATCTGCATATAATATCGGTATTTACCTAAGTCGGATAAACAGAAAATTCAACTTGTCTGAGATTTAAAGGTTGTTTATTTCCTGTTGCAGCATTCTGGTGGAATGTACTGTTTCTCCCTATTCAGTTTACATATTTTCTTTTAGAATAAACTTAGGAAGAACAAAGTGGTCCTAAATTGTAGACAAAGATGTCAGATGAAAGAGAAAAGCGGTCGACCAAATATAGCTGTTTAGATATTTGGGACAAGGGTAAGTAGTCAAGGTTGTTTTGAGAATTTCAGGACCAGTTCTGAAGACATTCTTTCTTCACATCACTTAAATTTACTCTTCTTCCTTTCAACAAATATTTACCGAGTGCCTATCATGCGGCAGGCATCTTGGGAGGCGGGGGAGACACAGCCTGTGTCCCCACAGTGGCTCACCGCCTAAGAAGGAAATAGATGAGTAAACTAATAAATTACCTAATGTAAATAGATACAGAACACTCGAGTTCCCAGGAGGGGGAAGCAGTCACAGAACGGGCATGCGCTGACCTTTCAGGACCATCTCTCCTCCTTGGCTTGCTGCAGCAACAAGCTATATTTAAGCAGTTAACTAAATAATACAAAGGAGGGGTCATGTTTGGGAACTGCATTGCTTCGGACCTTCCTAAGCAGTGAGACAGATATTTTTTTCTTTCTGAAAACATCTCTGTTGTGGAAATCAGCAGCTCCTGGTACAAATGTCTAAATAGTACACAGAGAGGAATAAAGTACACAGGGTCATAATCTAGAAAGGAGTAAGCGAATCTGAATTAGATTGCTCGTGGATAAAGATACTGTTCTGTACCTTAAAAAAATAAGAGGCTCTCTGAAGGGACTTTGAATGTCTTCCCTCCAAAGAAATCATGTGTTGAAGAAGACGGACATGTTCGCACTGAATTGAATGTCACACGGTAACATGTAGTGAGGTGTCCTGTGAGGCCTCATACATATGTACAGTTATTATGGGTCAAGTCAAAGTAGATCGTATGAACACTGTGAAAAAATCACTTCAAAAGTTCCTGTGAGCTAAGCGCTGAGGAAGGCTGGACTGCTATTTTTTATGGTGGGAGGTTCTTTGTCATCCACCGTGGACTACCGAGGTTACATAGGTCCCCATTTCCAAAGTGCAAAAAGAGGGTACAAGAACCAAGGATTCCATTCTGCTAATTATAGCTTTGTGCTCCCCCTCCCCTCGGTGATTGGAAAACCCAGCAAGTTTAAACACAGTTCAAGTTGTCATCAGGCCTCATACTCAATGGCACCTTGCCTTTAAAGGAGGGTCTTCTGAAATTCAGCTCCTGCCGTCCCTCACGGCGGCAGCCCTGCACAACGTGCCTTGCCGCGCGCAGGGGTCTCGTCGGATCTCAGTTTCTTTCTGACTTTACTCTCCACGGTGCAGACAGCTGTTCCAGGCTGTCTGCACCTGGCCTGCTGTTCCACAGTTCAGCTTCTTAGCGCTCTGTCCCCTCAGTCCCGACAAAAGCAAGACAAGTCGATGACTCTGCTTTGACTAGAATTGGTGAACCCTTCTCTCCAGTTTCTAGGGTCCCTCCTGGTTTGGGCTACTTGTCTGAAAGGCTCATGATTCTCTTGTGAAGACAGATCAGTGGGGCTAAGAATAGGGAGAACATGGGAGAAACGTCAGAGACAGGCGAGGCCCTGGGAGTGAGATCACGCACCTGTGAGCCTTTGGCCAACCCCCCCAACTGTCTGATCCCTTTGAGTGCCGAACTGCCCGTCTGCCTTGGCTAGCAGCCTGCCTAGGTGGGAATCACCCACAATCACCCACAGCCATGCTTCAAGTCGCAGCTCTGTGGTCTGCGAAGTGGCTCAGCAGGAAAAGGCACTTGCTGTGTGTCCCCTGAGGTTCCTCCCTAGAGTCCACGTGGCGAAGGAGAGAACCATCTCATGAGAGCTGTCCTCTGACTTCCACATACACATGTGGCCAACCACAACCCCAAGAAACACTGAAGAAGAGGAAAGTCAGAACAGGTACGAGCGATTCAACAATAGCAAAGGCTTTGCTGGGTGGGAGGAATGCGTGGAGGGGTTCTCTGAGGTAAGAACCAGAGCCTGCTGTCCTCTGTCAGACCAGGGTACTCATAGTGTAGAACAGGACGAAGAAGGAAGATAATTGAATTTTTTTTTGGTCTAGGAGCATAGAATATGTGGTGGGAAAAGAATGGCAGGCGACCAATAATAATCTCTTAAGATCAGCTGTTATTGGGGTGCCTGGGGCTGGGAGGCAAGAGTCTAAGAAAACAAGTTGCTTTAGTTCTGGGATTTGTTGTTTAACTAAGATGGTTAATTCTGGGAACTGCTACTATTCAAACAAATGGAGGAGTCTTATAAAATGGAGCAATCATTAGCTAAACACACACAGACACACGCGCGCATGCACATACAACACATACACACATGCACACACTCACACATGCACACGTACCAAAGAAATAAAAAAGCTAAACGCCAGTTCCTAGACTGTACCAACAGACCTACTGGATCAGGATTTTTAATCTTCCCAACATACAGATCTGACCACGTCATTATCCTGCTGAATTAAGAATTCCAAAGCTTCCTGCATGACAGCAGGCATGCTCATTGCATGGTTTTAGGGTGTCACTACTGTTGCACCATCCCACACATATAAGGCTGGCTGTTTGTCTTTTGCGCGGTTGGCCTTGAGCATGCTCATTTAACCCCTCCCTGCTTTCTCTGGCCGCAGTACTCACTGTGAGATTTCAGATCACCCCATCAAGAAAGCCTCCTCGGTTAGGTCAGAGTCAAGTATTCTAGACTTCTGTTCTCCCACACATGCCTTAGGTCACATGGTAAGTGATTTTCAATTGCCAACATCTTTGGAGACTTGGAGTCTTGAAGATGCAATCGTATCGCTAAGATTGAACACAGCGTGCTGTGTTGCACAAGCACTTAGCTCATGAATAACCAATTCAGCCCCGTTCCAAACCTACACTCCATTCTGTCCCCTCTCTGATTCAAACTGTCCCAGCAAAGCCTGGGAAGCCAGTCACCTGTGACCATGGGGCTCACTGGAGCAGGTCTGTGCTGCCCCCACATGTTTCGAATGGGCTCCCTTCACAGTCCACTGACAGCTACAAAGAGGAGCAGGTCTGATATAAGCCAGCGCCTGTTTCTGTGTCTGAATCGAAAATCTGTGTTCTTCATTACTAGTAAATAAGTTGGACGAGTGCATTGCATTGTCTTTCTCCTTCAGTCCCCTGCCACCTCTCAAACAGAAGACCCTTCTTTGTGGGCTCCTCTTCAAAACAGCCTTCTCTATTAAATAGGCTGGTCTATGTAGAAACTCTCCAGAATTCCAAGACTTTAACTTTTTTGTTTCCAATTAAACCGTGTGAAGTAATTTCGAGGACAGATGCTTTCTGTCTTTGGTATTTTATTCTTTCACAAAAGAATTATCATTTTTTCAAGATGGAAATGGAGAATGGCTTTATCCCCAGAGCCTAGGCTCTTTTTTGCATATATCTGAAATAAGTAGCGAACAAATGTATGGGGATCACATAGTCTTGTCACCAACAGTGATTAAAGAAATAGGATGACCTTGATGTATTACATTAAACTATTATGAATTGTAGTAACCTAAAGAAAACATGATGTTCTTTACATGATTATTTTTACAGTAGTTGAAGAGGCCTTAGTAAATCCATGAGGAATACCACAGTTCTAAGTAAATACTCTATAGTAGCATATCACTGAAGCCTCTTTTTATTTGGTAAATAGTATCTAGGATATTAAATTAAGATGGAACTTGTAGCTTATATGGCATATCACAATTAATACAATAAGTGGATAATTAATAAGTGGAATTTTAGAAAAAGAAAGAAAAAGATGCCTCATATCAGTTATAACAATTGAAGTTCTCTTTTAAAAGTATGAGGAAGATTTGGTCAGGAAAACAAATACTATTTGTATTTTTATATTTTTAAATCAAGTAGCTTATACTTTTATACTTTTTTAACTTTATTATTTATTTATTTATTTGTGTGTGTGTGTACTTGTCAGAGGGCACTGTGTGTCCCCGTGGAGGACCAAGGGTGACTTTGGAATCATTCTGTACTGCTTCTACTTCATTTTTGCTTCACTCTGGAATATCCTGGGCTCCACCCATCAGAGCCAAAAGTATAAGCCATTTCTGCCTAGCATTTTTTACATGGAACCTGTACATTAATCCCTGAACGGTCTTTCCAGCCTGTAGCTTACACTTTTAAAATGAAAACAGCTACCCATTTACAGTCCCAAAAATTCTATTTACAGAATCCTGTTAAGGTTTAAAAAAAAAAATCCCTATGATTTAGCAAACCCCCATTTCACACACAACTCTGAAAAAAATATGCTTAAGAACAAATTGTGAAATGTCTTGGGAGTTATATGCAATCAGTCATATGCGTGATATTTGACTAGGGAAAATATATCTTATGAAATTCCTTTTTCCATATGGAAGCACAAAACAATCTTGGACAAATTGGAGAGTGGTGGAAATAACAGGGCGTCTCATTTAAAGACATACTACAGAGCCACAGTAGTAAAGATGGCAGAGTGCTGGCACAGAAACAGAATAAAAAAGCCAGAAATAAATGCAGGAAACTACAACCACCTGATTTTTTTTTACAAAGATGCCAAAAACATATGTTGGAGGAAAGACAGTTTCCTTAGAAACATTGCAGGGAATGATGTACACATGCAGAAGAAAGAAACTAGATCCTTACCTCTCACCTGGTCAAAATCAATTCAAGTTGGATCAAAGACCTTAATGTAAGACCCAATGTTGTGAAACTACTACAGAGAACCTAGAGAAAACATTTCAAGATACAAGTACGAGCAAGGGTTTTTTTTGAAAAGAACTAGTTTAGGAAAGAACAGGAACTGGTGAACAGGACTGCATGGAATTCGAAAGCTACACAGCAAAGGCAACAATAAAATAAAGAGCCTATGAAATAAGAGAAAATATTTGCTAGCTATAAATTTGATCGAAGATTAGTGTTGAGAATTTATAAAGAACTCAAAGATTCAAATGGTAAAAAGTAAACCCACCAAGTTAATCAGTAGTTAGGCTAAAAAAATGAACTCTCAAAAACATAAAGAACAGGGCCAGTGAGGTGATCAGTGGGTATAAAGGTGCTTGCTGCAGAGTACTCGTGACCTGTGTTTGATCCCTGGGACTCACATGGCAGAGGTAACACATTTCGAAGAGTTGTCCTCTGACTTCCACGCATGCACTGTGGCATGTAGTGCGACTGATTAAAGAGCTAGCACAACCTCTCTCTCTCCTTCAGTACCTTTCTCTTTATCTCTTTCTATGATAAATAAGACTACTTAAAAAAACTGGCGTGCAAGTGGCCAGTAAAATATGAAAAAAAAAGTTCAACATATTAGCCATCAGGGAAATACAAATTAATATTGAAATTCCATCTCACTATCATTAAGAAAACAATCAGCACTGGGCAGAGACATGGCCAACATCGCAGTGCAGTGAACCATGCGGGAGAGTTCGAGGTGCTGAAGAACAAGGAAGATATCAGATTTAGAAGATTAAGCGATAAAAAAATACCAGAAATAGCACATGCCACAACATATTATTGCACAGTGTTTTTATTTTGGCATTTCAAATTTACAGAAAAGATGCGAGAACAATGCAAAAAACATGAATACTTTTAGATTTACTAATAATTTTTTGCCCTACTTACTTTAAAACATGCCATGTACACATGCATATACACCCATGCACACATACACACGGACATGCAAGCACATTCTTAGACATATCTATACAAGCATTCACACAATGTACACATGTACACAAATGCATACAGTGCACACACACACACACACACACACACAGGAATGTTTGGAAACTCTGTTGAAGATGTTGTTCCACTCAAGGAACACGTCATTTCATTGCATTGTTTGTACAAAAATATACAACTGCAGAACATTTGTCTAAATCAGAAATGTTAACATTAATACAAAAGGAGCTCTGTGATACACATAAGCAGAGGAACAAGTGGGTGGATGAGATGCTGCAGGAATGATAAGGGGGATGGAAGGAGGTGGGAAGGAGTCAGAGCAAAGACATAAACCCATTCTGTTATTAAAAATGAAAATTCTTAATAAAAATGGAAAAAAGCTGTCCTTCAAAAAAAAAAAGAAAACAAATAACAAATCAACAAATGCTGGAAATAATTAGTGTGATGCTGATGGCGTAAAATGCTCTAGCTACTATGATAATTAGCGCAGAAGTAAAAAAAATAAAGCCACCATATGACTCAAGTTACACACTCTTGGGTATGCACCTGAAGAGCTCTAAATGAACACACCACAGATAAACTGTTCATACGTGTTTACTTAAGCATAATCACAACAGTCAAACTATGGACCAGCTTAGGTGTCTGACAGCAGATGATTCAGCAAAAATGTGGCACATACACACCATGGAGTTTTATTCCACCAGAAAATTGAACAAAACTATGTAGTTTTCAGGGAAATTGAAGCAACTGGGGATATTACATGAAGTCAGATTCATGCAGACAAATACAGCATGTTGTCTTTCATTCTGGAATTCTAGATTATGTGGATATGGAAAATCATATATAGGACATGAAAGCAGAAGCCAGCCAGTGAATAAATGGGAATAAATTGGGGAGGGGGACAACTGGAGAAGGTACAGGGAAGTGTAGTCAAGGCATATAAAGTACTTGTGTAAAAGTGCAGGAGAGCGGGAAGAAGACTGGTAAGAAAGGAGAACGTTTATAATGGGAGAAAGTAAAACCTATGGACTGGATCATCAGGAGTGAAAAAGACATGGATTCACGGGTAAAGCCCTAAAAGAATACAAACAAAGAAAAATACCTTTATGAAATCCATTGCTATATACGATGAAAATACTTCAGTAAAAAGTTTATGTTTAAAAGAATTTGGGGCTGGATCTTGATGGTTCAGGTATTAAAGCCTTTGTGTTGCAAACAGGACCTGAGTTTGGGTCCCAGATCCCACAGAAGTGCTACACTGAAATGACAGAAGCTTGAACTTCTGGTTCTAGATGGTGGAGCCTGGGAAACTCAGAGCAAAGCAATAAAGAGGTAAAACAATCTAGGATGATTTGGAAATCATCCCTGGGCCTCTACAGGTGCACGCTTGTACACACAAACACACACACAACTAAGTAAATAAATAAATGAAAGAACAGGTTATCCAACAGAAATTAGAGTAAGTCATTATAATTTACTTAGGACCTACATTAGACCTTCTATGAACATGTCTAATTGTTGCATCCCAACACCAACTGTACACACAAGCTGCTAAGCTCTGCCTCACAGATGATAGAGTGAACTAAAATGCCGTTAGCAAAGTGTACGGTTCACCCAGCACCAGGACCAGAAGCAATCTGGCCTCTTTTAAGAATCATATCTCCATGCTTTGTTTCAGTTCTTAGGTGTCCTTCTGTTTTAAGATTTATTTAATTTCCTTTACATGCACTTGTGTGAATGAGATTGCTTAACAGTTTACATCTGAAAACCTACTTTCTTTTTTTTTTTTTTCATCATTACCCACAATTAGGGGCAAAACGCACTTTTTCAGCATGTGTCTGTTGTGCCTCCTTCTGCATCCCATCAGAATGTGTCTAAATCAGGAGAGATACGAGTGGGAAAACCTATGTTTCTTATGCCACCTCATTGTTGGTACATCTACTCACCTTAGTGGCTGTTCTATCTCTGGATTTCCTGCTGTGTTTAAAGTAATTACAAAAGGAGGCAGGGCAGGATTACAAGAGGCCCATCCATGTGCACCTGTGTTTTAAGTCCCAGGGACACTGTGTGTAGCTTTGAGACTAGCCAGAATGAAGGCTGCTTTCTAAGGACTGAGCATCCGGGAAAGGCACAGTTTTTAATTGACTCACTTATCTTGCATTCACATGAAGCAGAAATAACGAAGCCCGTCTTTCTTTCATCTTTTTAACTTGGGAGATGGGCAGAAGGGTCTGGAATTCAAGGTCATCCTTGATTTAAAGCAAATTGAAGACCAGCCTGGATTACCTGAGTCTCTGTCTCAAACAAAACAAAACAAAGATCACAATGCTATTTCTCTTTACGAAACGGCATATCTACTGTGGAAGCTTAGAAAATATTTCTCTCCCTATACACACACAGAAAGAAAAGAGAAATAGGTCTTAATCTCACTGGCCAATATTTTAGCATCTAGCTTCTAAGCTATTTCTTTCGGTCCTTCAGAAGTTCTGAAAATTATCCAGGTAATGTCTGATTGAGGCTTTTCTAAGCTTGTCTAGGTCTTGGCGACGTAGTCCAGGCTGCCTAAATCTTGAGGCGCTCCTGCCCTGGATTCCTGGATACTAAGGTTCCTCTCTTGACAGCCATGCCTGGCTCTGCTTTCTAACTTCTTCATTGGTGTATTTTCTGAATAATATGAGTTCTGATTCCTTTCTTTTCTTACATATCCAATACATGCGTTTTAAAGGATAGGGGAACAGAGCATGTGGACTAATTTGTATTTCATTTTAATCACCATCTCAATTTATTGTGTAAATGACAGCACTCTCCTGTATCATATCTTAAAATTTTGAAATCTTTTTTAAATTTTTTCTTTGTCAGTTTGTTCTTTGCCTCTTCTTCCTGTCTCAGCCTCCCAAGTAGTTGGCATTATAGCTGCCACTTTGCTCAACTAAAGTTGTCTTCAAAGGACAGTGCATTGTATGCCTTCTTTACAAGTCTTTAAACTGCATGTGTTAAGATGTGAGCCCTGATTGGAAGGATGGCTAAAGAGTTAAGTCTTTTCTTCATAAACAAAATGACCTAAGTTCAGATCCCAGATCCCATATAAAATACCAGGTGGAAATGGCAGTGGCCTGCACTTCTAGCCGTGGAAGGTACAGCCCGGGGGAAAAAAAATCCCTAAACAAAGCAATAAGGGGGTAGAACAATCCAGAGTGATTCCTGAAGTCACCTTTGAACCTTTATAGGCACACACGGTACTCTCTTATACACTCATATATTCTCACACAGGTACACACCTATACTCACACATCCCCCCAAAAATGTGAGCCTTAGAGAATGGCTTTTACTTTGTCCAATTTAAGGCAAAAGCAGCAGTGTGTTATTGAGATTCTAACAGGACGACCTTCAGTCATCAACATTATTCCCTGTTGAGTAGGATTCTAGATTTGCCTTCCTTATCCAAAAACCAACTAATTTCTTCTTGCCAGACTAAATTTTTAGCTTCGGCCACAATGAAAAGTTTCCTTGGGTGTGCGGGTGATAAAAAAGAGGAAGAGGATGGCACCTTTCTGCCTGGCATTTTTACATGGGACCTGGGATCTGAACTCAGGACCTTCTGCTTGTGAGGCAGAATTTTGACCCCTGAACCATCTCTCCAGCCCAGATAACACTTTTCTAAGGACTGAAGAAAGAAATGCATTTATACCAAGATTGGAGTTTAAAGGACGCTGCAGCGTACTCGCTGCCTATCTTAATTGATCCAGCTATAGTCTAGGCTCTGTTGTTACAACAAAATGTTGTCTAGGTCTTTTGTAAAGAAAGAGGTTTATTTGGCTTTCAGTTTGGAAGCCTAAAAGTCCAAGGTTGGGTAATTCCACTGTCTCAACCTCTTATGGGGGCCCTTCACTCTACCACCATGGAGAAGATGGTGTTGTGACAGTGCCCGGATGAAAGGGAGAGAGCAGTCATACGGCTGGACGGAAGGTCAAGGGATTGAGGTTTTCATTGTGTTGTCTTGTACAGCTTGCTTACTTAGGGGCTATCTAGGGGCCCCTATCTAGGGACAAGAGTGACATTGATCTTTTCTTAGAATATCCCCAACCATCTAATTACCTTCCCGTGGGCTCCGTCTCTTGAGAGTTCCAGGGCCTGCTGTATCACCATACTGGGAACCAAGCAGCATTCAGTACGTGGACCCTTGTTGAAGCTACTCTGCGTGTCGTTGACAAAGTCATGACAAAAGTGGCTTATGGGAACAAGGGGTTTTATTCTGTTTATGACCGTCCAGTCACAGGTCTTACTCCAGCTTGGCAGGAGAGCCCACACCAACACCAGGGCCTGAGGGAACTGGCTATACCATATCTACAAGAATGCTGAGAGAGGGGCAAACTTCCCTTCCAGACACTATTTCTGTGCAAGTATGCCGAAAATAATCACTTCCAGAGGATCTCAATCATTTATTTATTTATTTATCTATTTATTTATTATGTATTCATTCATTCGCTTATTTATTTATTTGTGTGTGTGTGTGTGTGTGTGTGTGTGTGTGTGTGTGTGTGTGTATCAGAGGGCACTGTGTGTGCCTGTGGAGGCCCTAGGGTGTCTTTGAGAATCATCCTAGATTCTACCTTCTTTTTGCTTCTCTCTGGAATTTCCCAGGCTCTGCCTTCCAGTGCCAGAAGTGCGTGCCATCACCATTGCTGTCTGATATTTTTACATGGAATCTGGTCTTTCTGAGCCATCTTTTCATCCCTGGGATTGAGATGGTGTGGGATATTCTTGGTTATCGAAGTACTTGTGTGTGAATGCTCACAATGTATGGGAAAACATGCCACACACTGTAAAAGCTGCTACTGAATGGAATGCTGTGAGTATACGCAGAATCTAGGATGTGTCCTGCTGAGCTTGTGACTGGATGACTTGGTTCTTTGCTTCTTGTGTTTTGCTTCCTATAATGCACATTTTAAAAAAAGAATAAAGGTTCTTTAAAGAAGATGAGGAAGAAGATGGCAAGGAGGAGGAGGAAAGAATGACCACTTCCTTAACCAGCTCCTTCCATTTTATCTGCCTAACCAGGGTCTGGTCCCACCCATCATTGGCTAAGTATTTAGACTGTCAATTAGACAGTCTCTTGAAGGCCCAATCTGGGCTTAACTCAACTACTAATTCTTCTGAACTGTGCCCACAGCTTGAACCTTCAATCATCAAATCGATGCCTGTATCTAACTATGATAGTGCATATACTTAAACCAGTATTGTTGTTTTGTTTTGTTTTGCAATTGTGTCCCTGTGTGTGTTGTTTTGTGTTGTGTATATGTATGTAAGAAGGCACTTGAGTGTGTGTGCCTATGGGGGCCCAAGGGTGACATCAGGAGTCATCCTGAATGGTCTACCTCCTTATCGCTTTACTTTGGATTTCCCTAGGCTCTGCCTTCCAGGGCCAGAATTACAGATCACTGACATTATCTGGCATTTTTAGTGGGGTCTGAGGATTCAAACTCAGGTCCTTCTGTTGCAAGGCAAAAGCCTTAACCTGAGCCATCTCTCTAGCTCACAAACCAGTATCTTAACCATAGCAGTGCGACACAGCGCTCTCAACCCTGGAATGTCTTGGAAGCTTGAAAAAGGACCCATGCCAGAGAACTTTTCACCAAAATGAGGAAAGAATTGCTCTGGGTTGGCCTGGGAAGTTGGGTCGTTTTAAATCTCCTGGAGTGATTGCCCTGCTGTTGGGCTGAGAAGTATTTCTTCAGAAGGTGGCCTGTGGGTGCACTTGTGTGAGATAAATAGAGGTGCCCTTCTTTCTGACAACCAATAGCAGACGCCCGTCTGAGGTTCCTGCACTATAGGCCCTCCACGTGCAGATGTGGAGTCAGGCCTTGTTCCGGGCATACAGATGAGCAGACAACATCTGGCAGACAGGCGCACAGAGCTGACATACAGGCCATTCTCCTCTCACTAGTTAAACACACCCTGACTCAGGGCTTCAAGTCCTGGGTGAGACAGGATCCTTCTCTTCCTCCTCCTCTTTCTCTTCTTTTTCCTCCTCCTCCTTCTCCTCTGTGTGCGTGTACATGTATGAGTACACGTGTGTGCAAATGCACGTGTGAGCGTGTGTGGAGATCAGAGGTCCATGTCAGGTGTTTTTCTCAATCATTCTCCGCCTTATGGAGATGGGCTCTCTAAACCTGCCTATGTCGGAATGACTGCCTACAAGCCTCCAGGGAGCGTGCCGTCTCTCTGGCTCTCCACCCTCCCATACCACACCCAGCTCTTTGCACATGGGGGCTTCGTGCCAGCATTCCGCTGGCCACCCCGTCTCCTCGGCCCCACAGACCCTTTCCTCACTTGCGGTTGTAGATGTTGCGCACAGGCCGATGCTGCCCCCCTCGTGGTGACATCCTGTCTTTCCTTTTGCCTATTTTCCCGCCTTGATGTTCTCACTAAACACTCCAAGCTCCCACATTCTTCAGGATCAGTATTTTGCATTTTTATCTTGAAATGAACATTTGCATCATGCAGCAGCCGCACTGAAAATCTGAGAATTCTGGTTCACGGAAGCTTGAGTAACAGGCTTGTCTCTAGCCATCTGCAATTACATTAACTTGGAGACGGAAAATGTAACAAAAATAGAGCGCCTCCAGAAAAACAGACTTTCGAAGAGTCATGTAATGAATTTTATCTGGCATGTTTATTTGTTCTTTCACAATTTTGTATAATGTGGACCATGTTCTACTTACACTACCTCTCTACTTCCCTGTCTCCTCCCACCAATTCCCTATTTCTTCCCAACAAGCTCCCTTCCTCCTTTCATCTTTTCTTGTTTTTATTTTTTGTAGCCCACTACACTCAGTTAGGGCAGCCGGCAAGAACTTGGGTCTGGAGCTATTTCTTTGGGCTTGGATACCTTACCAGTGGCTACACTTCTGAGTAATATGATGATGCCTTTTCTCCAGCAAACATTAACTGCCTACCATTCCTCAAGGAGGGTGGGCCCCTCCCCCACCCACGGCCCAGTCTTGGCCAGGTCTCACACAGGTAGCCACTGCTGCTATGTATCATGCGTGCAACAGCCGTGCCGTGACACACCACTCTGTCTTCTAGCTCTTACATTCTTTCTGCTGCCTCCTCTGCCATGTTCCTGGAGTCTCATGGGGTGCAGGGGTTGATAGAGATGCTCCCTTTAAGGCTGAGCTCCCGACAGTTGCTTTTTCTTGGAATTTTGACCAGTCACCAGTAACTATTGCCCACTGCAAACAGAAGCTTCTCCAACTAAGGCTGAGAGCAGCACTGATGGATCAGTAGAAGCATAAATATTTAGAAAGCAGTTTGACGTTATGTCTATTCAGCAAAACAACAGTAATAGGTCCCGCTCTCCCCCCCCCCCCCGTTCCCCAAGGGCTGTGACCTATTCAGGCATGAGTTCTGAGCCAGATTCATAGCACCAGGCATGAATCCTCCCATGGTGTAGATCTAAAACCCAATCAGGAAGCAGCTGGTTACCGCATAACAGTAGTGCTACTATCGGAGTAGTGGGCACATCTGTCTGGCAGGTTGCTATTGTAACTCAGAATTCACAGTTGGGTAAGATCACTGATGACTCTTCTCCCCTCAACAACCTGCCAGACAACCTCTCATACTATGACAGGTCACCAACAAAGAAGAAGCTTCCAAATCAGTTCCAGCTTGATTTGTCTATGTCCTGTGACCAAAATGGACGGTAATGTCAACAATAAGGTCTTATGACCAAGTTCTGGTGGCCAACCAAGAACAATGTCAATAACCTGTATTATTCTGAGGGCTGCTGGGGCTTCTCTGACCAACTGTTGAGGAGGAAGCGTGCCGCACCCAGCACCGGAGCTTTGTTTACCAGCCTTTGGCTTCTGGGAGCAGCACTATCCACCTCCAAAGTATTGTGAATGTAGTATTCACAGTTAATGAGTTCATTTTACTGTTAAAGCGTCCATCATTGGGTTGGAGAGATTACTCGGGTGGAGACGCTGCCTCACAATCAGAAAGACCTGAGTTTGGATCCTAGGACCCATGTGAAAATGTCACGTGGAAACAGCGGAGGTCTAAACTTGCAGCTCTGGTGGGCAGAGTCTGGGAAAATGCAGAGGGAAGCAAAGAGGAGAAAGAAGCAATTCAGGATGATTTCCAAAGTTACCCTTGGTCTTCTACAGGGACATACAGTACCCACTGACACACACACACACGCACACACACACACACTAAACAAATAACAAATAAAGTAAAAAAAAGATATCCTTCATAATGAGCCAGTTTTGTAGTTTCAAATTCATAGTGTCTTATACAGGAGAAATCCATTTTGCTATCACAGGCAGAAATTCTGTTACCAATCAGTTGAAATGAAGTCCAACTAACTTACCATTACTGTAGTGATAAGACAACTCCATACACATGTCCAGATGGGAGTGTGTGCAGCAAATGTCAGCTCCATCATGACTAGAAATATCAAAACTAATCTGCATGAAAGACATCCAGATGCATATGTATTACATGAGTGGGATGAGGGAGGAGGAAAGACAATGCTGTGTAAGGGTGAAACCTACATCACAGACTGGAGAGATGGCTCAGGGATTAAAACCTTTGCCTGACAAGCAAAAGGACCTGAGTTCACAACCCCAGATCCCACACAAAAGTGCTGGGTATAAATAGTGGCAATCTGCATTTCCAGGCTTAGGAAGCAGAACCTGGAAAACCCCAGCACAAAGCAATAAGGAAGTAGAAAAATCCAGGATGATTCCAATGTCATGCTTGGGCGTCCATAGGCGCATATACTCAAGTACTATTTTGTACACACACACAGACACACAGACATACACGCACACTTACATACATGCAAAACATAAATAAATAAATGGATAAAACCTATGGTCACATGGTTTTCTTGCCATCAGCAACGAGATGTTCAAACTGTGCTAAGAGATCAAAAGACTAGCCACGACCCTGCCAACCTGACTCATCTGGTGACAATATGGATGTTAGAACGATGAACTTCAGCATGAATTCGTTAAAAAGTCCAGCCCAGCACAGTGTGAGTTCCCAACCACATGCTTCTGTGCAAAGCAAATCACTTTATGAGAAGCAGAGCAGCTCTAACCAAGGCCGTCCGTTAGCTACATATGGAGTTATAGCTATAATTAACATGGTGATAAAATAAAGGGAGCCAATCAGATTCAAATAGTACATTGAAAGCATCAATAGACAATAAGAAATTTGAGATTAGCAGTGACTTCAAGTACTCTGAAGCAGGTATCCCAAGACCAGCTCTATCCTGCCCCCCCCCAATCATTGCTACTTAGATCAAGCAATTTTTACGTAGTTAATATTAGCACAAATCCTTTTTCTGCTTCCCTGCTCCTTAGCAACCGAAGCAGAGTATCTGCTTGCCAATCCACTGTTGGTTTGGGAAAAAAAAAAGAACAGACTACCGGGCGAATTTGCAGTCACCCTGAAGATGTGGGGATGCATTCAGCGAGCTCCATGTTGATTTTGTGAGTCTGCTACGTGATTCGTGGTCAACCCTCTAACTTCATTGCACTTTCTGTCATAGGCTAGAGAAGATGTGATCCATATGTTGAAGACCGAGAAAACCAAGCCTGAGGTTCTGGAAGCTCATTACGGATCTGCAGAGCCAGAGAAGGTGCTTCGGGTTCTGCATCGAGATGCCATCCTTGCCCAGGACAAGTCCATAGGAGAAGATGTGTATGAGAAACCCATCTCAGAGGTAACAGGACACCCACAGCCTCCCTAAGAGAACCCCAGAGCCAACGTCCCTCTTGCATTTACAGCGGCTAATGTGTTCCTTCAGAGGCAAAATTGTTCTGCTATACTAACAGAATTGAGTGCAATTAAATAATTCATTGGGTTGTCACAGGGAAGTTTTTATGGGATTTCTGAAACTTTTACTTAACTATGTTCATGGTTTGAAATAGGATTTTCCTTATGATTTTGCTTTCAAAGTACACTATTTTACCTTAAATGATGTACATAAAATTTAATGTGTGTATTAGTTTTCACATTATTTCAGGTTACTTGTAAAAATGGTAACTTAATATTAAGTTAAATTTACTTTCAGAATTTACAGTTTAACATCTCTATTTTTTGTGTCTACAGTATTCTAAAAAATATTATAATTAAGGAGATTTTGTGTGAGTTACAGTGATTGAGGCAAAAGTCCCAACAAAATTATGTAGGGGAACTGATTAGAATGACGTTATTCAAATAAGGCTGTGCTGACTCATTTTTAAATAAGATTATGTTAGGAATTATGGGATGCTGTTAGTAATTGCCCCAAATAGGAGATTTTTAGCAATACTCTGGCACTGGAGTAGAAGTTCAATGCCAAATTAGGGTACCTATTTTTGCATCTAGTCATGTTGGGTTTTCAAAATTCATATCACTTCAAATTTCCTTTCAGAATCCATAGCTAAGAAGTTAGTGGGATAGATTTAAAAAAAAAAAAACAGAAAAAAGTCTGAAGAAACTTGTTTTAAGCTGTGTGTGTGTGTGTGTGTGTGTGTGTGTGTGTGTGTGTGTGTGTATGTGTGTGTGTGTATGTATCAGGGGTACAGTGTCTCCCTGTAGAGGACCAAGGGTAACTTTGGGAATCATTCTGGGTTGCTTCTACCTCCTTCTTGCTTCACTCTGGGATTTTTCAGACTCCTCCCACCAGGGCCAGAAGTACAGGCCGCCACGGTTTCCGCTTGCTATTTTTACTTGGGACCTGGGATCCAAACTCGGGATCTTCTGCTCTCGAGGCAGTCTTAACCACTGAGCCATCTCTTCAGCCCCAGGAACTTGTTTTAAAATTAACTTTAACTTAGATCAAGAGTTTAGAGCAGCTTGGCAGATCTCACTGGCTTAGACAATGTTTAAAAAGCACCACGACTTTCCAATATGTGTAGCGAGGGTAAATAGAGTTCTATTTCCCTCTTTCCCTAAAATGCTGAGTGTTGATTATTTGGCAAAATGAAAGTCCTAAATCTTATGAAAAAAATGGAAGGAATAGAAGTAGGACACAGTTCTTACCTCATTTCTGATGACGATGGCATTTCAGCATTGCTTGAAAATCTGCTGTAGAAAGCCGGGAGATTGTCAGAGAGGATGGTTCCTGATGGTGCGCTTGTCCAAAGGAGAACTGCGCTGACTGTCCTCTTAAGACTACAAGAGTTTGTCAGAAGACATAGAAGTATATTTTGCCAAACTCCAGCAATGTTAGATGTGCTAGCCATCAGCTAATGTGTTTGCCATCAATCTCAGTCAAGGTCAGACTCTGCTATGTAGTGATGCTGGACTGCGGACTATGTGAGACCTTATCATAAAAACAAACCAACAAACAAACCAGCAAAAAGACGTACCAGATAAGTTTCTAAAGCAGAGAGTGGAGATCTGGGAATAAGATATAGGAATAAGATATTTTGGTTTCCAGAATAATCCACTGACAATGAATCTACGATGTAGCTAGAAAGAAAACCTTAAAACCTTCTTATAACCAAAGAGCACACCTAGAAAATGGAAAGGGACCAGCCCTGATGTCAGTGCTCTGGGGGCTTTAAAGAGTTAGTTGTGGAATTGGCAGCGGCAGGTAGTGGGGCTGTCACAGCTGGAGATGGTACTGAGGGGAGGGATGGGGATGCACAGCGGTCCTTGCTATGAAGCTTGTAACTGATCAAAGTCCTGCAAATAATGACATAAGTGCTGTGCTGTAGCTGGGACGTGTGTATCACTCTCCCTTCCCTCCACTGCCACCAAGGCTCAAGGAACATTGTGCAAGAAGGAGCAGAAAGAACGTAGGAGCCAGAGAGCAGAGGATGCTGGGAAATGCTCTCCTGGACATGCCCAACACACACACAAACTGCAAAGGATCAAAATTCCAGCATAGATTGGGAGATTGGCTCCGGAGGTGCTACCCAAAGCAGAAGAACCGCGGGTAGTTGATGGCTATAGAAGAAGAGTCAGTTACCTTTCTTTTGAGGTTTGGTCTGGGTGGGTTGCCCGTGCCTTAGTGCAAGGATCCATAACCCTATGCCTATAGGTGGTAACCCTTGCTCAGTTGGTTGCTTAAAAGGTGAAAGATTTGTATGATCTAAAGAGAATACAGAGTATTCAGTTGGTTGTCTAAACAACAAAAAGAGGACATGATATTACAATGGAGGTGTGAATGCAGGAGGGAACTCAAGGCTTTGGGGGTGGGAGTGGGGAGGTGGGAAGATGGGGAGGTAAATATGATTAAAATTCATTGGATATGTGTTTGAGATTTTCAAAGAATAAATTAAAGTATTGTTAAAAGAAAAGAAAAGGAAAAAGTCCCCCGCTTTGCAGAACCCTGCACTACAGGAATTCTGCCGTCCTGTCCCGCAGAGAATGAATCAGGTTTCACAGTGTGCAGGGCAGGAGCCCCACACTCGAGTGTGGGAGAAAGCACAGCAGCACGTGGGATGGTAACAGCAATGCTATGTGCCCAGGCCCACTTCAATACGCCTCTACTAAACACTTACTGTATTTCAGGTACTGCGCCAGGTTGGAAGAGCTGCAAAGATGTTCAAGGCATAGTCCCTTAACGGTCCCATACTCTGGCCGAACAGAAAGGAACAAAAACCCTGTATAAGATTTAGTAAGACTTCTTTTACAGATAAGCACTCTCTATCCAAACTAAAACCCTGTGTGCCCACCAATGACCCTGCCAGACTCAGATGGTCAATTCCAATCCCACAGCCACACAGAGGACCCTGGTTAAGCACAGTGGCACATAAAATGAAATAAAAACCACAAATATGGGCTCGATGTTTGTAAGAAAGAAGGGGCTGTCAAGGGAGGGAGGGAGATCAGAGAGGGTAGAGTACAGAACAAGTGGAACAAATCATACACTTATATGGATTTGTTAAGGAACAAAGTGTATTAGTAAAAAATCCTCCCTATATTTAGCATGCCTTTAAAAAATAGAACTTCGGATCCTTCCTACACTTTGCCTAGAGAGAGATGCAGATAGTTATGAGCTTTGAAAAAGATTATGACAGTGATAATTACTTAGAAAGGAGAACTGTGGTGTAAGAACATGACGAGGCCTTAATTCTTCTGAAATCAGGAGACTGTTACCCACTTTCTTTCTGAGTGTGAATCTTATGTAATCTCATTAAAGCTATGAAATAATTTGTTTAGGGAACCAAAACCTAAAAAGCCAGAAGTTCACCATGAGGAGTTTAGGCATCACGGCAGAAACTGGCAATTCCAGTACTCAGGGGTGAAGGGGTTGAGGAAGAAGGAGTGAGAGTTGCTGGCCAGCCCAAGTTTCATAGCAAAACCCGGTTCAAAGACCAAGAAAGCCAAATAACGAGGAAGCCTACAGCACTGTTATGGCTAGCTTATGAAGTCAGTCGACACAGAGAAAGTAACAGAACGTGGGGAACAGGAAGGCATGTAGGATGCTCTTGCCAGGCGCGCACGTGCGTGCCCATGCAGCTTTTGGAGTCCTGCAGATGGAGGCGGGCAGTAAGCTCCTTTCCACCTTTGCTCCCTCAGCTGGACAGACTGGAGGAAAAGCAGAAGGAAACCTACCGGCGCATGCTCGAGCAGCTGCTGCTGGCGGAGAAGTGTCACCGGCGCACGGTGTACGAGCTAGAGAACGAGAAGCACAAACACACGGACTACATGAACAAGAGCGACGACTTCACCAACCTGCTGGAGCAGGAGAGGGAGAGGTAATCCGCACGCCTGCAGCCCACAGCTGGATGCTCACAGGGAGGGCAGGGCTCTGCTCGAGGCAAGCCCAGGGTCCCATTCTGCTTTCTAAAGCATTTGTGACGAGACGGGATGGGGGGATGGGGAACCACTTTTATCACATGAATATGTTTGGGGAGCATGTGTCACTTTCTGACAAACATTTTAAAGCCATAAAACCAGAAGGAGGGTTTGGACTGATGATGGCTCTGTGGGTAAAAGTGCTTGTCCCAGAAACCTGAGGATCTGAGTTCAATCCCTGTAAGCCAGAGCAGATGAGATGCATCGTTAATACCTCTGCTCCCACCATGAGATAAGAGGAGAGACAGGAGAATCCATCTGAAGTCTTCAGTAGCGAAAAGGAAACAAACAAGATGAAAGACTGACATGAAAGTTGTTTTCTGGCCTTCCTATGTGTGCATTGCATGCCTGAACACACACACACACACACATAAAGCTGGAAAGAAATTGAGGGATTTCACATGTGAACTTGCTCAGTGAAGCCTCTGCATTTGAAAAACTTTCTTTCCATTTGCAATAATGTACTTTTTCCTCTTTGGTGTTGAAATCCACTTTTCAGGAGAGAAAGGTCTTACACTGAACCATTACAAGCAAATTGTACTCATTAATAGCTGCGTAGAACATCTTAGTATTGGTTATGCATAAATTGCTCCCTATATCACGTCCCTATGTGGTAGGCTTCAAACCCATAAGAAACAAATTTGAAAATTCCTAAGAAATCAAGTCATACCAAACAAGCTGTATTTGGCGTCTGCATCTCCTCTGCCAGTGTTCCGCAGTATTCTCACACCAGACACCAGCACAAAGAAACAGAACATCTAAGTCGTGGTGCTTCCTATTTAGCTCTCGAAGTCCTGCTTTTACATTATTCCCTCTGGAGCCTGAAGTTCAAGGTCTCTAGCATTTCTGCCAGGTATTTCCATCTGGCGTTTTTATGTGGGATCAGGGACATGAACTCAGGTCCTTCTGGTTGCGAGGCAGAGTCTTCACCCCTAAGTCATCTCTCCACCCCTTTCTCATTTTTTTCTGTTTCCTTAATTGTTGTGTTCTATAAGAGGACTTGAAATACTAACACATTATTCAGCCCCAGGCGTGCACACTTACTAGCTTCACGTTGGCCCTCTCCAGATGAACAATGGTAATCTCTTCCTCCTTTGGAGCTGTTCAGTTTACTAAAATGCAGTTACTACCTTCCCACTTCTGTAGAAAGTATTAGAAGTGGAGAAAAAAATCAATTTCCTTTGATACTTTCATTAGCACCAACGGGATTTGTCAGCAAACATTCATGTTTTAAGTAAGAATTCCTTCCTTCCTTCCCTCCTTCTTTCCCTCCTTCCTTCCTTCCTCCCTTCCCTCCTTCCTCCCTCCCTTCTTCCTTCCCTCCTTCCTTCCTTTCTTCCCTCCTCTCTCCCTCCTCCCTCCCTCCCTTCTTCCCTTCCTCACTTCCTCCTTCCTTCCTTCCTCCTTCCTTCTTCCTTCCTCTCCTTCCTTCCTTCCCCTTCCTTCCTTCCTTTTCTCCCTTCCTTTCCTTCCTTCCTTCGTCCCTCCCTCCCTCCCTCCCTCCCTTCCTCCTCCTTCTTTTACTTTGTATTTGCTTACTGTCAAGCTCCAGCCACATGGACACTTCATTAAACACCTTCTTGGATCCTGGTGATCTATGTTTCCCTCTCCAAATTCCTCTGGCCCAGCAAGTGTCACTTGCGGCTAGATGGGGAATCCCAGGGCTGTGTAGCCTTAGGAGGCTCTCAAAGATGACACCTGGGATTCCCAATGTCCTTTGGTAACTGCCTTGCTAAATCTGTTTTGTATCAACTCCTTTCTTTGAAGTAAGGGACCATGATTAGAGACTGGGGGTGCTGGGGTGCTGGCCGCTGTGGGAGGCTTTGCTGGCACTTTGCTTTGCACTCCCCCTTCCAAGAAACTCCTCTCGTGAGCCCAACCCCGGACCCCATGGGCAATGGAAGGCTAAGACCGCAGAGCTGAGCGTCTCCTTTGCGTTTGCTTCCCCTGGAAACATGCTTCACAAAGGGACTCCAGCCTGAAGGTTTAGAGCGGTATTGCTGGCAAAGTCTCATCTAGACTCCTGATAAGCCCAGAAGTCCTGGGCTTCCAGCATGGCCGAGGTCTTCTGAGACCAGCTCCAGATGGTCCCCTGGGTCCCCGAAAGCTACACAGTTCAGTCAGATCCCAAGCTGCAGCCACTGTCTAGCATGCGTGTAACTGAGCACTTCCCAGCCTCGATGATCTTGTCATGATGGTGCAGAGTCTTCAAAGGCAGGGGTTGGGGTGCTATAGATAACAGGGATCATTAGAGTCAAAGATGTCTGGAGACTGTCAAGGCAGAGGCTTGGAACAGCAGTCTTTTGCTGTGGATTTGTTTTGAGGCTGGTTTTGCTCGGGATTCCTCTTGTTTGAGGTGGTTATGTAATGCTGCAGGTGGTGTTCATGGATGAGCTAAATAAGTCCTGTGATTGCTGCTGACCTCACCCTGGAAATGCACAGGCAGTGCACACAGAAGTTTTCACTTTTCCAGGATTACATTTATCCAGTGTAAGAGTTCTACAAATTGAGTACTCCCAAAGGACATCATATCATTCTAGACTATCTTGGTTACATATCAATAGACTGTGATCAGAACTTATCACCACCTTGTACTGAATATTTATCTTCACAAACAAGTACAGCCCCAAATTCGAAAGAGAAGACAACATTTAAAAAGTATGGTTTAATCAGTATTCTTAGCAATAAGGATATAGATGTCTTTTGTTACATTAAAATCGGGTGCAGAGTGCTCCCTGGTCCACAGCTGTGGTGATTTTGACCTTCGAAGGTGTAAATCTGGGAGGTGCCGTCACCTGCAGGGTTTGCACTTTATTTCCTGTCTGAGCTGCGGGCCTGTGATTTCGGTCTTAAGCTTCCCTAGCGCTGCTCTGAGAAAGTCAAAATAGAGCACAATCACACCAAAAAAAAAAAAAAAAAAAAAAACTTAAGGAGCTCTGTGTGTGTGTGTGTGTGTGTGTGTGTGTGTGTATGTGTGTGTGTGTATGTGTACTATGTAGGGGTGCTGTGTGTGTATAATGGTAAAGGGGGATGTGTGTATAATGGTATGGGAATGCTATGTGTGTATGTGTGTGTGTGTATGTGTACTTATGTAGGGGTGGTGTGTATGTATAATGGTAGAAGGTGGTAGGGGAGATGGTGTGTGTGTATGCATTGTGTGTGTGTATATGTGTAGAGATATCGTGTGTGTTTCCTTGTTTATGCATATGTGCATAATGACGTAGAAGGTGCTGTCTAGATCTATGTAAATATAGGTTGTAGAGCTGTTGGATTTTACTGGCTCACTTGGACAGCATGCATGATGACATCATTGTATAATACTGCAGCAAGGCTTTCAAGTGCTAAGTTCTTTTTTAAAATACGTTTTAAGCACCAATCATTATGTTTAGGGAAATCCTTTAACTTGTGCAACAGACCGTTTAGGATTGCAGGGTGGGGGCAGAGAGAGTGAAGTGTTCCAGTCCCATTGGTATTGTTCTTTTAAGTCAGTGTGACAGGGCAGGCTTTTGCCTGCTGGTGATGGATGAGACCATCCGAGCTGGGCTATTTGCATGTGCTAGAGGAAAGACCAGGTCAAAATCTCTTTCTGCAAACTTCTTCTAATGGACTGGTAGTCTCTGGAATTATCTTAAATCTCCTTCCCCTGGCACAATAGCCTTAAGTTTTTTAGATTTAGTGGCCTTATCTCTAGTACATGGTGACAAAGTTGACTTTTCTCACAGTGACTCATGCCACAAAGCGTCTCCAAAAGAGATTGCTGATGCCAGCTAGGTAGGCTCAGGCCTTGTCAAGAAGAAAGACCAAAAGGTGGACCTATCATCAGGAAACAACTGAGGACTCTTTGTGCTCTGTGAGCACTTTGCTTAGTGAGCATTCTGCTGAAGGCTGATCAATAGCACAGTCAATTTCATCCATCTTCCTGATAAGCTAGACACATACCACGTTGTTTACTCCTTACAAGACTATGCAGTGTGTGAGGCTGTTTCTGCTACAAATGGGGACGCTGAGAGGTTAATTCTTTCCATCAAGTTCCTTTGCCAATAGTCAATTGGTAGGGTTAGGTTTTTTTCTGCTCCTAATTTCTTATCTTCTGAATAAAATGAACACCCCATTTCCCGATACATAGGGGAAGGAGTGGTCATTTGCAAAACTGGCCAGAAATTGGGACTACACATTGAATTCATAGAGTTGAAAGTTTGTCATGAGTTGTAACAGCTAACATCCCAATCCTACCGACCAAGAGAACAGCTAGGAATAGACAGTTAGCGGTCCGATGATTGAACCCAGAATACGTTTTCCAGAATCAGTCTTGGCTTTCCAACTCCTCTGGTCCTTCAGCATTATTCCCGTTTCCATAGGAAAATGCGATTGAAATAAAGGATGTAAAGTAAGGGACAGCTCAGGGGTGTTTCATGGGATGGGGGAGGTGTATGTTTTGGGGTTCACTTATCATTCACCAGGCAATCCAGGTGAATGAAAAAGACAGCTTTCTAGAATTAGAAATCTGAGGTTAGAGGAACTAAATCTTATAAGTGTATCTGTTATGAGAAAAGTTGTAACTATGAACATATTATCATTCATTCTTATTATTTTATTATTTATATGAGAGAGAATGAAAGAGACTGATAGAGAGTCCATGCCCTGCATGCTACATGCATGGTACATGGGTGGAGGTCAGAGGACAGACAACTTTTAGAAATCAATTCTCTCCTTTTACGTATGGGCTTCTGTCAGGTTGCCGGGTTGCAGGTAGACAGATGCCTTATCTGCTGAGCTAGCTCATCCACTCCTGTCACTCATTCCTAACTAGTAAACCTATGTCTTTATTGACTATGAGAGATCCCATTCAGAAGGTCATGCCAGCTTTCTGTTTCCATAGCAAATATCTGAGATGATCAGTTTAAAAGGGGGAAAGTTTTGTTTCGGCTCATGGTTTCAGTTCATGGTCACTTTGTGTCATAGTTAGATACAAGTATCAACTTGATGGTTGAGGGTTTTTGAGCTCTGGGCACATTTTTAGAGAATTAGTAGTTAAGTCCTGAGAGAACCTGCAGGAGACTGTCTAGTTGATGGGGAAGGCCCAACCATGGTGGGTGGGACTAGGCCCTGGACAGGTGAATAAAACAGAGAGATGTTTGAGGAAGCTGGCATTCTTCTGTATTCTTGGCCAGACATGCTGGTCTGGCAAGTGAGGATTGTCCCTCCCATCAGTCCTGTGGATTTGGTGTGGTCTGTTCTCTAGGCGCTTGGTGTTGGCGTGGGCTCTCCTGTCAACCTGGATGAGGAACCTTAACCAAGAATTGTAAGCCAGAACAAAGCCTCCTTGTTCCCCTTTAAGCTGTTTTGTCTTGGTTTTATCAGCAACCATGGAGGCTAACTGACACTTGGCCACAGTGCTTGGGACCTGTGGCAAAGCACTGCTGTTGTCGAATCCCTGCCGGGCCAGCCGGGGGCAGGTGGGGGGGAATGGCAGAGCCTCGGGGCTCCAGGCAAGGGGGTGAGTAGGGGCGGGGTCACCACCCAGACCCCGAGAGTCAGGTGAGAAGCAGCAGGCAGAGGATGAGTTGACTGCAGGTTCATTTATTTCAGGAAGTACTTGAGCTTATATAGAGTCAGGGGTCCAATCAGGTGTGGCCACCTCTCTGCTTGGGGGGAGGGGGAGAGCAGCCACCAATCATTTAGCTGTTTACTAGGTATCCATTGCAGAGGCAGGTTAGATGGTAGCTTCCCATTGGTTGTTCATCTCTCCTTCCCATTGGTTGTTATCCTTCCTTCCCATTGGTTGTTTATCCCTCTGCCTGTATGGTTCCTCTATTGGGACATGTCGGGGCATGTCTGTATTTGTCTGTGCTTGTCTATAACCAGACCTCCTGAGAGCATGGGCTAGGGCCTCACTGAATCATGGCAGGTGCTCAGGGACCAGGGGGCAGTTCACATTCAGGGGGGTGAAGAGAGAGGAAGGGCAGGACTTCGATATCCTCATAAAGGTCATGCCCCATCACCTACCTTCTTCCTGCTAGATTCCACCTCCTGAAGGCTCCATTATCTCTCTATAGTGCCATGGTGACTAAGCATTCAGTATATAAGCCCCCGGGGACACTGAAATTCCAGTTTATAACAAATACCACTGAGCTTGAATTCACCAGATCCTACTGGATAGATACAGGAGTTAAGCTGACATTTGCAGGCTGAGCTCTGAACACATTTGTGAAAAATTAGTAGTTGAATTAAGTACTGAGCAAGCCTACAGGAGCTTATCTGCTAAGAAGACCAGCCCATGATGGGTGGACTTTTCCTTGAGCAGGAGGATAAGATGGAGGGAGTTGGCATTCTTTGGCATACTTGGACAGACTTGCTGTCTAGCAAATGAGATTTGCCCTTCTCCCAACATCCCTGTGGATATGGTCCAGCCCCTGGTGTTGATATGAGCTCTCTTGCCAAGTTAGACTAAGAAATGTATCTTAACAATTATAATCCAGAATAAGACTCCTTGCCTCTCTACTACCCACACAAAAGTACTTGGACTTGGTAGATATGGTGTTTATTACCCCCAAACTCATAGCATCCTTCTTATCATGGTCAAGAGCTTACAGCCTCTGATCCAATACTCTAATAGAATTTTAGTAAGAGAAGCCTAGAAAAGTAAGTTATATCATTAACAAATTTTCTCATTAGCCAAAAATTATGTTCTGAGTTAATTTATTTTAGTACTATATAAAAATCTTTCCCTTTCATTTTTAAAAAAAATAGTTACAAAACCCAGACATGCCCCGACATGTCCCAATAGAGGAACCATACAGGCAGAGGGATAAACAACCAATGGGAAGGAAGGATGAACAACCAATGGGAAGGAGAGATGAACAACCAATGGGAAGCTACCATCTAACCTGCCTCTGCAAAACCCAGGTAAATCATATCTGATGATCAGTACCTTACAATGCCTGAGTCTGTCTGTTCTAAATCTACATATCAGAGGAGATTTATATATATATATAGAGAGAGAGAGAGAGAGAGGAGGTTATATTTTATTGTAGATGAAGATGATATTTTCCAGATCATAGGACTGAACTGACTTTTAGTCAGATTCCCCAGTGCTGTGCACCAACGTTGGATCCTGACACACTTAAGGCAGGAACCCCACCATGGAGCTGCATTTCCAGTCTGTCCTATTTAGATGTAATAACACCAACATTAGCAACAGAACAGGAAGTGGGAGGGACTTTAAGGCTTTAGAAATAGGTGGGGCAACCAATGAAAAGTGGCCACAAGATGTTGAGCCACCTTGAAAAAGAAAGACTTGAGAGAAAATTGGGCAAGAAACATACTTCACTGTTTAAGATCCCAATAAACCATGCAAAATAACTGTCCTGATATCTGATACCCCTTACCCTGCAAAAAAACCCTTTGGAGAGGCAAGAATAGCATGTATGAGTAATAATGAAGGATAATCCATTCAATAATTCAATAGTGAAGGATAATAGTCATGGAGGTAATCTGATTGGCAAATACTTTCTAAATCTCAGCCAGACTTTCAAGTTTTATTTATTATTTGGGGGGGAGCAATACCAGATATTCCCCATTCATTGAAGATGCCTCTTCTAGGATACTTAGAGGTCATTTCTTTCATGTGGCTGCTATATTTTCTTGTTTGGCAACCTTGAAAATGCTGGTCCCAACCAGTTACATGGAGAAGTTGACGAGATTAAAGAATACATGGTCTAGGACTAAGTTACAGTGACTGTCCAGTGTGTAAGATGATGACCACCATGGGTCATCAGCATTGCTGGTGGGCTTCTATTGCGTGCAGTATGCTAAACGCATGGGCAGTATTCTGCCTCTCTTCGGCCCGGTTGGCTGCGAAGACCATCTCTGTGTTAATTTCTTGGGGACTGTTCTAGGTGTGATCATCATCTTAGTAACCTTGGGTGTCTTGGACCCCACCAATGTCAGAGGCTAAGTGATACAATGATAATTACTGTATGTTTGTGCATGTACACACATGTACATGTGTATATGTTTGTGTCTACCAAGGTTTGAGTGTATCTGCTTGTGGAGGTCCGAGAGTAACATTGGGAATCATCCTGGATTTTTCTACCTCCTTATTGCCTTGCTATGGAGTTTTCTAGGCTCCAGCCTTCCAGGGCTGGAATTGCAGAGATCAGAGGTCCAAACTCAGATTCTTTTATTTGTGAGGCAAAGGTTTTAACTCTCGAGCCATCCCAGCTCATTATTGTATTTTTGGTATTATTTGCCTTTGTTCAGATATAAAAGTTTAGTATTAAGTGATGGCAAATGGGCAGAGGTAACAAGTTCTGTTACCTCTGCCCAATTTGAACAGTCAATCAAGAGCAGTCATTGCCTAAAGGGAAGTTGTGTCAACCAGTTGGATAGGATGCTTATGTATAAGAGATAACAGAAGAAATTGTCAAAACCCAGTCTGAATAAGGCTCTAAGTTAGGTTTCAGCTCAGTTGAGAGAGTGAGCAATTATGTAGGAGACCTTGACCTCACTCCTCACCTCCAAACTACCAAGTATACAAGTAACCAAAGACAAACAAAAGATTTGCTTTAAGCTTTGAGGACTGAAAGGCAATGATATAGAAGAATATAAACCTCTGACCGATTTGAGTCTATAGGGATTATTAGATGGAGCTCCAGGGCTGCTAGTGTGCTGAATTATCATATCGAATATTTAAACCACAGGCACTCATTTTCTCATAGTGCTGGAGACTGGAAATCTGGTCAAGATTCCAGAATGAAAAAGTTCTGGTTTACATGTGACTGCCTCCTTACTGTGTACATTACCAAAATAAACCATGTATGTGCTAAGGACAAGCAATGTAGTGTTTGACAGATTCTAAGTTATGCTTACACACCTTCTACCTTTTAGTCAGATCCTCCCTGGGATGCCCCAAATATATGATGCCACACTGTCTAAATATCTGTAAGCTAAGACAGCCATTTCCTTGTGTTCTATACATGGTTTGAAAGCATACAGCTGTGCTTCAGTCCTTGATAAGACCTGTTACTTATCTACCCTCCCTGAGTCTCATTTTTTCCTTCTGTAGAATAAGGGTAGTTAAGTGCCTACCTCATGGAGTTATGTTCACGAGATATTATAAAATCCCAGGATAATGCCCCAAGTGAGGATTTCTATAGCCCACTTGTATATCAAACTTTGGAAGGTTTACAAAGTCATGGCTCACATTTCATCAAGCTTAGATACTTTGAAAGCAATATAAAATACCAAAACAATAAACTCTTGTTTCTTGAGGTGGTTGTTTTTATACTCAGTTGTAGACAGAATCAAGGAGATAGAACTATAAATATTTGAAGAAGTCCAAGAAGATGTGGTGTCAAGATGCAAGTCTACATAGAATCAATAAACTGTCATATTTCTACAAGACAAAGTAATACAAACTCTACTAAATATATACTCTCTTGGGCTGGAAAGATGGCTCATGGATTACGACTCTGCCTCAAAAGCAGAAGGTCCTGGGTTCAGATTCCAGGTCCCACATAAAATACCAGGTGGAAATGGTGATGGCTGTACTTTTGGCCTTGGTGGGTGGAACTTGGGAATTCCAAAAGCCAAGCGAAAATGAGATAGAAGCAATCCAAGATGATTTTCAAAGTCACCCTTGGTTCTCCACAGGGACACACAGTGCTGTTTAACACAAACACACACACACACGTAAAATAAATAAATACTCTCTAATAATAACTCCTAATAACTCTAGAATATGAAAAAGCTACACATAAAGAGATGCTTTAAATTCTACCTGGAGCATAAGAGCAATGGAAAATTACATTAAAAAACTTAAGGACCTCTTAACATTATAAAAGAGGTCAGGTTTCTATATATTTATCCATAATTTAATGTTATCCTAATAAAAATACCAATTTTGATTTGATCCTAAAAATATAGTTTAAATTTTTTGTTATTTTTTTACAATTTCATACAATTGAATACACTCAATTTCAAGTGTTTTAACCCTTTCCCTACTTGACTTCTCTCAACCTCCATCTCCAGTCTCCCCTACTGAAATCCTTCTTATTTTCAATATGGCCCCTCCTACTTTGATTTAATTGAGATAACTGAGGTCACTTGCAGGAGTGTGAGTGGTCGGTTATTTACTGGAGCGTGAATAACATGTTAGTAGTTACACCACTGAGGAAAATGGCACTCCTCCCTCAACAGCAATCGTAGAGTCTCCTCAAGAGCCTAGGACTTCACCAGCCGGGGACTCTTATCCAGGTTTACAGTACTAGACATGAGTTCGCTTTGGTGCACAGGCTTTTTATCCAATCAGAAAGTATTTTGCTACTTCCATAATACATGCATGCCACTGTTGCTGGTGGATATATCTTTCTGAAGCATAGGAACTCAGTGAAATGGTCTAGAGTTCATATAAAAAATATACAAGAAAGAATAGCCAAATTTGGAAACAAAAAAAAAATGGAAGAAATATTTCCTGCCAGAAACAAAAATCTTGCTTCAAAGATACAACTTGCAAATGTTGTGGAAATTATACATGAACAGACAGAACAATGAAGCTCACAGAATTTCTGGTTATATGCTGTTGGAGTTACGTTTTCTGCTGTTGTGAGACAACATTCAGACTCAAGCAAGAAGGTCCTGAGTTCTTTAAGTTTAACAGGCTTATGGTTTTAGAAGGGAGACAGTCCATTATGACGGAAAAGGCATGGCAGGCAGCAGAAGCTAGAGATGGCTTCAGTCACATCCATCGTGGAGGGTCGAAGAAACTGGGTTCTGATGGTGGCAGAAGGGAGGATGAGTTTGCCTGCACAGGGCAGGAGAGTCTACCAGGTTCTTCTGTCTTATGATTCCTGTTATCTGTTCTGCTGCTGGAAGGTTCCATCACAGAATTAGAGTTGATCGTTGTACTGCAACTTTATTGATCCAGATAATCTCTAGTTAGTCCCATGTGTCCATGATCTGCTAGTTAGCCCCATGTGTTGTCAAGCTGACAACCAACATGAACTATCTATCACTTATCATATAGAAATTTAATATATTTTAAGGACATTTCTCCAAACTAGTTGAAAATGTAATGACTGCTGTCATAGTCCTTTTAATGTATAGTACAAATAATTTGTAAACATGGGGACCAGCTGACTATATTTTAGTCGAATGTATTTCTCTCTAGGCTGATCTGGTTTTTACAATCACAGAAAACCATCATATAGCAGGTTTGGTTTATACCAGCAGAAAATGTAATATTTGCTTTTTTAACTTTGCAGAGAACAGGTACAGCCTATGTAATAAAAAAAAGTTACATTAGGAGAGTAAAACATAGTTGTAAAATACATAGCTGGAAAGCTCTGACTTACTTCCTACCAAGAAACAATATTATGCTTTTTAGCCACATAAAGTTTTATGAAAAGTAAAATATGTGGTCACCATACAGTGTTCTTTGGAAGAAAGCAGGCTATAGGAATCTTGCCGAGTCACAAATTCACTGCTATATTTCTACAAGCTCCTATACTTAAAAAAAACTAATAAATTTCAGAGAAATTAGAGACGGGGGTACTTTAAATGTTGAAAAGAATAAGAGAGCAAATATAACTTAGCCTGTTAGTAATGTCTGTTAGAAGAAACTAGTGAAGAACTTCTGTTTTTCCTCCAATAACCACATAAAACATACTGCTTTAAATGAAATATATATCTATATCTATATAAATATATATATTCATCTGCTTAGAAAGTCCGTTAAGGATGTACTTTATCATTTTTAGATTTAAAAGTTTATTTGAATAATATAGTAAAACTTTGTAAATAAAAATTCACGTCTGCTTTTCAGTGTTGATCAGAAAGCCTTCGGGAACTAGAACACTGAAGTTTTTTTTTTTTTTATATAGATAGGTTCATATTTTATTTCTCTAGTGATGTGTTTACACTTAAATATATTAAAGTCCTGCTTGCACACCAACACACAGAACACATGTGGTTCAAAGACGTGAGACCTCCAGCTGGTTCCAACAGAAACGTCCACTCCTATAATCCAACACTCCAGAGGTTAAAGTAGGAGGATCACAAGTCCAAGGTTATCCATAACGACATAACAAATTTGAGGTCATTGTGGGCTACATGAGACCCCATCTTGGCCCAGGCTTGGGAATCTTGCCAGCTTTGAGCTCGTCAATAATTTCTTTAATATCCTTGGGTGTCAGATCCTCATAGTAATTGTCATTTATTTGAACAATTGGTGCATTTACACAGGCCTCAAACATTCCACTTCGATCAGAGTGAAAAGTTTACCAGGTGTAGTTTCCCCAACCTTTATTCCTTATAGTTTTCTGGTGTGAAATCAAATGGGGTATCTGGGTTATTGTCAGGAGTATCTCTATGCACAAACAAGGCTCCTCCACCACCATTTTGCACAGCTGTTTTATGCAAATTCCTTGTATGGTGTCCCCACTGCGCCGTGCGGCCGGCCGCCCGGGCCCGGAGCCAACACTGAAGTTTTAACAAGAACATGTTAAAAATCATCGGGAAGAAGTGCACAGCCCAGATAGAATGGGACTTTAGCACAACTTCAGTCAATGATGAAGGCCTCAGAATCTACTTCATGTTAGACATGGAGACAGTGAATCCTGTTGGTGCTGATTTCTTTTCCCTATGCTTTCTGATCTATTATACATTGCTATTATACATCATTTGTACTCTAGGCAATACAGGTGTTCTCTCTCTGTCTCTCTTTCTCTGTCTCTCTTCACGTAAATAAAATTAAAAGAAGAAAATGTAGTCATGACAGGGCTGCCACACCTAAGAACTCACATGCACAAGACCTGCACCACAGTTGGTCTATCAGCATTCACCGTGGATGAAGGAAGACCTTAAGAAACACGATACCTGCCTGAGAGACCAGAAGGCTAATGCCAGATAGGAGAAAGAACATTTCTTTGCTCAGTGATTTACCCACTGATAAGTAACCCTCACCCCAGCAAGTACTCAGGCACTTGTCAATACAGACATCCCTGAGAAACTTAGAGGGTCACACATGCAGAAAGATATGAAAGTAGGAAGGGAGACTGGCTAGAAAGAAGAAAAAATATGAAGTGAGACAGTAGCAGGGATGAGACTGGGTAACAAGAGGTGAAAACACATAAATTCATTGTATTTATGTATGAAAGTGTCAAAAAATAAAAAAGAAACTGCAAAACCAGTTTTCAATACATTAAAAAGATTAACTGAAGCATTGGTAAGAAGTTCCAGACAGAACAAATAAATCCAGGTTTTAGAAGTAACTGGACTAAAGGAGGCAATTTCCAGCATATGATTGGAGAGCTTTTTGTTCCTCAAATTCCAAACTGATTGGATCAACTTTTTGAGTGAAAGGCTCATCTCAGCACCAGGCACAAAAAAGTCAAATATTGGAAAGTGATAAGTGAGATAACTTGGTGGGACGAAAAGCTGGGAATGTTGCTTTAAGTTGGGGGCCAGGAACCACCGCTAAAAATACCAGGTAAATGTTTCACATAGTCCTGTACCAAAAAAGAGCTAAGGAAGAGCAGAGGGAAGATGCAGTGAAGCACTGCATCGCTTTCTGTAGTTCATTTGTTTCACAGGGAGAGAAGTGCTCTCTCTCTCTCTCTCTCTCTTTCTCTCTCTCTCTCTTCCAAGAATGTTTGTGTTTGGAAAGTACTTCGTGGTGGTGAAAAGTTTGACCAGGAAAGATTAATCAAAGGCTGGGTTCTCCATGATCAACACAGAACGTATTTTGCTCTTGGATGTGAACGCTTACCAAGCGGCCAGTCAAATAATAAAATTCAGGGGCTGAATTTGAAATTCAGCTGCAACTCAACAAGAGGTCAACTTTGCTTAGTCTTAACTCATTTCTCTTAAGCTCAGAAATGATGCGCTTTCAGGATTTTCTTCCCGTTTCTGTATAGCTGCCAAAGTCCTGTGAGAGGTCACTAAGGGTTGGCATGTTTCTTTCCTTTGAAACAATCTCACACAGCCCCGGTCAACCTCAGTCTCATTGCTGTAGTTGAGCATGGCTGACAGGATGGCAAGTGTCTGTACAAGGCTTGGTTTAGGGTTTTCAACAGAATAGTTCGGAGAGAGACAAAACAGATGATCTCAACAGAAATCAGGCTGCCCTTTATTGGGGCATCAAGGAACGCAGTTCTTCAGGAATAGAAAGCTATGTGGGGATTCCGGGGAGGGATGAGCAAGTGGGGGTCAGGGATGAGGGAAATGCCTATGTGCTTAGGACAGTGTTAGGGGAAATTGAATTTGTGGGTCTAGACTCTGAGATGGTTACCTATTTATAGATTTTTATCTGCAAATACCAGCTACAGATAAGGAAGGGGGGACGGGGGAGCAGGGGTTTACAAGGGAAGAACTGTGTTCTGTTGGGAAGGGGGAAGGAGGCCCGTGTGTTTGTGGGACTGTCATTAACTCTGTCACTAGATCTGGTTGCTTTTCAGTGTCTTAAAACAAGTTCTGATGCAGCCCAAGCTGGACTTGAACTTGTTATGTAGCCACGTCTTGTTTTCTTGGTCAGGCGGTCAGCCTGTGTCAATGGTTGGTGTTGGAGCTTCTCTCCTGACCGTCTATCTAATGGTTTTCCCTCATTATGGTCTCTCTCTGTATAGCAGAGGGTCTCATACTCTGAAGGCCACTAAGCCTGACATTCCTCCCAAGCACCATCTAGGTTAAAGGTTAACCAAGAGCAGACCACTAGCAGCGTATACTTGCTATTTATGATGTGCACGTGCAGATAATATGGAATCTGAAAGTGTGCGCGTTCATCCCTCCTGTCCCCGACCCCCTCCACTTCCCCCTTATGAGCCTGTGCCTCCTCACTCAGCTCTCTCTTTCTCTTAAATGCTTAAGAAAACACTCATCTGATCTGAAGCATAGAAGAATCTGGAAGAAGTAGACTATGATTGTGGTGGTGTGAATGTGGATTGTCCCTCACACGCTCAGGTATTTGAATACTTGGTTCTAAGCAGGTGGTGCTGTGGAATCTTTAGGAGGTGGAACCTTGCTGGAGAAAGCTTGTCACTAGAGGTAGGTCTTGAGATTGGATAACTAGTCCTTCTTTTTCTTAGTTCTATCCCTGGGAGCCCCACATGGTGGAGAGAACTGACCTCCAAAAGTTGTTCTGATCCACCATGGTATGTATATTGCGCCTTCTTTAACTCTTCCAGATAGATACATAGATAGATAGACAGATAGATAGACATATAGATAAATAGACATATAGATAGATAGACAGACAGGCAGGCAGACAGACAGATAGACAAATAGATAAATAGACATATAGATAGACAGACAGATAGGTAGACAGACAGACAGATGATAGATAAATAGATAGATAGATATAAATAGATAGTAATGGATAATTAGGTGGTTGATAGATAATTAGATAATTAAAAAGCTAGATATAGATAAATATTAGACAGATAATTAGATAGCTGGTAGATAATAAATAGCTAGGTAGATAGAAGATAGACAGGCAGGGAGGCAGACAGACAGACAGACAGGTAGATAGATAGTGTCGTAGTTAAGCACAGATGTCAACTTGACTGTTGAGGGTTTGAGCTCTGGGCACAGTTGTAGAGAGTAGATGGTTAAGCCCAGAGCAAACCTGAAGGAGATTGTCCAACTGGTAGGGAAGACCCAGTCCATGGTGGGCGGGATTAGGCCCTGGATAAATCACAGAGAGCTGGTTGAAAGAGTGGGCCTCCTTCTGTATACTTGGCCAGACATGCTGGTCTGGCAAGTAAGGATTGTCCATCTCTTAGCCGTTATGGTGGCCAGTTCCCTCAGCCCTGGTGTTGGTGCATGCTCTCCCGTCAAGCTGGACTGAGAACTGTAACTGGACTGTCGTAAGAAAGTAAACTCTTGTTCCCTTAAGCTGTGTGATGGTCATTTATCAGCAACCATGCAACAGAATTATAGATAGGTAGCCTTGCTTACTTCCCAAACATGCCTTTCTCCTGGTGCAGCTATTTTAGTTAGTACCTGTATCTAATTATAAAACTGAAATCCTTTCTGTCTCCTCTCCTCTTTCTCTCCTCTCTCTCTCTTTCTCTCTACCTTCCAAATATAACCATCAGGACATGGTATTGATTCTGCTTCTGAACTGAAATTTGTCCATTTTTCTGCAGAATCATTGCCACTGCCTTCGTCCATGATAAAGTCTTCCATAAATGCCACCTCAGTGCTGATCTAGGATATTCCAGTAGCTTCTTTTAGGGAACTGGTTTCATCGGTCATCCTCTTTGCTCTCAAGGGCATTTTAAGGAATGTACATCAAAACTATCAAAATAAAGCCCAGCTCTTTACATGGGCTGGCAATTGGGTTGAGCCCACCTATTTCTCTTCAAGTCCCTTTCTGAAAGTACTGCTGAAGTCACAGCAAAGGAAATAAGACAGTGAAAATAAATCTTTCATTTTGCCATACATACAGCTATTCATAACTGATACTTGTGAGTTTGGTGACATTTCAGCCAGGAATGTCCCTAAATTCCCCAGGAGAGACATTGCAGTCAAGCAGTCCATACAGCTGTCTCTTCTTACCTTCAGGGCACAGGAGTCAAGTCCCCCAATGGAGGTACAAAGCCACACACAGTGCCAAACACTTAAACTCACATCTTTGACGAAGTTTAAGGAACGGTGGGATCTAAACTACTGTAACTAACCATAGAACACCAGTAATAACACACATAATAAACACAATTTTCTGAATTGATCTCTGTGTCATTTATTTGAGGACAAAGCTCGAGTACAGATGAGGGGGGATTTGGCAGCAGGGCTAGCTCATTTTCTGGCTAAGGGGTGGAATTCTCTCTTGTGGCAGGACATTGGGTGCTGAACACCCCAGGTTCTGACGTCATAGTCACACAGTGATGGAGGGGCCATCATCTTGTGCCAACTAGAAACCTGCACTTTGTTGGTTTATTTATTTATTTATTTGCTCATTCATTCATTCATTCATTTATTATGTGTATATGTCTCTCTGTGTGAGTGTATGTGTGAGTGTGTGTGTGTGTGTATGTGTGCACTGCGTGTGCCCATGGAAACCCAAGGGTGACTTCAGGAATCACCCTGGATTGTTCTACCTTCTATTTGCTTTGCTCTGGGATTTTCCAGGCTCTGCCTTCCAGACAGGAAATGCAGGCCACTGCCATTTCTATTTCCATCTGGTATTTTTATGTGGGGATCAGAATTCAGGTTCTTTTGCTTTTCAGGCAAAGGTTTTTAACCCCTGAGCTGTCTCTCCAGCCCCTTCTACTGCACTTTTCTTTTTAAAAAAGAAAACCATCTATCTATCTATCTATCTATCTGTCTGTCTGTCTGTCTATCTATCATCTGTCTGTCTGTCTATGCCTGTGTGTCTATATGTATATCTCTGTGAATATATCTGTGTGTGTCAGATGGCACTGAGTGTGTGTGTCTGTGGAGGCCCAAGGGTGACTTCAGGAATCACCCTGGATTGCCTCTACCTCTTATTTGCTTTGCTCCGGACTTTCCCAGGCTCCTCCTTCAAGACCGGAAATACAGACCATCTGTGGCTTTAGGTGGGATCCAGGATCCAAACTCAGCACTTTCACCTTGTAAGACAGAGATTTAACCCCAGAGCCATCTCTCTGGCCTGCTAGTGCACTTTAAAGCCCTTGTATCTCAAGAGGGTTCCTGGATCCATATGCCTGGTGAGGAATTTCAGATGGTCCCTGTGCAAGGGTGTTCCTTCAACGGATCCTCGCCTGTTTCCTGCCAGGCTGTGGTCACACTGCTGAGGCGTTGCTCTTGCTTGGATTTTCTTGTGTTCCAGAAGATTGAAACCAGAAATACATTGAGAGGTTAAAGCAGAGATTTTATGGAAAATGAGAGAAGAGGGAAGAAACTTGTAGATGCTTAATCTAAGAGATAGCTTACATTCGGAGAAACGGGGAGAGAGCCACCACAGAGCACATAGCTAGGAGAGGACAGAGTTGCGTGGGGTGACCACGTGTGGGAAGAGCAGGAAGATGAGATGATGGATGGAGCCACAATCCTTAATAGTACATGAGTGGCTAATGAGTGTCTCAGAGCTACTAGGGAAGTGAGGTAAAGACTGAAGAAGTGGTGGGCGTGGTTCCTACAGGACAGACATTCCTAACTTACCTGGCTGTCCAGTAGAAATTAAATTATTCAGGGCTGGAAAGATGACTAAGGGTTAAGCCTCTGCCTCCCAAGCAGAAGGTCCTGAGTTCAGATCCCAGGTCCCATGTAAAAACTCCAGAGGGAAATGGTGGTGGTCTGCACTTGTGGCCCTGGAAGGTAGAGTCTGCGAAACTCCAGAGCAAAACAAAGAAGGGATTCCAGGGTGATTCCCAAAGTCATTCTTGGGTCTCCACAAGCACACACAGTGCCTTCTGACACACACACACACACACACACACACACACACACGCACACACATACACACACACGCAATTTTTAAAAAAATGATTCTCTCAACACTGTGCTTTGGTATCTAAAGCCTTATCCTTTGGAGTCTTTGAGCTTGCTATGTTCTGTCCCTGGCTTCCGTGTTTTGCTTGGGCAGTTCCTTCTCACACTTCAACCTCAAATGGCATAGCGTCAGAGCATCTGTGTAGAGTGAGCCCTGACTCAGTCACTTCACTTGCAACCTTCTAGCTCTTTCCTTGAGGCACTTACCCTTAGAGTGCGCCCTCCCAGGGCAGGGGCCTGGCCTAGCTTGTTTATTCCTAGTGCTCCACACAGTGACTGGTCCTTCATGGGCAAGCGATTAGGTATACATGGTGAGGCTGAAAGAACATCCTCCTTTACAGCAGGAGGCTGCCCTTCAGGATCTGATAGTATGATCGATGTGTTTAGATTTTGAGACCACATCCTTGAGGCTCCTAATAGACGTTTTCATCTAACCGGGAACTGTTCACTAATTATCATAAATATATCATTTTAATATGTCTTAGTAATAGGGTTTTAAATTAGTCCCATGTCATTCGTGATATTAAACTAGGAAGGAAAACAAGTCTGTAACTGATATCTGTAATGTGTTTAAAAGGATCTTCCAAAGGCAATAAAACATTTCCTTTTGCTGTTATTATTTGGCTCTAAATATTGATCTTATTTGTTTTTTAACAGAATCAGTGTCTTCTTGGGATTATAATTCAAACTTGAATCACCAGTGGCAGATTGGATACAAGATGCCACTTAACAACGTAATTCTGAGACCTTGCTTTCCTTCTATTGGGGCGCGCCTGTGCGTGGGTGTGTGCATGTGTGTGTGCACGTTCCCACGTGTGTGTATGTATGTGTATGTATGTGCATGTACGTGGCTTCCTTGATCTCTCTCCACTTTCTTCGCTGAGAAACAGTCTCTCTCCCTGAACTTGGAGCACACAGATCAGCTCAGCTAGCTGGACCACTTGCTCCAGTGATCCTGTGGTCTCTCCTTCTAATCCCTGGGGTCACAGGCAAGTGGCGTTGTGCATCAGGCTGTTTTGCGAAGGTGGATTCTGGGGATCTGAACTTTGTTTCTCATGCTTGTGTGGTAAGCATTTTCTCCACTGGGCGATTTCCCCCAGGTCATTGGTTCTCTGTAATAGCAAAGGTTTATATTGTCTCTGTCAAAATGAGAACACTGATTTATACCTTCACAGAGGGCTTGCTATCCAAATAAGTAAAATACATATACATGTATTTACTAATTGGGAGTCCTGATTTACATATTCCATTCAACCTTCATAACAGCACTACAAGATAAAATCCATGTCCTTGCACAGTGGAGTAAACTGAAGCTAGAGAGAGTTAAACAACCTAACTCCAGGGAGCTGCCAACTAGTTGCCAAGCCCACTCAGCCTGCCAGTCAACACGAGGCCCCTCCTACCCCACTAGTGCAGCCTTACCTACATCCTTCAGCAATTTCTTTTTTTCTTTTAGTTTCCCTGTGCATATTAACACAATTAAACAAAACAACTGATTTTACTATTTCGGCTTACTTTAGCCACGAATGTTGCTTCATGTAACCTTTTCCAGAACACCTCTATAACCAAAACACATTCTCTAATCAATACTACAACTTTGAAACATGCAATAATTATTGTACTTGCAGGAGAAAAGGGGGTCAAGTATTTCCTCCTCAATACTCAGTTTGGACTCTAAAGAAATTAGACATATTCTGAAAGCAAAAGGCATAACTGGACAATAAGGACGTAGGGGAAGCAAGATCTTAAACTTGTTTTTCTTCATATTCTTTTCTATCCTGACACATAAGTGGCTTACGTGGATATAATATAAACAACATCTAAAGGCATTAAAATGTTTTCCAGTTAATTCTATTATCCTTAATAAAAAAGTCAATTTGACTGATTTATCTGCTATCATGCATCTGATTTGTAATCAAAATGGAATTTCTTAACTCAAGTGCCACACACAAGTCTGTGTGGATAGCTAGAAATATTAAACCAGAACTTTGAGTTACCTACTAATAGCATTTGATTAAATTTATAATTAATGAGGTAACCAAGGAAAGAAGAGAAAAGAAGAGGAAAAGGAGGGAGGGAGGGAGAAAACACAGAAACAGTGTAACTGTAAAGCAATGTTTACCATTTCTTGGTGTGTGAAAGACCCCCGTCTTTCAGTCAGGAACGAGGCCACCGAGAGAAAGACCAAGACCCTTCTCGCTGCAATAGCATGAGGTTTTATTTAACGACGCGCCGGGCGGCTCCAGCAACCTTTCACGCAGGAAAGACTGAAGCAGCCCCGAGCAGCTCGGGCAAGGGGTTTTTAAGGGGTTTTGGGGTAGGGGGGGTTGCTTAGCTGAGGAATTTTCTATGACCTTTACAGTCATTGGTCGGCAAGAGCTCGGGTGGAGTTGGCTCTTGGTGATCGTTCCAGTCCACCTGCTTAACCGCAGGCTGTTCATTCTGGGTGACCTTCATTGATGGAATTCCCCTTTGGGCAAACTTGCTTTTCCAGAACTGAAGGGCTGGAGGTCTTAAGGGGTGGGGAAGTACCTGTAAAAAGCTCAAGGCTGTATATAGTTTTAAGCAATGACTAACAATGGATGCTTGGATGGCTATAAACAATGGATGCCTGAATGACTACAAGCAAGGGCTATACTGTGGGCTTGAACCAGCCTGCTTTGTGAATTTTAGGGCGAGGGTCTCAGGGTCCAACATTCCCCCCTTTTCTATAGGCACACTCCAATCATGGAGTGTTAGTCACAGTTCTTGCGGTAAATTTCTGGGAGGATTGGAGTCAGTTTTTCAGCAGGGGTGTTCTTTCCAGGCGATTCCAGCAGTAGGAGATGTCTCTTCAGAATTCCAAAGACCTTGAGAGACCCATCCCAGCATAGCTGCTCTAATCCTGCCTCACTTTCCCATAAACCTATTTGAGAATTCAGACTGCTCTGGGGATAAAGGGCGATGATTCGGATCTGGCTGCTTCCTGCTGAATCGGGGCGAAGAAAATAAGAGCAGTCTGACATTCTCATCTATGAAATGCTGGGTTGGTCTAGAGGTCTTTGATAGATGGCTCTATTACCTCAAGGTTGGTCTAAAAGAGACAAAACACAGGCAAATTGAGTCTCCAGAATCTATAGAAGGACCAGATCATTGTAATTGGGAAGGCACATGAGATAAACCGAACAAGCCCAGCAGTCTTGCTGTGGGTACAAGCAAGCAGGAGTTAGTAAAAGAACACATTTACAAGGTGTAAAAGCCAAGGAGACCTTTTTCCTCTGGCTACTGTAGATCATATTTTAAAACCTGTCCAAAACAATGCGAACTGATTCTTTGTACAGAGCAATCTAAATTATCCTCCTTTTTTATTCTGAAAAATAAAGCAACATAAGTCTTTTTCTTTTGGGGGACCAAAGGGATGTAGCACCATTTCTCTGATCTAAATGAAAAGCCAGCATTGATTAGCTAATGGAGCTGCTCTGGAGCTACATCTGGAGTTTTGCTGTTTTTCTTAGTTTACTTCTTAAGTTTGCCATTGCTTTTTCCCTCTGTCAAGCACTGAGTTTAACTTTAGGCAACCTTTTAGGACAAGGGAAAAACTTTATTAAACTTTTTGCCAACCTAAGTCTCTGGTTTTAATTCTATAGCATAAACTCTTTCTTGGGTGCCTTAGGCCAGAGCTGCAGCCTCAAGACCAGGGCTCCCCTGGATCAGGTGAGGCAAGGAGTCAGCAGAATGGAGAACAAAAACAACTCTCTTGGCTTAGTGAATCTGGACCCGTTTACTGAAACTTCTGTGACAGCTTTACTTTTAGGAAGGACATTTTTTCCAAGAACCTATCCCATTGCTTGAGGATAATGGCACTTAACAGAAATATTCTCTCAGTATTTGCAAATCTAGCCAGTCTATAATGCTGCACCAGATAGCCAAGAGGCTGAGCCCACATACTTGTAACAGAGACTACATTTTTTTTTAATATATATACAGAGAAAGATTGAGCTCCTTTTGATTTCAGTAAGGAACATATTTTACAATTAACTAATTAAGCAATATAATTATTAAAAGAATAATTCCTCCTATGATAGCATCTTTTCATTTCTCTGCTTTGCGCTTCAATCCAGGAATTTTGCTTGGATTTTAGGCATAACATCTTTAACATTCTTGCTTGCAAGTCCTAGGTAATGATCTATCTGCACTTGGGATGTCAGTCATAAATAACAGGAATACTGATGAGTGAAATCAGCTAAAATCAGTGGTGTCAGACCGTTGAGCAAGGCACCAACATAAGTAAACACCCATATTAACACTGCAAACTTCAGAGGATCAACTAAATCATCAACTAAGAAAAGGCACCTGAGTTCTTTTATGGTGCAGTTCACATGACTGAGAGCAGAATCAATTCCTCGGATCTAGCAACATTAGATTCCAAATATGCCCTGAATGGGTGGCCTTTATCTGATTTCTGGATTGCTTGGATCATACCCTTATATACTCTAAAGCTGATAGTCACAGAGAGCAGGGCCAAGGCAATGTAGGCCGTCACACTCACGATGCTGAATACTGTCAAGGAAAGCAGCAGGAACAAGCTGGCGTCAAACACCACTCCAGTTTTCTTAATCTCTCTAGTAGAGGAGGTCAACAACCACGGAGCCCAAACCCCTGTGGCCAGGGTGGAGAGGGGTGCGGCAGGGGCAGAAGGGGTCTAGGCGGGCTCGGCCTGGGGGCTCACGCCAGCCCGGGGCAAAATGTAAATTACCTAGGAAAGAATGTTTAGCACCTGTCCCTGGGCGTTATTGTGACATACCAAGAAATTCCTAGCACCTGCCCATGGGGTTACAGTGACCTTCCCCAGGGAACAGGCTTTAGGCCTGAACTGGGAAGAAACACCAAGACCTGACAATTTCTATGTTTTTTATTTCTCCTAAATAAAGCCATGTCTTTTCTCCAGAAAATGTTTCCTTGAGATAATACTTTATCAGGTTGGAATCTTATCCATCAGAATGGTTGGATAAGGATGCAGCATTTAGGGTCTTTAAACTGCAGACTTTTGTTACATGCTATCTGGCATTTTCTGTAACCCATGATTTTCTCTTTTAATACCTTTGGTGCGTCTAAAACCAGAGCCACGTGGATGACTTTATAACAGTGCTAAACTATTTTATTCTATTAAGCCTAAACCTTGAATATTCGGGCACTCAGGCATGTAAACAAAGGAATGCCTAAAAAGCATCACTATTAAGCATATAAGGAATCTCAGTAGTTACTTTGTGAGTGCAATGAGCCTGTCATTTTCCTGATCTTAAACATTTTAGTAAAATCAAAAGTTGACAAAAGCCTAGGAAGGAAGTTGAGCACTAGAATTTTGTGCTCCCTTGTCTATTATCATAGAAACAAAGAGGCTTCCCATTTGCGCGTTAAACCCAAGGTTCTCACGAGATGCTCAACCTGGCACTTTTGGGCTTTCTTTTGCTGGATATCAGTGGCAAACTCCTTTTTCCCATCGGAGGGAAGCTAAGAGCTTCAGGCCATTTCATTGGTCTCCACCAGAGAACTCGCTCGACCCCTGGGCCCTGAGGTTCAGGGGGCAATCTTCCTCCAGTGGAAATTCCCTTAGTTGGGACATAGGCCACATGAAAGCTTTCTGTGCTCAACAGTCTCAAAGCGCCCAGTCTGGTCATATTCGAAGCATCTTTTTCCACCTTTCCCCTGTCGGGAGGGGTCCTGGGTTGTTATGCTTGGGGTGCCTGTTTAACCTATCCCCTAAGGCAAATGTCAAGTTCTGATTTCTTTGCTTTCTAGTTCTTTCTGTTTCTTTTCTTTTTTATACTAAGTCCTAGGTCACCTGTCCTATTTTTAAAGTCCTAGGATAAACAGGAACAAAGGATTCTACCTCCAAGACAGAAATGAAAGCTTCCTGATGGTGCCAACCTCTCCCTTACAGATGAGGATACTATCCTCCAGATGGGGACCTATTTCCCTCAACAGATGAGAGCCCTGTTGTCCTCTACATGAGAGTTTACTTCCCCCTGACAGATGAGGACTTTGGCTGACATGGAAGCTAAATGAAATTCCTGTCTGTTTCACCTTAGTCTTGAGGGCATTGGGAGGCAAAGCTTTTCCTGAATTACTAGCTGGTACTTTTGGTCCAGCTCTATAGTCTCTCAACTTTCTGGCATTTGTTTGTCTAGTTGGATGGTAGTATAACTTAAAGATCTTCCTGGGATCATCTCTTGTCTAAGATGTATACAGGGCATGTCTGAGAATATGCTATGACTTGACCCTCTTTTAGGTTGGTAGAACTAAGCATTCACAATTTCTAGATAGTCCCTGGACACAGGAAGGGGAAATCGCTCTCTTCTGGCTTCAATTAGTGAACCTGGACTTGAGGAAAGGACGCGTGGCTTAGCAGAGTTCTGATAATCACTATACACAGTGTTGTCAGCAAAGACATCCACTGACACTGCCCGTGGTGTGATCCGGGGAGGCCAGCACTCCACCCAACGCCACCAGAGCCCCACCCGATGACACTAAAAGGGGAGAGTCCATGGTCCACACATGCCTGAAGCTTCCTGTATTCCCTATGCTATTTAAACAGCATAGTCATTGTCTCAGACTTGAAACACTTTCCTTCAGGGCAAACATTTTTAGGAATTCCCTTCCATTGACTAACAAAAGCTAAAGTTACATTGATCCCCACTGTACTACGTAGACCAAGAGCTAGAGTCACATTGATCCCCACCACACGACGCAGACAGACAAAGGTTGGGAATCCCTCCAGGAGAGATCATTCAAGTACCAGTCTGGCCACACTCTTTGCAGAGTCATGGGTGATAACTTAGCCATAGTGGGTTCAGCTGTTTCGTGACTTGCGATCGGATTCTAATCCGATCCCACCCTAGACCATATGTTATCACCATGGAAACGCAGAACTGGCCCAATCGAATCCCGTGGCTTTAAGAGATCTTAGGGATCTCGCCGTGGGACTACAAACTCGAGCCGGAGGTGTTACAGGTTTCCCACCTCAGGCCGACACTCACTCACACATTCATACAGAGGTTAAAACATTCCCTCCCCCATTTTGCAGGTGCCCTTTTCCTCCCCCTCCAAGAGAGGCCTGCTCCAAAAGGTGAGCAGAGGTTGGTTTAGCACAGTCTCTTTTACCATAAAGTCCAAGATTTAGAGAAACTCCCTAGTTGGCCTTGAGTCTGTTCCAAGCTGCAGCTGAGGCGGGGCCTCAGCTTCTCCTGCTGGCCACCTCCCTGGGGGCAGGGAGGGCCCTGGTCTCAGACTTCTCATTTATGACCCCACTGGTTAGATTCCTACTGTCCTTGAGAAGTTGGGATTTTAGAAGTAACCAATTTTCTGCTTTAAACAGACAACTGAAATACATTTGAATACATGAAGCTTAATTCTTAATTTCTAATTTCTGAGGCTCAATATCTTTTGTTTTATAACATGGAAGAAACATAACAAATAATATTTTCTTTAACCATCATCTCTTATTTTCAGTCTTCTCATAACTCTACATCCCACAAACCTTCACAACATACTTTAACATTCTTTTTAAGTAACCAACTCATAAACCTCCTGCACGTACTTTAACTTTCTAAGTAACATATCTCATCCCAAAACCTTCTTTACCTCTACGTACAATATATATATATTTCTTTCTATTTGATGGTTTCCTGCTGTTTTCACATTAGTTATCCTGTAAGAAATATCCTTTAAAAGAGGCAGTAGACCTTATCTTAAAAATCATTATATAGCAGAACATAGGAGTACACCTGGGAACAGGGAATTAGAAAGCAGATTTGTCTCCAAGAAAGGGAACTCGTACATACCAGGAAAATGAAGGCATTCCAATGAATTTTTCAGAAATCAGTTTTCCTTTCTGGCTGTTAGATATGTTGGTATTACTCATGGGAAAACAAACTTTTAAAGGAACTACAAAAATGATGTTACCACATCCTAGGTAAAAACACAATGCCACTTTTTGTGAAGCTTCAAGATAAAACAAGATATTTTGGTCAGTACGTACTCAGGCCTTTTTACATCATCAAAATGATTTATTCCTAAGTGTGCACGTGCATTTAAATTGAGCATGCCAAATAGTAAACAGAGTCAAAAACCAAAATGTGATCATAAGCGCGCAATGAAATTTATAGTGGCCACAGCTTGTTATTTTGAAACATAAAACCCACATATTATAAGAAATCCAAGTAACCAATCAAGTTAGAACATTTGAAGTAACTCTTTATCATCACAGGCAACATTTTCTACCTCAACACTCAGAGTTTGGGTTCTTTTCCTAATATAGTGATTCAAGACAAGATAGACAAGACACAAATACTGCAGACTGCAGATCAGACAAACTACAGACTGCAGATCAGACAAAACCAGATGGGGAACGGACACTTCTGTCCTTTCCCCTACAGAGAGTCCAGGGCGTCCCCTGGGACCCTCACGGTCTTCTCTGCGATATGACACGTCTGTCTCGCAGTTACTGACCGCCCCGAACCTCATAAGAGGAAACAAACAGACACAGTATCAAACACAAACAGACACAGACTTAAACAAAGCACAAGTAAAGACAGACAGGAGCGCTCACATACCTCCGAGGCCGGTGTTGGGGCAATCTCTCGGGGGTCTCGTATCCCGGACGAGCCCCCAAAATGAAAGACCCCCGTCTTTCAGTCAGGAACGAGGCCACCGAGAGAAAGACCAAGACCCTTCTCGCTGCAATAGCATGAGGTTTTATTTAACGACGCGCCGGGCGGCTCCAGCAACCTTTCACGCAGGAAAGACTGAAGCAGCCCCGAGCAGCTCGGGCAAGGGGTTTTTAAGGGGTTTTGGGGTAGGGGGGGTTGCTTAGCTGAGGAATTTTCTATGACCTTTACAGTCATTGGTCGGCAAGAGCTCGGGTGGAGTTGGCTCTTGGTGATCGTTCCAGTCCACCTGCTTAACCGCAGGCTGTTCATTCTGGGTGACCTTCATTGATGGAATTCCCCTTTGGGCAAACTTGCTTTTCCAGAACTGAAGGGCTGGAGGTCTTAAGGGGTGGGGAAGTACCTGTAAAAAGCTCAAGGCTGTATATAGTTTTAAGCAATGACTAACAATGGATGCTTGGATGGCTATAAACAATGGATGCCTGAATGACTACAAGCAAGGGCTATACTGTGGGCTTGAACCAGCCTGCTTTGTGAATTTTAGGGCGAGGGTCTCAGGGTCCAACAGTGTGTATTGGCTGAAATGTATTCACTTTTGTTCGTATGAATGGTAGTGGGTGTTTTTTATTTTCCATTTTAAATTACTTCTAGAAAAATCAGGTAAAAATTTTTTCAGAGACAAAATGATCTGTTCTTGGCCTTCTATAGCCTAGACTACAGTGTCTTCCTTTAGATACTCCATTGAGTGCTTATCTGTGGGTGGGAGTGACAAAGGAGGAGCTGCCCAGGGTCCCTACCAGTACAGCTTAACTCCTTTGAAAGAACAGGACATTTGATGCCTATCTTTTCTTTATCGCATTCTTCCCGGCCCGCGGTCCCCTCCCCACTGTTTTTTTTTTTTTTTCCCCTCTGGGTAAAGCACAATTCTGGCTCTCTAGCTCTGGCTCTTTAAGAGCTTTACTTTGCAGTCCCAGGCAGCTCCACCCCTCCTCACAGCCCAAAGTAAATCTGCACAATAATGAGCTGTGCAAAGGAGGAATGACATCACCACTTAGTGGTCCCAGATTCTTTTGCACAACTTTCACCTTGCATTGTTCTGGGGGACAGGCTGGTGAGCCACAGTTAAGTTTCGTAGAGTAAGGGGCAGAGCAGGACCGGCTGCTGTGGAGCGAACTCCAGTGCCCCTTGTAAAAACAAAAACAAAAACAAAAGCTCCACGCTTCCTAGTAGGACAGTAAGGAAGTCAAACTCTGCGCTGGTTTAAGCAAAAGTGAGTGACTCTGTCCCACAAAAGTGCATTTGTTAATGGACTTCCTTTGGCAGGGAGCTCCTTTCTCCGGGTTACAGCGAAGAGCATCCTGAAAGTGGGGTGTGGACGTTTGTGGCATCCCAATTCATCTGACAGGAGCCGTAGGAACTCAGCTGCTTTCGCTCGTGACTGCAGGTTTTAGAATGTGGATGTTGGCAACCCTTGAAAAAGACCAGCTTATTTGTGACTTGCCCTGAGGCTTCGGAATCCTTGACTAGAACTGACCAAGATGCACCTTGTTGTGGTATGAGGGGTGCTGCCTGGGAATTTTTTTTTTAATGGAGGGGGAAAGTAACCTCATTCTGGAGAAACCTTGGGAAATTTGGGCCAGAACTGAAAATTTTCTTGTAATCCTATCATCAGTCCTTCATATTCTGAATCCTTTATTCTAATCTTTTATTCTAATATTCTGAAGCCTTTTTGACACACTGCTTTTGACACACTGCTTAGGAAGTTTCTAATTTCTTGATAAAACAACAACAACAAACTTCGTTAAAGTTAAATGTGGTATTCAGAGGCCTCGTTGTTCTGTGTATGCGCATTTGCTAATCTCTCCTTTTTGCATATGTGGAAATTTCCTAGATCTTGGCAGTAAGTACAATGCACAGTGACCAACAGAAAAGCTGTGTTTGCTTTGAAACATTCAGTGTGGTGGTGATTACAAAGATTCTTAAGCAAATAGACTTGATTTCAAAGTGGGTAGGCAATGATTGGAGTTTGGATTATATTAAACACTTGAGGAAAAAAAGTTTCGCTTTAGCACAGTGTATCAAAATAAACAGTTTATATTTGGTGTGCCGAAGGATTGGATGGTGCTTCGCTTCAGAAAAGAAGTTTTGTAGTGTAATTTTAGATATGTGACTCTCCATTTGAGCATAAGGACAGAGGTTTTCAATTTGTTCAGGTTTCATCATGTAACATCGATATGTTAATAATGTTTTGTCTTTTCTTTTTTTTTTTTTTTCCTTTTTTTTTTTTATTATTAAAAATTTAATTATACATTTTAAAATTTTTTACCAGTTCCCTCCCTCCCCCCTCCCCTTCCCCCAGTGTCTCCCCCCCAATTCCCAGAGAGTCCTTTATTGTGTGCGCCTAACTCTCCACTGGGTCCTCCTCTCCGATGACATATAAGGACCCAGTGGCATGTCCATAAGCCCTTTCTCTTGTTCCCCTTAAGCATAAGATTACTACTATGGCTGTCAATCCCTTGCCTCCAGGGGTCTCGGTGCCCTTAACAGATGCTAGACTTTATGAGGGCAACAGTGCGCTGGACATTGCGCAGGGCATGCAAAGTTCCATTATGATTGCTTTGGCCCCAACTATTGTTGAGAATCTTGCAAATCGTTGCTCCTCCCATCCTTTTGCTCCTACAATCTTACCGCCCCCTCTTCCGCAAATGTCCCTGAGCTCCAGGATGGGGAGAGATTAGGCTGTCCTAGTTCTATGTGATTGATATAGAGTCTCTGAAGTTCTGGATTGTGGTTTGTTGATTTTCTTTTGCAGTTTTGCTGCTCCTGCAATTCCCTTCACTCCATTCTGCTGGGCACTGTATGTCACCCCCTGGCCAGAGACAAAAAGCTGTTAAACTGGAGTCTTGTTGTAATAGCACATTCAAGGGTAGATGCAATAAGAGTAGGAAACCTCACTGAGGGAGGGGTCCATCACCCATTTGCAAAATGTTTACTTTTTATCTGCTAGACTATATGCCCTCCCCTTCTGGTGAGATCAGGAAAGAACGTCTGTGAACTTAACCAGGTTTCTCATTACTTACTTGCAGACCTTGATGGAGGCCTATTTTCTCTGCTGTAACATGGTCTCCTCTCTCCTTGTTTCTGGTGTGGCCCTCCTAACCCATCTCTCTTGTTCATAATCCTTGCAATTACTGTGTTACATAGGTTTACTTTTGAGTGTCCCAATGTGGGCTGGGCGAGTTTGGTACTAGGAGCCACCTATTAGGGAGTACATACGGCGCTTAATTTTCTGGGTTTGGGATACTTCACTTAATATAATTCTTTCTAATGACATCCATTTCCCAGCAAATTCCAGTAATTCATCATTTTTGATGGCTGAGTAGTACTCCATTGTATAGATGTACCACAGTTTCCTTATCCACTCGTCAACTGTTGGACATTTAGGTTGATTCCATGACTTTGCTATTGTAAACAGTGCTGCTATGAACATGGTCGAGCTTGTGCTATCGATGCGAACCTCTGCTGCTTGGGGGGTTATTCCCAAAAGTGGGATAGCAGGGTCATATGGCATTTCAATCTTTAATTTCTTTAAGAATCTCCAGACGGCTCGCCAGAGTGGCTGTATGAGCCTGCATTCCCACCAACAATGTAGGAGAGTTCCCCTCTCCCCACATCCTCTCCAGCATTTGTCGTTGTTTGTACTGTGGATTTTTGCCATCCTGACCGGGGTGAGATGATATCTCAGGGAAGTTTTGATTTGCATTTCCCTGATGGCGAAGGAAGTGGAGCATTTTTTAAGATAATTGTTAGACATTTTAATTTCATCCCTGGTAAAGTTTCTTTGAAGTTCCAGGGCCCATTTTTTAATTGGGCCAGTGTTTTCCTTGGAGTTTAATTTTCTAAGTTCTTTGTGCACTCTGGACAGTAGAGCTCTGTCAGATATGTGGTTAGTGAAGATTTTCTCCCATTCTGTGGGTTGCCTTTGAGCTCGTGTGACAATCTCTTTATCTGAACAGAAGCTCTTTAATTTCACAAGATCCCAACTGTTGAGAGTTGGTAGCAGTGACTGTGCCATTGGATGTCTGTTTAGGAAGTGTTGGCCTAGCCCAATCAGCTCGAGGGAGTTCCCTATCCTTTCAACTATGGCTTTTAAAGTCTCTGGCCTGATATCAAGGTCCTTGATCCATTTGGAATTAAGTCTTGTACATGGTGACAAGTACGGGTCCAGCTTTAATCTTCTGCATGTGGAGATCCAGTTTTGCCAGCACCATTTGTTGAAGATGCTGTTCTTTTTCCATTGGATTCTTTGGGCCCCTTTGTCAAAGACCAAATGGCTGTAACTTTGTGGGCTTATATCTGGGTCTTCAATCCTTATCCATTGATCTGTGTGTCTATTTTGGAGCCAGTACCAGGCTGTCTTTATAACTATGGATTTGTAGTATAGACTTAGGTTTGGTATGGTAATACCTCCAGCTGTGTTTTTGTTACTCAGGATTGTTTTTGCTATCCTGGGTCTTTTGTGCCTCCATATGAACTTTGAGATTGTTTGGTCAACTTCTTTGAAGAATTGCTTTGGGATTTTGATTGGTATAGCATTGAATCTGTATATTGCCTTTGGTAGGATGGTCATTTTTACAATGTTGATTCTGCCAATCCAGGAACAAGGGAGGTCTTTCCACCTTCTGGTGTCTTCTGCAATTTCTTTCTTTAGGGTTTTAAAGTTTTCATTGTAAAGGTCTTTTACCTCCTTAGTTAGGTTTATACCAAGGTATTTCATTTTTTTAGGGGTTATAGTAAATGGCATGGTTTCTCTCAAGGCTTTTTCACTTCTTTCATTCTGGGCATATAGGAAGGCCTCTGATTTTTGCACATTTATTTTGTATGCTGCCACCCTGCTGAACTTCTCAATTAGTTCCAGGAGCTTCCTGGTGGAGTTTTTGGGATCACTCAGGTATAAGATCATGTCATCTGCAAATAGAGATAGCTTGACTTCTTCCTTGCCAATTTGAATCCCTCTTATGTCCCTTTCTTGTCTTATGGCTTCGGCTAAGACTTCAAGTACAATATTGAATAGAAGTGGTGAGAGTGGACAGCCTTGTCTTGTTCCTGATCGAAGTGGGAATGCTTCCAATTGTTCCCCATTGAGCATAATCCTTGCTGTGGGCTTGTTGTATACAGCTTTTATTATATTGATAAAGGTTCCTTCCATTCCTACTGTCTCTAGCGTTTTGATCATAAAAGGCTGTTGGATCTTGTCAAAAGCTTTTTCTGCATCTATCGAGAGTATCATGTGGTCTTGGACTTTGGACTGGTTTACATGATGAATTACATTTATTGATTTGCGTATGTTGAACCAACCTTGTGTGCCGGGGATGAAGCCTACTTGGTCCCCATGAATGATCTTTTTAATATGTTTTTGAATCCGATTGCTAAGACTTTGTTGAGAATCTTTGCATCTGTGTTCATCAGGGAGATCGGCCTATAGTTTTCTTTTTTAAGTGAATCTTTATTAGGTTTTGGGATTAAAACGATATTAGCTTCATAGAAGGAATTTGGTAGTGTTCCTTCTTTTGCTATTTGATGGAACAGTTTAAGGAGTATTGGTGTTATTAACTCCTTAAATGTCTTGTAGAACTCTGTGCTGAATCCATCTGGTCCAGGACATTTTTTGGTGGGAAGATTCGAGATTACTTCCTCAATTTCCTTATATGTTATAGGACTATTTAAGTAATTCACAACTTCCTGATTCAATTTAGGTAAGTTGTGTTTACTTAGAAATTCATCCATCTCTTTTGTGTTGTCAAACTTCACAGAGTATAAGTTTTTGAAATATGATGTTATAATTCTCTGGATTTCTTGGGTATCCGTAGTGATAACTCCATGTTCATTTCTAATTTTGTTAATTTGGGTTTTCTCTCTCTTGCTTTTGGTTAGTTTAGCTAGGGGTGTATCAATCTTGTTGATTTTTTCAAAGAACCAGCTTTTTGATTGGTTGATTTTTTCTATCGTTTTCTTAATCTCGATTTCAGATATTTCTCCCCTTATTTTGCTAATCTCTTCTCTTCTACTGCTTTTGGGATCAGATTGCTCTAGTTTCTCTAAAGCTTTAAGCTGCATTGTTAAGTTGTTTATTTCTGATGTTTCCATTTTTTTGACGTGGGCATTAAGAGCTATGAACTTACCTCTTAGAACAGCTTTCATTGTGTCCCAGAGATTTTGGTAAGTTGTATTTTCGTTATCATTCACTTTCAGGAAATCTTGAATTTCCTTTTTAATTTCTTCCTGAATCCAGTTCTCATTCAGCATCATAGTGTTAAGTTTCCAGGAGTTAGTGTATTTTCTCTTGTTTGATGTGTTGTGGATGTCCAGCTTTAGGCCGTGGTGGTCTGATAGGGCACAGGTTAGAATTTCAACTTTCTTGTACATGTGTAGATTCATTTTGTGGCCCAATATGTGATCTATTTTGGAGAAAGTTCCGTGTGCTGCTGAGAAAAATGTGTATTCTTTGGTGCGTGGGTGAAAAGTTCGATAGAGATCTGTAAGGTCCATTTCTTTCAGGGTTTGATTAAGTTCCAAAGTGTCTCTGTTAAGCTTTTGACCTGTTGATCTATCCCATGTAGAGAGGGCGGTGTTGAAGTCCCCAAGAATTATCGTTTGGGGGTTGATTTCTTGCTTTAGACGCTGTAGGGTTTTCTTAATGAATGTGGAGGGGCCCGTATTGGGTGCATATATGTTCAGTATTGTGAAATCTTCCTGGTGAATTGTACCTCTGACTAAAATGTAGTATCCATCCGTGTCTCTTATAATTTTTTTTGGTTTGAAATCCACTTTGTCTGATAGCATAATGGCTACCCCTGCCTGTTTTCTGCTTCCATTTGCTTGTAGAATTGTTGACCAGCCTTTTATTTTTAGAGCGTGCCTATCTTTTGTGGTGAGATGGGTTTCCTGCAGGCAACAGATTGATGGATTGTGATTTTTAATCCAAGTTTGTAATCTGTGTCTCTTGATCGGTGAATTAAGTCCATTAACATTTAGTGTTATAATGGAGAAACTATTGTTAATTCCAGACATTTATTATGTTTAGTAGCTTTTATAAGTATATTGCTTCGCTTTTAATGGTGTTATATTTGCCTTCTGTTCTCCTGGATATGCCTGTTTTTTTCTTCACGCTTGAGTATCATTTCTAGCAGTTTTTGAAGGCCTGGTTTGGTGGCCATGTATCCCTTAAAGTTGTCTTTGTGCTGGAAAATTTTTCTTTCTCCCTCGATCATGACTGATAGTTTTGCAGGGTAAATCAGCCTGGGTTGACATTTTTGCTCATTCAATACTTGAAGTATGTCTCTCCAAGCTCTTCTTGCTTTTACTGTTTCGACTGAGAAGTCATTTGTTATTTTAATAGGTTTGCCTTTAAAAGTGACTTGTTTTTTCTCCCTTGAAGCTCTCAGCACCAGTTCTTTATCTTGAATGTGGAGTGTTTTAACTATTATTTGCCGCGGTGTGCTTCTATTTTGGTCGTATCTGTTTGGGGTGCGGAATGCCTCTTGTATATGAATGGGCCTCTCTTTTTTTAGATGAGGAAAGTTTTCCTTGATGATCGTTTGAAAAATTTCCTCAGGGGTGGTATTTTGAGATTCTTGCTCCGGTATTCCATGAATACGCATGTTAGGCTTCTTCAGGGTGTCCCATATCTCTTGGATATTTCTCTCAAGTATCTTTTTGGCTTTAACAACCTCTTCCATTGAGCTGGCTAGTACTCCCACTTTATCTTCAAGGTCTGAAATTCTGTTTTCTGCTTCATTAGTTCTGTTGATAAGACTCTCTGTGGCGTTCTGGGTTGAAGATAACTTGTCTTTTAGCTCAGTTTTAAACTCTGCTTGAGTTTGTTTTAACTGTTCTATGCCACTTTTTGTATCTTGCACTGTTTTTCTCAACTCCTCCAGATGTCTGTTGTGTTCCTCTTCAAAGCGATTGATTCGATTATGTAATTCCTCCCGGATTTCCTCTTTCATAGTATTGAACATGGTAATGATCATATTTTGAAAGTCGTTATCCTGGGTCAGGCTTTCTTGGCCTTTTTCCGCGGGTTTGTTCTTGTTGGAGTCTAACATTATGGGATTAATTTCTTCAGTGGGAGATTTGTTTACTTGAGTGTTGCTTCTCATGGATTTGCACTTTGACTTTGGCATTGTCATTTTAACTCTTAAGATCTCTCAATTTCACTAAACTGAATTATTTGGCCTGGGGTACTGGTGGGCAGGGCCTGAACGGGGACTTACCTAGGGCGCGGGGTGAGGCCCGGGTGGATCTCTGTTTTGTCTTTTCTTAAAGTGCTGAAAATGTTGAGTTCAAGTATAATGAAAATCTTGGGTTCACTACCTTGATCTGCTTGTGTCCTAATTCCCTGTGCTAGATGAACTTCTGTTAAATTGCAAAACTAAGTAAACTTTCCACAACAGGTGGTATTCTCTGGATTAACAGTCAAAAAACCAATACAAAACTAAGTATGAGGTTTGGGAGTTTTATTGTTTTGACTTTTGATTTGTCTTCCCATTAGCTTCAAAGCTGTCCCAAAAACTGGGTAAAATAATTATTAAGCATTAGCACAATAATTATAAAAGTATTTAGTGAAATTTCAAAGTAGCTTATACTTAAAAGCTGTTTAAAAGCTCTTTAAATGTAATGACAGTAAGTTCTGAAGAGGTAGAGGGCTGTTTTCCTGAGTAAATGAATGTACTGATGCAAATATTTTATGCACTTCTGTGACAAATTTGATTGATGTAGTTTAAGGAAAAGCTTTACAACAGAATACTTTTGTTTTGGGGAACTCTCAAAGTATATACACTTAAAGCCATGATTTTGAGAGCTGAAGGGATAGCTCAGAGGTTAAAGTGCTTGCTTTACCTTTAAAGCAAAAGGACCTGAGTTCGGATCCCATGTAAAATGCTAGGTAGGTGTGGGACTTGCCTGTAATTCCAACATCTGAGGACAGAGATTGATAATTCCCAGAACAAACTAGCTAGTCAGACTAGCTCTATCAATGAGCTCTGGGTTTGATTATAGACTGCCCCAAAAGACTAAGGTAGAAGAGCATCCAGGATGATTCTAGATATCAACCTTGGGCTTCCACATGCACAAACACATTGGCAGACCCCCAACTACTGCAAGTATACCTGTATACATGTGAACAGACATACACATATGCATGACTATGCATGTCTCCCCCCATCCACAAGAAAATGGAAAAAAAGCAAAAAAAAAAAATGTGCTTGCACTATACTCTATAAATGTATGTGCCAAGCAAAATGAGACATCTGATACCCTTGTGGATTGTCTTCAACCTGCTTGATAATTGTTAGGAAATCTCACTCATGCTTCTAGTTCCTCCTGCATGTTCTATGTGAAGATAGGTAAAACTCACTGCGGAGAGGCCCGCACACTAGCATGTGGAAGGATGCTAACTGTGAAACCTGCCAGGTAGCTCCCTAGCTACCCTGGGGAAAGGCCTTATTTCTCCTCCTGACTCGCTGTGATGGTAAAACACAAGCGTTTCCCATGAAGATAAAGGAAGATGAAGGAGACATTTGGGAGCAATTCCAGGGCCACACATTTAGATGACAGACTTGTAGGGCTTATGTTTCTTTCTGTTGCTATGAAAATTATCAAGTAAACTTATTCACCTGGCTCCTTATAAGTAACCTCAAAAACAAAGAATAGTATCTGCTGAGTTCTGTTTTGAAAATATTTCCTCTCACCAATCTGAGACTGTTTGCACCTGAGATCATGAAACGTATTTTGTTGTTCTTTCTGGGGGAAAGGATGTGTGAACTGAAAACTGAGGGTGCAAGAGAAGAGCCTAGAAGATTTTTGTGCCTGTTGCTATCACAGACTGGGCGGCCTATGAACAACAAACATCACCGGGGTTCTGAGGCTGGTGGGCCGAGCTCGGTGCTGCAGGCATGATTGGATCAGGTTTAGGCTGCAGACTGCAGGCAGCTCCCCAGAGTGGGCACAAAGAGAAAGTTCTCTCAATCCTTTTCCAAGTACACTGTTAGGTCAGAGAGGAGACTGAGTTGGTTACTCTTTGTCTGCTGCGGGGAGATTTATTCCATTTACGGTTCCAGAGGGGGCGATACAATTCTTTATCATCTGAATCATCTAATCCTTGTTCTACTCGCTAGCTACCTTGAGGAATGCCTTATATCTCCTTTTGACTCCCTATGATGTGTGGTTGGCTGGCAGAAGCTGGAGGCGGCCTAGGTCACTGCAGACATCATGGAGACTGAGAGCTGCAAAACCGCAAGAGCAGACTCAGTAACTGAAGCAACGCAGGACTAAGCAAGCTCAAGGCCCACTCCATGTGACTGTCTTCTTCCAGCAAGACTCCACCTCTTGAAGCAGCCAGGACCTTTCCAAACAAACTAGAGTCCAACACATGAGCCTATGGGGGGAACGACTCATATTTCAAACCATGACAGAAGTGAAGGGGGGGAGGAATAGAGAGCTATTCTGACAGTTTGTAGGGTTGGACAGCACGGGGGTCCATCATAAACAGAAGCTAACACAGCAAGAGACTTAGGAAATCCGAGTTTTATTAGAAACACCCAGGCCAAGGGAATCGTGCTTAACTTAAAATGGGAGAACATTAGAACACAAGAAGATAGGGAGAGAGCTGCCCTGGGTGATGTCATGACAGGAGGAAGTTTGAAGAAAGCCCTGGGCATGGGAATAAGGGAAAAAGAGGAGAGAGAAAGAGAGAGAGAGAGAGAGAGAGAGAGAGAGAGAGATCTACAGAGTCCCCAGAAAAACTTTTTATGGCTTTTAATCATGCTAGAAAGTATGGCAGTGCTGCAGGGTTGAGGGTGAAAGAATGACTTATAATAGACGGTCCTACTTGAACATATTTAGGATGGGGAGGTCAGAGTATAGGGAGATGTCAGAAGTGGATTGGGGTGGCTCCTGTGGTTGATTCTGGGAATCACCACATTCTAGCCAGAGTGGAAGAGTTCTACAAAGTAACCTGGTTGTAATTAACACTAAAGGGCTCCACCTTTGTGACCAATTCACTTTCTAAGGCAAGTACCTTTCAATACCAGCACATGGGAGATTAGAATTTCTTATGCTGGGGAGAAGACAAATATTTAATCCCTCCCAGATTTACAGGAGCACTTCAACATAAAATTTAACGCGTAAATGGAACTTTCACATTGTCTAATTGCTGCTGGGGAGGTTTTCATGTTCAGGTTCTTGTCTTCGGAAGTTGAAGATTAAAACAGGAACATGTGCAAAGGATTAAGGCAGAGTTTATTAGAGGAGAGAAAGAATGGAACTCACAGACATGGATTCTATGAGGGGCAAGAGAGCCGTCTGATGGGCTGCACCAAAATCTTGCATTCTTGTGTCCCAGGATTAAAGTGGGAGAGCAGCCTAAGAGGGCTAAGGGAGATTTATTAGAGGAGAGAACGGAACTCGCATCGAGTTCATGAGGGGCAAGGGAGCTAAGAAGAACTCACGGACTCCAGACATGGAATACAAGAGGGGTAAAGAAGCCATAGATACGGGGGTACGGGGGGAGGAGGAGGGAGGGAGGGAACTGGCGTACCTAATAAGTTTGTATGAGCTGAAATAAAAAAAAAAAAAAGAAGCCATAGATAGCTGGCAGGGTCAGAGGTATTTATAGGGTTAGGCAGGCAGGGGTGGTGAGGTAAGGAAGGCTTTTTCTCATTGGTTAGCTCCAGTTTCTGCAAACCTGATTGGAGCTTTTGGTCCTCTACATCTCGTTGGTCTGTTCATATTGGGGCTCAACCCAGTTGATCTTGTGTTGAACCTCAAGGTAGGATGGAGGACTAATCTCCATATCTGTTTCTGAACAGAGGGTTGGAAAAAATTGGAGACCTTATCCATGTGGAGGATTAGAAACAGTTCCTCCAGATTAATACGGTGTGTTCTTTCAGGATAATCTCGCCAGTGGGGGCATGACCTTCAAAGACCTTCCTAGTGTGGTCCTGTTCTAAAACTGCCTAATTATAATGGCTTTTTAAATCATTATTACTAACACCTGATACACTGTCTAATGTTAGGGCTGTGGTTATGTTCAGCCTACCTCTGTTGAATGAATTAATGAATCATATATTATTTCTGTATTGTTGTGGGGTTTCTTTCTTTGGGATTCTTGTCTTCTGGAGCTGAAGATTGAAGCCAGAACATGTTGGGACGGTAAAGCAGGCATTTTATTGAAATGAGAGAAGAGGGAAGAAACTCTTGGCTGCTTGGTCCAAGGGAAGCAAGGAGTCTTGAGTTGGGAAAGCATTAGAGAGGGGGTAGCTTAAGAGCAGAGAAAACAGGGAGAGAGAAACCAGGACCACATGGCTAGAAGAGGTCACAGCTGTCATGGTGTGACCTCAGGGCAGGAGAGCTGGAAGAAGAGAGGATGGCTGGGTGGAGCCACGATCTTTCATAGTCTAACATTGCTAATAAGTGTCCCCCAGAGTTACTAGGGTAGTGAGGTAAAGACTGGAGGGGTGGTATCCACAGGACAGGACATTCCTAGCTTCTCTGGCTGTCGAGTAGAAATTAAATTATTCCCATTAATATGAATTAGGGGACTTCATATGAGAGTGTATGATTAGGGATTTCCTTCTCAGTGAGTCTCCACATGGGCTTCGTGATTGGCAGCAAACTGTCAGCAAATACATCTCCTTTCTGTGGTTTCTATAAGCAACTGGCTAGCAATCACCTTGTTTTAGAAAAATGACAAATAGCACAGAATAGCAAGATTTGGCCCACACAAGTGCTTGGCCCAAGGAGAGTGTTTTTCCCCCAAAGACTGGGCCCTATTCGTCATGTCACTTGTCCTTTACACAATATAACTCTCTGACCCTGAGAAATCTGACCCAAGCAGTCCCAATTCCTGACCCTCACAGGTGTGAAGCTCTCATAGACTTCTTGCAGCTGGATAGGCCAGACAGTACAGAAGCAGAAAGCAGGGTAAAGAAAACATTTTACACAAAAGTCATCATTTCAAAGAAACATTGTACATGAAGGTCACCATTTCAATCCAGGCTTTAATTTTCACTGTGACAAAGAGTTGTTTAATCCTAACACATTAAGCGATTTAACAAAAAATCTGTAGCACTTACACAGTTGAGTTAGCATGTTACTAGATTTTCTTGATGATTGAAGTGGTCCTTTCTCTTTCCATTGGTGCGGGAACACAGACCATGTGCTCACCTGGTAGAGAAGAATTCCATAATCTTCATGAAGGATAATTTGGTATTAGCCTTGAGCTTTTTGTAGTTTTCAGTGGCTGCAAACTATGTATATGTTTTGAAGACAAATTCCTAGGAGTCTAATTTCCTATCAGTTTAGTTGATCATAGGTTGTTAGGCTAACTTACAGAGGATCCACTATGCGTGTTCTCTTAAGTCATTCATTAGCCTATCATAGAGTTGAACCATACATAGCTCTTCAAAACCAGATGCACAAAATGCTATGATATTTTGCCTGAGATTTGTATGTGTGTGTATATGTGTGTGTGCATGCATGTATGCACATGCATGTGTACCTGCTTTTAATAGTAAACTAAATGTAATAACATAACTATAACTCATACATTTTTATTTATTTTTAATATTTATTTGTTTGTTTGTTTGTTTGTTTACTCTGTGTATGTGTGTGGCAGAAGGCACTTGTGTCCCTATGGAAGACCAAGGGTAACTTTGGAAATCATTCTGGAATCATTTGGAAATCATTCTCTTGCTTCACTCTGAGATTTCCCAGGCTCTGCCCACCAGAACCAGAAGTGCAGGCTGCCACCATTTCTGACTGGTGTTTTTAAGTGGGACCTGAGATCTGAACTCAGGACCTTCTACTTGCGAGGCAGAGTTTTAACCCCTGAGCCATTTCTCCAGCCCGTGCTCATTAATTTTTAAACATATAGGCTATTGTTTCACCATCCAGAATCATGACTATAGTGATGGAGTCATCTAGAATGGAGCCAAGGAATTTGCAAAAGTTGTAATCAACAAGTTAATGACTTTTTACATTTTCATCTTTATATATAGCTAAGGTCTTTTTCAAAGCATACCCTTTTGTGGTGGGCCGGAGTCAAAAAGTTTGAGAGAAGATACACTAGAATTTTGGTGAGATACACAAGAAAAGAAGAAGTTTATAGTGGCTTTGTAAAAGCCTCCTCACTGCTAAGAAATGCAAAACAAAGACAAAGGTCAAAAGGAAGCCTCCTTGATTATGAAAGATCTGTCATGTCTTCATTACACAAAATGACTGTCCAGCACTTGCTTAGGAGAGCTGGGCTAGAATAAGGCAAGTGAGACCCTTGCACTGGGTGCAAAATGTGAGGGCTACTTGCCAATGAATGAGATACACTGCATCTTAAAATCCTCAAATCCTCAAAAAAAATGTCAAAACTTCAAAGGATGATGGGCCAGCCATGCCTCGTCCACCTCTGCTGACCTTGGTCCTGAGCAGTGTGTTAAGGACATTAGATTATTTGTGGATAATTATAACAGTCACAGGATCGAGGAAGCGAGGCGCTCATTAGAGATCCTTCTTTCAGAGTCCTTGGGTAAAACCGTGTTCCATCATGTTAACAAGCTGCCCAGCTCCACACAATGCTCTAGTTGGGAAAAAATGCATTGTGATCAAAGACTTCAGATTGCATGCAAGCCTGACCCCTTTGAGGTTCATTCATCTTTAATTACTCTCATGCCTTCCCTGGTTTGAACCTGCTTTCTCCCTTGAAAAGGGCATGCATAGAGGGAAAGTTGGGGAAGAAAAGCAAAAGTTGTGTGCTGACCAGGGAAATCGGCATAGTGTGGTTGAGAACAAGGCTAGGGTGAGTTCCCAGCAACATCAGAAGATCAAAGTGGGCTCCCATGGGTCGGGGTGATAAGCAGCAACATCTCCAGGAAGCAAAAAAGATGACTGATGTTTTAGGACTCATAATGATACATTTGGAGAAATGGCTGGAAAGTGGAAGCATGTAGGAAGTTGAGGGGGAAAGACCCATATGATCCTATAGCATTTCCGATGGTCAACGGTTCCAAAGTTAGTGTTTGTCAAAGGCACAAACAGCCAAAAGAAGGTTTGGACAATATTCTCACTTTTCCATTCTGCCTCACAAATGCCCTTAAACTTTAACAAGGAAAGATAAAGATTAAGGAGAACAAAACAGAGAAAGAATACGTTCCCTAGCGTCAGTTATACAAACCAAGTCAAGTGAAAACGTCTCTAAAAGAACTAATTTTGTAAACACGGAAAGGAATGGAAGAATTATAGCCATGGACAGCAGTCAAAGTAACATGGTACTGTCAGGGAGGTAAAAATATGGTCAGAGAGGGAAGAAGCTGAGACTTGAGGAGACAGGCAGAAGTTAAAGATTCCAAGGAGCATTAAAACTTTCATATGGAAGTTTGCAAAGATGAAGAAACCTGGCATAATCAATCCTGTGTATCCATCATTTAACATCAGTGAATTTACCACCAGCCTTGTTTCACTTGTTCTCACTTCCTTGTATTATTTTAATATAAATCCCACATTCACTTATGTCTTTTTTATATGTATACATTTCCATGTAAGTTTTAATAAGTAAAGTCTCTGAAAAAGTATTGTTAAAATCTGTTATCAAACCTAAAATTTAATTATTTCTCAACTATATAATTTTTCAGTTATTTCATTCAAAAATTTATTTTTTTTTTTAAATTTTTTTTTATTATTATTATTATTTATTCAACTGTGTGTATGTGCGCGCGCGTGTCTGTGTGTGTGTGTATGTGTGTGTAGAACCACGGACGAATTCGCGAACCACCATGGACGCCTCCACCTCCTTCTGCCCCGGGATTCACAGGCTCCGCCCTACCAGGACCAGAAGCGCAGGCCGCCCCCGCTTCCGTCTGGCGTCTATACGTGGGATCTGGGATCCGAACTCGGGACCTTCCGCCTGCAAGGCGGAGGCTTAACCCCTGAGCCACCTCTCCAGCCCCTCATTCAAAAATTTAAATAAGAGTCTGAAGGATTATAATTGCTTGGAACACCTTCTAAACTTATTTTAATCCTTAAATACCCATTGGTTGATGTGCTTCTAAATTTATTTTAAACTGCTGATAACTCTCCACGAGTTTTCTCTTTTATATTGTAATTATTCATTGAAGAAACGAGATTCTTTGTCCTCCAAATTACCCATAGTTTGGAATTTTCTGATTCATTACTATAATGTCATATAGTAATTTCCTGGTCTAGGCTTTACTGTAAACTATTAATTAGTTTTAGGAGCTTGTTCTGACTCAGGATCTAATTCTGTGGTAAAAGTATTTATCGGTGATGTGTAGGCAGTCTTCCTTCTTGAGAGACATTATTTCATCAGGGACTGCAGATTTGTGGCATCTTACAATTGTTTATTAACAGTGGCATGCTCTCATTGACTTTTTAAATTAGTTAATTAGCATGCTTTTGCATGCACACACGTGTTGTATCTGTGTGGGGTACACATGCCACAAGTGTGTAGGTGAGAGGGCAACTTTCAGGATTTGTTTCTCTCCTTTTTTTTATTTTTAGTGTGTGCATGCCTGTGTGCCTTCGAGTGCATTATGTGTGCATGTGTGTGTGCGTGCATGTGTGTGTGTGTGTGCATGTGTGTGTGTGTGCATGTGTGTGTGTGCATGTGTGTGTGTGTGTGTGCATGTGTGTGTGTGTGCATGTTGTGGGGGTCCAAGGGTGACTTTGGAATCATCCTGGATTGCTCTACCTCCTTTTTGCTTTGCTCTGGGGTTTCCCAGGTTCCTGCCTTCCAGAGTCAGAATTGCAGGTTTCCATATCTGAACTCTGGTCCTTTTGCTTGTGAGGCAAAAGCTTTTACCTCTGAACTATCTCCGGAGCTCTTTCCTTCCACTTTTACATGGATACACTTTGCAAGGGGTGAAGGTCCCCAGGTTTGCTCTCCAACTGTCTTTATCCAGTGAGCCAACTCCCTGAACTTAATCATTACTATAAATTAAACAAAGAACCTTAAATGAAAAGGACGCTGATCTCTCTCATGTGTGTGTGATACACACTACAGATCTTGCTTTGTTACCTGTTTCCATCTCTTTGCTCTCTTCCTTTTCAGAGCAGAACGATACAGTTTGATTTGTTCTTATATTACTGAGGCTTTTTGAAAAAGAACAGGCTGAGCATGGGCAAGATTGGAAACTGCGAGTGAGTAGATGGCTTTTGCAATAATTTATATGAGAGCTAATGGTTGTGTCATAGTTAGGTACAGGTGTCAACTTGATAGTTGAGGGTTCAAGTTCTAGGCACATTTGTAGATAGTAGTTGAGTAAAGTCCAGAGTGCAGGAGATTGTCTAGTTGATGGAAAGATCCAACCTATGGTGGGTGTAGCTAGGCCTTGAACAGGTGAATGAAATACAGAGAGCTGGTTGAGGAAGTGGGCATGCTGATCCGGTAAGGAAGGCTCGTCCCTCTCTCAGCTGTTACATGGAGATGGTGTGGCCACTTCCCTTGGCCCTTTGGTGATGGCACATGTTCTCCTGCCTAGTTGGTAAGAACTGTAACAACACTATGGTAAGAGAAATTAAACCTTGTTCCTTTAGGCCATTTGGTGATTTTTGTCAGCAAGATGCAAGGTGAGAGGAATGACAAGGATAAGAAGTAACTGAATTTGAGATACATTTTCTGTGGAGCTGATAAAACTTACTGAGCATTTGCATGTGGGTCAGCAGATGAACCAAGAATGAAAAACTCACTAAACTTTGGGCCGAAGCCTTTGGAAGGGCTGCTGGATGTGATGATCGACAAGAGGGAAAGTTGTGAGCTCCCAACAGATAAAGAATGAACAGTCCAGCGGGCTCAGTGACTAATTGAATGACAGTTGCAATGCTATTGAATGGATGTGTGCCAGCAGGAGGGAGCTCTGGAGAGGGTTTGGAAGCTTATGTGCACTGACCTGACTTTTTATTAATGACCGGGGTCATTTCATCATTGACACGATGCTGAGAATAAGCTGAAATGCTGGGTGAAAAAACAATCCAAAGGGGATTTTTGACAATTATAGGATAGGTTGAACCATACACTTTGAAGTTAATTTAAACAAAGTCTTGCAAGTTTCAGCTGTCCAGGCTGTATCTCCAGAAGAAACGGTGCTGCTAAGAAAAAATAGTTCAAACAGGTCCAGTTCAAAACCCAACCTGCCTCTTCATAGTCATGTGCTTTTAAGTATGGTAACTTCCCTTATTTAGAAAATGGCAAATGCTTTGCTCAAGTACTGTGAAAATTTAGTATAATAGACAAACACTTAACATTCAAGAAACTTATGCTTTTTCCATCTTCTGCATTTATCTTTCCTCTATCTACAATCATTTATCACCTAGCTATTTATCACCTATCCTTGTCATCATCTACCTTGAATTAGGTATTGACAAAAAGTAGTTTGGATGAGCTTTATTTATTCATTCATTTTTTCACAAGTTTGTGTGTGTGTGTGTGTGTGTGTGTGTGTGTGTGTGCATGTATGTGTACACAAAAAGGTCCTTCACTGTGTTGTGTGTAGATCCAAGGGGGACATCAGGAATCATCCTGTATTGCTTTGCCTCCTTCTTGCTTTGCTCTGCTTTCTAGGCTTTTGGAGTTGCAGGTAGCTGCCACATCTGTCCACTTTTATGTGGGATCTGGGGATGTGAGCTAGGATCCTTTTGCTTGTGAGGCAAAGGTTTAACACCTGAGCCATCTCTCCAGTCTTGACATGAGCTTTATTTTTACTTTTTAATTTTTAATGTGTGTGTGTGTGTGTGTATGTGTGTGTGTATCAGAGGGTACTATGTGTTCCTGTGGAGGACCAAAGTGACTTGGGGAATCATCCTGGGATCCAGGATCTGAACTCTGGTCCTTTTGCTGTCGAGATAGAGTCTTAACCCCTGAGCCATCTACCCAACCCTGGGATGAACTTCTTGAAATAATATTAGACTAGAGATCTTTAGGACCTCAATACTTAGCTAGAACAAGTTTTCTTTTTATTATTTAGTTATTTAGGGTGTTGGTGCACATGTGGAGAACAAAAAACAACTCTGAGAGTTGATTGTCTCCTTCTTCACCAGAGCCTTTTCCTACTGAGTCACTCCCACACCCTGGCATGTGTTTTCTTGTTCACAACCCCTCCACTCCCACTCCCTACCTCACCTGAAAATGTCAGTTGCATTTTCTTTCTTTCTCTTGTGGTTTCATCCCTTGAAACCTCGGGATTACTAGCCAATTCTGTGTCAGGTATCATATTTAAATTATTTCCTTAATCCATGTAGTAAGAGAAGATGGTCAATAAAATGCCCTTTTATCCATATAAGACCACGCTTATTGAGGCTATTGCAGTGTTGCTCATGTGAACTCGAAGGATGTGAAAACAGTCTTTCCTTTCCATTTGAGACATAAAAATATGTTCTATAAACATAAAGTCTATCAAAACCCAACCTGCCTCTTCATAGTCATATGCCTTTAATTGTGGTAACTTCTCTTATTTAGAAAATGGCAAATGCTTTGTCAAAATCTTAATGACATCATTAGAACATCTCTATGGTAGTTGTATTACAAACGATTCAATTTTTAAGTAGCTTTTATATGTATGTTCAATTATTTATTGCACAAGGCAATGTGAAAAAAATTCATTTAGTGGCTAATAGCTAACCTAGTCATGAACATGAAACAAACCACTACAAAATTAAAGTTACAAATTCATTGAAATAAATACATGTTAGTAAGTTTTTATAGTTCAAGTCCTTTATAAATATATTAATTACTTAAGTGCATTCTTACATGAACATTTGGTAAATTATTTCAATTTTATCTGTTTTTTTTTTTATGGTTGTACAATGACAACCATTACAGGAGGCTGCGGAAAGGCAAAGTGCTTCCTGCATGTTATAGTTCACCTGCATGGTTGCTCATAAACCACCATCAAATGGCTTAAGGGAGCAAGGGGTTTATTTTCTCATGATTGTCTGGTTACAGTTCTCAATCCAGCTTGACAGGAGAGCTCACACCAACACCAGGGCTGAGGGAACTGGCCGTACCATCTCTACATAACAGCTGAGAGAGGGGTGATCTTTACTTGCCAGACCAGCATATCTGGTCAAGTGTACACAAGGATGCCAACTTTCTTAATCAGCTCTCTGTACTTTATTCCAGGGTATAATCCCACCCACCATGGATTGGGCCTTCCCCATCAGCTAGACAATCTCCTCCAGGTTTGTTCTGGGCATAATACAACCACTAATTTTCTACAAATGTGGCCAGAGCTCAAACCCTCAACTGTAGAGTTGACACCTATGCATAACTATAACACTGCACAAACGTGAGGACCCAAGTTTGAATGCTAGCACCCTTATTAAAACAAAACAAAACAAAAAACAGGTATAGCAGCATATGCCTATAATCCCAGCGCCAGGCAGGAAAGACAGGAGGAACTTCTGGACTTGCTGGCAGCACAATTGAGACAAATCTGTGAGTTCCAGGTTCAGTGGACAACTCAGTCTCAAAAAAATAAAGTTGTCAGTCTCAAAAAAATAAAGTTGAGAGAGATTGAGGAAGGTTTGATGCTAACCTCTGGCTTCCACACACAAGTGCGCACATGCTCATGCACACACATACACACATACTATATCAGTGTGGGCATGAACATTCACATGCAAACTGATATGTTAACTGATCAACAATGGAATGGTAAATAGTTTTCTAGCATGTATATTTCCTATTTTCTATACATAAACAGCATAGAGAGAACATGTTTCATACCTATGAAACAGTTATTTCTGTGACTCCTACATTTTTAAGTGTTAAATATTCTTTATTTGATATTATACATAAGCCTCACTAAAATGCCTCTCAGTAGGCAAAAAGCAGTCACTTTTCAATATGGGAAACTAATGAAATTGGCATAGTTAAGGACAATATAAATTAATTATTTATCTTTAACCACTGCCTGTGTCAGGCTCATGAACACAAATTGAAATACAGGAGAATCTTGGTTCTGAAGCAGGAAGAAAACTTCCCCACTGTTTAAACATATTCATAACCCATTATATAAATCTAAGTATAAAACCAATCTCCAGTAGGTTTTGAGGTAGCATTCCCCATCTTTGTGAAAAGTTGAACATTACTAATTTAAGTCCAATTCTATTTTTAGAAGAGAAAGCCATGATAATAATTGACTGAACTGGAATTATTGCTTTAAAAAAAGACCATACTCATTTTACCATAAGCCAATTTTACTTTAAAATCAGGACTGTTCAACAAAAATATTCGATAACCTTTCATGATCTGAATTCTGGTACATGAATTAAATTATGGTACGCATTAATAGTCATGAGACATTTGCTTTGTAATAAATAAGGCAGTGGCCATTACTCGTTGGTAGCCTTTTTAAGATAAGCTATTGAGTCTCCCCTTTCTCCCTTTTTTCTTAATCCCAACAAAGATGATCTTTGTTCCAGAGATGTACTTTTTGGGGATCTCCAAATACTCCATGAGTGTGTCCTGTCCCCCGGGGATGCCTTTGTTCTCGTTGGCATGCGAGTAGGAGAGTGCGTGTAGGAGAATCCAGCTGCCTGGCCTGTCTTTCGCCCAAACAGACCTTGGAGGTTTGGTCCAGTCTTGTGTTTGCCTCCCTTCTCCACAGTGTGGCACTGGACACACTTCTGGACAAAAATTTTCTTGCTCTTCTCAACGTCACCCATTTTTAACTCGCTGTCCTGCCGCAAGCACCACGAACATTCTCTCCGCAGACAGACAAGCCACTTTCTGACTGCTACATTTTTTTTGCATGGATAGTAACTTAAATAACTCTCTATGGAGCTAATCTTTGCCAATTCTAGCGTCAGATCTGTAGATCAGCTTTTGTGTCATAATTTATTTCAAGGGTTCAAAATAAGAAAACCCCAAGTTCTTTTCTGGGCCTCCTTCATTTAGGCAGGTTTCTCCCTTGAAGCAGCGTGGTGTGGAGGTGATGACCATGTGTGCAGAGGTTACACAGAGGAACTAGCAGTACTTCCTTGTAGAGATGCTGTTAAGTAGTTACTGGAATACTGAAAACACTGTATATAGCCATTGTTATTGCACAAACTGAGCTATACTTAGTATGTATTTTATTAAAGTATAATATACTTACAAAGCTACTCATGTGTTTAACTTATAAAACTTCATAAATTAAGCAATCCGGCAAGTAAACCCAGCTCTTCTCATGATCCTTTAGTGTCACCGAGGGATACCTGGCATCCTGACCTCGAATTAGTTACACAGATGGATTTCTAATAAATCATTGCAGCAAGGACAAGGGATTACAGTGGAAGCATTTTCCTTTAATTTTAGATTTTACACCATTTGCTGGTTACTCTTTTAACACTGAGTTATATTTTGCTTTCCAGGCTAAAAAAACTCCTTGAACAAGAAAAGGCTTACCAAGCCCGCAAAGAAAAAGAAAATGCAAAGCGGCTCAATAAACTGAGAGATGAGCTTGTGAAGCTCAAGTCCTTTGCGCTGATGCTGGTGGATGAAAGGCAGATGCACATCGAGCAGCTGGGCCTGCAAAGCCAGAAGGTACAAGACCTCACCCAGAAACTGCGGGAGGAAGAAGAAAAGCTCAAAGCGGTCACTTACAAATCCAAAGAAGACAGGCAGAAGCTGCTCAAGTTAGAAGTGGACTTCGAACACAAGGCCTCGAGGTTCTCCCAGGAGCACGAAGAGATGAACGCCAAACTGGCGAACCAGGAGTCCCACAACAGACAACTGCGACTCAAGCTGGTCGGCTTGTCTCAGAGGATCGAGGAGCTGGAAGAGACCAACAAGAACCTTCAGAAGGCAGAGGCGGAGCTGCAGGACTTGCGGGATAAGATCGCCAAAGGGGAATGCGGGAACTCCAGTCTCATGGCCGAGGTGGAGAATCTGCGCAAGCGTGTGCTGGAGATGGAGGGCAAGGACGAGGAGATCACCAAGACCGAGTCCCAGTGCAGGGAGCTGAGGAAGAAGTTGCAGGAGGAAGAGCATCACAGCAGGGAGCTGAAGCTGGAAGTGGAGAAGCTGCAGAAGAGAATGTCGGAGCTGGAGAAGCTGGAGGAAGCATTCAGCAGGAGTAAATCCGAATGCTCCCAGCTCCACCTGAACCTGGAGAAGGAAAAGAACCTCACCAAAGACCTGCTGAATGAACTGGAGGTGGTCAAGAGTCGGGTGAAAGAACTGGAATGTTCTGAGAGCAGACTGGAAAAGGCCGAGTTAAGCCTCAAGGATGATCTCACCAAGCTGAAGTCATTTACCGTCATGCTGGTTGACGAGAGGAAAAACATGATGGAAAAAATAAAGCAAGAAGAGAGGAAGGTGGATGGGCTGAATAAGAATTTTAAGGTGGAACAGGGCAAGGTTATGGATGTCACGGAAAAGCTCATTGAAGAGAGCAAGAAGCTTCTCAAGCTGAAGTCCGAAATGGAGGAGAAGGTGTATGGCTTGACCAAGGAGAGGGATGAGCTGCTGGGAAGGCTGAAGAGTGAAGAGGAGAAATCCTCCGAATTGAGCTGCAGCGTCAGCTTGCTGAAGAAGAGGCTGGACGGGATGGAAGAGATGGAGCGAGAGATGATCTCGAGAGGAAGGTCACGGAAAGGCCCGGAGCGCACTGGCCCGGAAGACAACAAGATCAAGGAGCTGACCCTGGAGATCGAAAGGCTGAAGAAGCGCTTGCAGCAGCTGGAGGTGGTGGAAGGGGATTTGATGAAGACGGAGGACGAGTACGACCAGCTGGAGCAGAAATTCAGAACGGAGCAAGACAAGGCCAATTTCCTGTCGCAGCAGCTGGAGGAGATCAAGCACCAGATCGCCAAGAACAAAGCCATAGAGAAAGGGGAGGCGGTGAGCCAGGAAGCCGAGTTGCGACACAGGTGTCGCCTGGAGGAGGCCAAAAGCCGAGACTTGAAAGCCGAGGTGCAGGCGCTGAAAGAGAAGATTCACGAGCTGATGAACAAGGACGATCAGCTCTCCCAGCTCCAGGTCGATTACTCGGTCCTTCAGCAGAGATTTCTGGAAGAAGAGACGAAGAACAAAAGCATGGGCCAGGAAGTGCTGCAACTGACCAAAGAGCTGGAACTGTCCTAAGCGCTACAGCCGCGCGCTCCGGCCCAGCGTGAACGGGAGACGCATGGTGGACGTGCCCGTGACCTCCACCGGGGTGCAGACGGAAGCCGTGGGCGGGGACCCCACGGAGGAGGACACGCCCGCCGTGTTCATCCGGAAGTCTTTCCAGGAAGAAAACCACATCATGAGTAACCTTCGCCAGGGAGGGCTGAAGAAGCCGGTGGAACGGTCCTCGGTGCTGGACCGGTACCCGCCCGCGGCCAACGAGCTCACCATGAGGAAGTCCTGGATCCCTTGGATGAGGAAAAGAGAAAACGGCCCCTCGGCCCCGCAGGACAAGGCGCCTCGGCTGAACCCCAGCCCGGGGTCCCCCGGGGAGCTGGTCCTGGCGCCCAAGCAGGGCCAGCCCCTGCACATCCGCGTGACACCCGACCACGAGAACAGCACCGCCACCTTGGAGATCACCAGCCCCACGTCTGAGGAGTTCTTCTCCAGCACCACGGTCATACCCACCCTAGGCAATCAGAAGCCACGGATAACCATTATCCCATCACCCAACGTCATGTCTCAGAAGTCAAAGAGTGCGGATCCTACCCTGGCCCCCGAGCGAGCCATGTCCCCAGTCACCATCACTACCTTTTCCCGGGAGAAGACCCCCGAAGGTGGAAGAGGCGCGTTTGCAGACAGGCCGGCGTCCCCCATCCAGATCATGACGGTGTCCACGACCGCGGCGCCAGCGGAGATGGTGGTTTCCCCAGAACCCCAGGACATGCCGATGGGAAGGACTATCCTCAAAGTCACCCCCGAAAAGCAGACTGTTCCAATGCCGGTGCGGAAATACAACTCCAACGCCAATATCATCACCACGGAAGACAATAAAATTCACATCCACTTAGGTTCTCAGTTCAAGCGATCCCCTGCGCCCGCAGCCGACGGCGTCAGTCCGGTTATCACGGTCCGGCCGGTCAATGTGACGGCCGAAAAGGAGGTGTCCACTGGCACGGTCCTTCGCTCTCCCAGAAACCATCTTTCCTCGCGACCTGTTGCCAGTAAAGTGACCAGCACTATCACCATAACCCCGGTCACAAACTCATCCACCCGCGCAGCCCAGTCAGTGGTGAGTGGAGGATGCCCCAGGCGCAGTTCCAGCGCAGCTAGGTTCACCCAGAGCCACAAAAACAAAACAAAACAGCAATCAAACAGGGTTTCTTGCTCCATCAGGGGCTCACAGGTGCTCCCTGGAGGGCCGCCTGCCTTGGGAAATGGAAATTTAGGTTGACTCAATACGTTCAAAGAGGCCAAATCGCCAGAAACCCAATGAAGAGACTGGATCCTGTCTAGAGTCACAACCCAATCAAAAGGGCTAACTAGATAGCTGGAAAACCTGGTGACCTGAGTTCAAACCCCAGGAGCCCACAGGGTGCATATGTGTGTGTGTGGGGGGGGAGCGAGACAGAGAGAGAGAGAGAGAGAAAGGAAGGAAGGAAGTTGGGGAGATAGCTCAGCCTTTGTGCCCTAACCAAAGGACCTGAATTTGGACCCCCAGATCCCACATTAAAAAATGCCAGGAGGATATGGCAGCGGCCTGTAATTTCAGCCCTGGAGGGTAGATCCTGGGAAATCCCAGAACAAAGCAATCAGGATGATTGACAAGTAGGAAAGCTAATGCTTAAAAATAAATTGTATTTTTCAAGTTTCTTCCAGTAATCACCCTTATTTACTGGGGGTAAAATTTCTATACAGCAGTATTGCTATTTAGATATTAGTTTAAACCAACGAATTAGAAATTATGGCTCTTAGACACTGAACAATGTGTCTATATTAAAATCATGTTGAAATCACTTGAGAAAAATGAAGTTATTTAAGTGTTGAAGCTGTGATTTTTCTCATATTCTCAACATAATTTACTTCAATTCTCTGTGCACAGATTCAAGGCAGACTTTAAAGTGTGAATTCCTAATTGCTTTGCCAGTGAAGCTTTGAGTTATTGACTTCACTGAATCCAAACAGTGTTCAGAATTGTTTGCCCTTCTTAAGCTACTCAGGTCTGCTTTTTGAGCAACAGAGAGCATAACTTTGTTTCATTTTCTGCTGCATTTTACAAATCGATAATGGAGATGTAAATCACTGTGTCTTAGAACAGATTTTTTAAAAAAAAATTTTGTTTGAGAAAGAGAGAGGGAGATATGGGGAGGAAGCATACATGCTTCCATAGTCCACAGGTGACAAATGAAGGTCAGAGGACAACTTTCCCAAGTTATTTCTTCCCTTTCTCCATGTGAGCTATCAGGGATTGAACGCAGGTGGCAGGTTTTTTAATGGGCTCCTTACCTACTGAGCTCCTTACCTTAGAGCAGGGTTTTTTTTTTTTTCTCCATAACATTTCATCCTCCTTTCAAAGTTCAGATCATTATAGCTTTACTTCTGCAGCAACATTTTTTGAATACTGATTAAGCCCCATATACATATAAGATTTCAAAGAACTGGTGTTTGAGTTTTTTTCAAGCTTGAATAAATGATATCCATTTATTTATAGCTAAAGCTTTAGAACCCCTCTTAGAATGTAATCAACAAACCTAGTTTACTTGGGCATTTCTGCATTCACCTTGTGTTGAGCATCAGCCAATAGTGTTAGGTGCTGGCATACAAAGAGGATTCTAGAATTTTCTGATCCAGTCAGAGAGGCAGGTCCATGATACGTAGGTGATACTGTTTTAGAGGTGTGTGCAAAGGAACCCCCAAAGGAGGCATCACAGACCTGAAGGGCATGGGAAGGAGGCCCCAGACATTCAGCATGTGTCAGAGAAGCATTTGGAATGGTGTGAGAACACTGAATGTTCTCATTGTGTTAGTAAGCAGTAAGGTGGAGCAAAAACGCAGGTGCAGAAGACAGAGAAGCAAACTGGGACTGAACGTTGAAGGCAGGTACATGTCTTATGAAACTGACATCGAGTCATTGAGTAGACAAAGGAAGTCATTTAAAAGGTTGATCTGGGAAAAAAATTGATTTTTTGCTTCAAAAGGATATACTGAGGAAACCATTTAAAGGATCGGCTGGAGGGGGACAGAGGCTAAACATGGATGCCATTCCTGTTCTCCAGGCCAAGCCGGTGTAGGGCTGAGTTATGGCATGAAAGTGGGCACATACTAAAGGCAGAACTGAGAGGTAGATAGGGTAGCGCTTGCCTGTAATGGGCAAGTGGATTTTAAGTTTCAGACCAGCCTGGTCTACACAGGGAGCCTGTTTCAAAAGGAAAAGGTAAAGGAAACAAAGAGGAGAAGGAAAGAGAATTGAAGAGGTCAGGATAAATTGCAGGTAGAGCTAGGGTAGCTCTGGGGTTCCCGGCTTGGTCATCTATGAGGATGAGAAACAAGGAAACTGACCAGGGCTGAGACTAAGCAGTTCTTGAGGTGTGTTACTTTTGAGGTACCTGTGGGGTGCTGTACATGTTCAACAAATCAAATCTATACTTCAGAAAAGATTGAATTTTGGAAGTTGTAGGGCCTGGACTTGTGAGTTAACACCGAAGGCGATGCTCAGAGTGAATGCGAAAACTTTCACAAGGACCAAGACTGGGACGTGGTGACACGTGTGGTAGGGCAAACCCAGGAGTCATTAAGAGGGAGGAGGTGTCAGCAGAGCCTAGAAATGCTGGTGAGACTCACCCAGAGATCAGAGCGAGAAAAATGTCAGCAGCATGCTAAGGAGGAGGTGTGTGCCTCAGTGCCAATAAAATCCCAGAGAAGTCTGGGTTCATTTGAAATGAGAGGAGGAGGAGAGTAGGCGCTGGAAGGTATCCCTGGGGGCCTGTATTTCCTCTGTGAAGTAGCCATTGGGAGGATCTTCTGGAATGACCGAGGAGGTGGGGTAGGGCTGGAGAAGCGAGTTCAGCACACATAGTTCAAGAAAAGGGAGTGAATTAGGAGTCAGGACAGTCTAGATGCCAACTGCAGGTTTCTGGGCCCTCTTCCTTGAGCGGGGTCTCCTTTGTGGCAATAGTCCTGCTCAGCTTTCAGGCCATGATCATTTCCGGGGGAAACTCACCACATCTCCCTGTTGTCTGTGTTCTCTTCCAGTCAGGACAAGATGGGTCATCCCAGCGGCCTACACCCACCCGCATTCCCATGTCAAAAGGTATGAAAGCAGGAAAGCCGGTAGTGGCAGCCCCAGGAGCAGGAAATCTGACCAAATTCGAGCCTCGAGCTGAGACTCAGTCTATGAAAATAGAGCTGAAGAAATCTGCAGCCGGCAGCGATACCTCTCTTGGAGGGGGGAAGGGCTGAGGGCAGTGGCTAAGGGGGTATGTTGTGTGGATGCTACCGCTGCTGTGGAAACCAACTTCCTGTGTGTGCCAACCCTCTCTACCTATACTAATTTAAATTTCAAATATCTTGTTTACGAAATAACCAACTAATAGCCATGAGGTTTTTTTCCTATGATGTGCATTTGTTTTGATGTGGGGGAAATGGAACTGATTGGCAAAAACTGTGTTTGCTGAATGGTTCGTAGAGGATGTTGGGCCCAAAGCGGGGTCTGGCTTCCAGTCTCAGTTTTGCTTCTAGCATGTGGCCCCATGGGTGTCCCCATCAGTTAAGGACCCTCACTATCTTTCTTAGTGACATTTGGGATTGCATCACATGCTCTTGAAGGCCACTTCCCAAATTTTCTAATTGGAAATAAGTTTAATAGGCTTTGTCCGATAGTAACTTTTCTATTTTTTTCAAAAAGAATCTATTATGAAATAAGGCATAGTCTAACCGTTGTCACTTGCTGTTACTGAATCTTCAATTTGATAGATGTGATGGAAGAAAAATCCTGTAGCTATCACAGAGTCCAGACCCCTAAGATTCTGGAAAAACAAAAGTCCCTGATATGACTTCAAGGAAACAATTTGAATATGAAAATAAAATGGAAATGAACTGCGGACTCCTAAAACCAGAGTTTGACTTATTTGTGTGTGTTCGTGTGTACTGTAGAAATTTTGGGCACATCCAAAACATTCCCAGCATTTCACAGACAATAATTTTAGAACCATTTATATCAGACTCGTGCCCTATTCAAGTGTGAAATTGATTTAAAGTGTAGAGCAGTTGAATAGAGGTGCCAAATGGCCCTTTAGAGCTCAGCAGAAATAGTGATGGATAGAATGTAGCAGAAAGCAAATTTAGATACACTGTGACATCATCACAGCTGAATTAAATTTGATATTTTTCTCAATCAAATGTGGATTTCATTTTCAAATATAGAATAGTTCATGGTTTGGTGTGTGTATTGAGTGGGGGGGCACATTACTTTAAATTTCTTTAATTTTTAAGCATGCTCTAATAAGCATGTAACAGAGTGTAAATACAAAGTGCCAAGTGTGTTTGTAATATTAACCTTGTAAAAGTGAACTTTGTGCTTCATAGTCATATAACCACAAATGAGCTCAAGGCTAGTATCCCACAGTTTATCATGCCGTAGTCTTATGAAGTCCATAAACTGGCCAAAATTTCTGAGTGAACTTTACAAAAAAAGTGAACTTTACAAAATGAAATGACAACAAAGTTATGGATCTTCATTTTTCCATTTCTGAATTGTTAAGTTTCCAAAATCACATGGACTAGCACTGCTCTTGATATTTGGGGAGGCAAGTTGCAAAAGAAAAAGAGAAGGTTGTGTGAGGAGTTTTCAGTCCACGAAGCAGCACGTTTTGTGATAAAGAAGCTCTTTTCTATGCTCCCTTCAGCATCAGATTTCCTGCGCCTTGCAGAACTCGGGCTTAAATTATTTTGGGGATGGAGGATATGGGTATTAACGTGCACATTAGGCAGATCTTTGCCGGCTGCTCATTGGTTCTCGGTATATGTATCACACATTGTGCAGCAGCCGTATTAACAACAACCCCATGATGGGACTGAAAGGTGAAGAGAAAGTCTCAGGGGGTGGGGGGAACCATTTCATACTAATTTTTGGACAAGTTTAAACAAGTCAGTTTGCCATTTAAAATACTGACTCATTTTTTTCCTGCAAAATGTAGATATTTAAATATATTTTATCAATCATTGAGAGAATAGACAGATTTTTAAAAGCAGTAAAGATATCAAAGGCTTGTCTATAATTAACTGAGTTGACTAAACAATTATATACAAAGTACTGTATCCAACAAATGAAACACATTTTTCCAAGTATGCATGGAACATAATCAAATTGAATATATGATATAGCTCAGAAAATTTCAAAGACTGATTAATCACCATACGGTATATACTTTTTAAAATTTCTTAGTTGTTTTATGTATGAATATAGTGAATTGCATTCTTTTTAAAGAGAACTTTTCCCTTCTCATCAAGTGTACATCCAACCCTTTTGAAGCCAAGGACCTCCTTGCTGTCCTAATGTCTACCTGGCCTTTGTGAACTGTTCCCTGGCACTGGACCTTGAACGTACTGTTTGAGCAGTGACGGAATCAAAAGAATCAAGCACCGTCCTCCTGACAATAATTTTAGTATAATGTTGGCGAGATGTCATTCTTTAAGTGGCTCTGTCATAATCTTGGCATCACTTCCTGCTCACCGTTTCATCATTTCCTCCTGGAAGTCTATCTCAGCTTTGGGGAGAGTGCACCACGAAGCTTCACAGTGAATGCACGCGATCTTTGCATATTTAGATTAGACACTCAGCCAGGAACAATGTACAACCGCTAAGAACACTTGGCAGAACAAGATACAGTCGCTTTTCAGAAATGCTAAAAAGTAATTGCCATGGCAGCTTTTCTTTGTAATTTTCAAACCAACTCTACATTTATGGGCTAGCTCATTTGAAACCACACATCAGAGATGAGACCCACAAGAAATAGGAAGTGAGAGGTTAGATATATTATCGACTCTGGCTTCCATTGCAAATACGCTTCTAAGATGCCCTTTTAACATGCTTTTGCAGGAATGAATGGGATGAGGTTTAGAATCTTTTCTCGGTCCTGAATCATACGGTATGCTAGCATAAAAGAGGGTTCACCCCGGATGACTTGGACCACGAGTAGTTTGGACCACGGTTGCTCAGATCCTCCCTTGAGAGAGTCCAGCTGCGGGAGGCGGGGCAAAGACTACTTGTGTGGCATTTCCATAGACTCCTGACACTATCCTCACAGCGGGACAGGAGACCCTGGTCTTCCCTGCTTGTAATAAATTGGCATGCTGACTATTCCAGAACACCATGATGGTGGTTGCCTCACATGTCCGGTCCCAGAAATATCATGTGAGCTTCTATCTAGGTCATCTGCTTAGTCAGAGTTCATTTATACTGTCTGCAATTCTATTGTACTTGCTGCGAGGATGGACTGACAGGACAGCCGTTGGGCTCTCTCTAAAGATGATGGTGCATTCATCAAGGGTGTTACCAGATGGCAAGAAAGAAAGGAAGAACAAGCTTAAAGTTTTGGGGTGTGTGTGTGTGTGTGTGTGTGTGTGTGTGTTACAGAGAGAGTATAATGGTGGCGAGATGAAAACAAACCTTGGAGTATAAAGTAGACTTGAATTTCTCACTCCCTCACAGAGTCAGAATATTAAGGCGAGAATGAAATTTCCTTATAGCGAAGTCCTAGGAACAAGACAAGGAGAGCACATGCAGGTTGGAGAGGTGGCTCAGAGAGAGGGCATTGACCAGACATGGGTAAAACCCTAGGTTTGTTCCCCAGCACCTCAAAAAAGAAAGCAAAAACATATGTGTCTCAGAGATGAAGAGGTGGGGGTTGGCTAATAAGAAGCACACAGAAAACATTTTCAAAGAATTCAAAATTCCCTCTAATGTTTCCTTTCTCTCTTTCCTCTCAAGGGTCTCAGGGTCTCATTGTCTCAATACTGGTTATCTGGTTGGAGTGTGTGTGGGGGGGGACCAGAGATAGATACATAGAAAAAGAAACAGATGAAAGATTGAAGCTTTTTTTTTTCTTGAAGGAGGAAAATTAGCGGGAGGAGGAGAGCACATCGAGGGCACTGCAGCTCTCCAGAAACCACATTTACACGCACACCGTGTTCAGCTTCGGTCTCTGTCTGTGTCTCTCTCCTGCGGGGCCACACACCCAGCCTCAGATCTGCCTTTGGCTTGCTGTTTCTCCCAGCATGTGAATGTGTGTTGGTGTCTCCCCGTGTCGCAGAATTCTTCTTCCAGCTGTGCAGTCCTCCGCCGCCCATCCCGACCCAGCCTCGCTGCTGATGCGGCAGTTAGCGCGTTCTGCCTCCACTTTCCACTGGTTATTTTTTGAGAATTCTTTTTAATTTTTTTTAAAGTAATTCACAGACTTTGTTCAAATATCAGGCAGTGGTACAAGACAGAGAAAATAATCCTTCCTCACCTTTTCCCTCCCACCCAAGGTTTTTTTCCCTGGAGGAAAGCATATCTGAGCCTTAACCTCTTGTTAGGGCATTTATGTACACATTTCTAAATACTGCCCTTGTACTTTGTGTGTGTGTGTGTGTGTGTGTGTGTGTGTGTGTGTGCGCACGTGCACCAGAGGGCACTTGAATGCTCACTCCCATGGGCTTGGGAATCATCTGGGTGGCTCGGTTTCCCCATTGCTTTGCTCTGGGTTTCCCCAAACTCTGCCTTCCAGGGTCTGAATGCAGGTCGCTGCCATTTCTGCCAGGCGTTTTTAAATGTGGGATCTGGGATCCTAACTCAGGTCCTGAGGCTTAACCCCTGAGCCATCTCTCCAGTTCTGACTTTTTATTGCTAGATTTTAGGTATTGTTTTCCCCATTATTGTTTTGGTGAATATTTAGCCCTCTAGCTTTCCAGTCTCCCGTCCTTCCAGTAATACTATGTCACGTTTCTTAGAAATGGCATTTACACATTTAAGTGTTATAAAATGTGGACAGTGTACATTTAAATGTGGTTATGTAGTATACTAGGCATGTACTCTCTTCCTACCACCACTTTTCCTCCTTCAAGGGAAAAATCACTTTAATCTTTCATCTCTTTGGTTTTCTATTTATCTGTCTCTGTTTTTCCAAACACACCATTCCATCTGCCAAGCACCTATCAGTGATTTTCCGCACACTTAAACACATCAATTTTGTGTTTCCCTGGGAGGCCCAACCCTTGTTCTTTTTTTGGGGGGGAGGCTAAAACCTATTTCTTGGATTCCTCATCTTCCACGGGTTTCATCTATCTACCTAGGTACTGTGTTTCAAAGTGCACCTTCTGGTAGTGTCAATATAGAAAGCCCCTCCAGCAACCGTGATGGAGGTTCTGTGCATTCTGGAAGCAGGTCAACCGAGGGTTGATAAGCCTCTCATTACTCCATTTCAGCTTTCCCCTTGCTTCATTCAGTCGGTGTACTCCTTCTTTATACCTGTGTCCAGAATTTCCAAAACGAGTTTTTTTCCACTCCCCTGAAAATAAACCTTTCCTCGGTCTCTTTTGCTACTTCCTTACTTTTTTGTTTATTTATTTATTTTGCATGTGTGTGCATGCGTGTATGTGTGTGCATGTTAGAGGGCACTGTGTGTCCCTGTGGAGGACCAAGGATGACTTCGGGAATCATCCTGGATTGCTTCTATTCTTTTTGCTTCACTCTGGAATTTCCAATGCTCTGCCCAGCAGCCAGAAGTGCAGGCCACCACCATTTCTGCCTGGTGTGTTTTTTTTCTTAATGTGGGATCTGGAATCTGAACTCAGGATCTTCTGCTTTCGAAGAAGAGTCTTAACCTCTCAGCCATCTTTCTCTCCCTCCTTCCTTATTTTGTAAGGAAGTATTGTAAGAACTGCTGTTTCCCACAGATCTGCCAAGGGCTATGCTGGTACTGTCCATGCTTGCTTGCCCTGGCTATTTTCCATTATCCTGTGGCGTTAGATACCACCTGTGGTAGGTAGCTGAAGGTGTCGACTTCACAAGTGAAGCTCGAGCTCTAGGTCCATTCGTAAAGCTTTAGTAGTAAAGCCCTGAGCAAGCCTGCAGGAGATTGCCCAGCCCATTCCTGGGGTGGATGGATAAAATGGAGGGAGCTGGTTAAGCAAATGGGCATTCTTCTTTACATTTGGCCAAATCTGCTGTTGTGGCAAAGGAAGTTCAGCCCTCTCTGAGCAGTCCTGGGGATATGGTGTAGCCAGTTCCCTCAGCTGTTAGTGTTGCTGCGGACTCTCTGGGCAAGCTGGAATAAGAACTGTAACCAAACAATCATAAGCCAGAATGAACCCTCTGGTTCCTTTCAGCCATTTTGTCGTGAATTCACAGGAGACCATCCAGAGTAATTGCCACACTACTCATGTGCTGAAGACTGCCATGACTCTCTTTGTACGGTTATCTTCAACTCTACTGTCTCAAAACCACCCTCAACTCCTGTCCATCCTTCTTCCAAGACTTCTCCTGTTACTTTCCAGCCCAGTGGAGATCACCTGACCCTCTCAGCCACTCAGGCTCAGCGCCTTCTGCTCTCTCCACCCAGCTCTTCTAATCCTCTGTCTTTCCTAGCGGCTGGTCCCACCTCTTCCATTTCTGTCGCTGCTGCCTAAATAGAGCTTTTAGTTATTCCCTATTTGCATTACTCTGATGTCCTTCTGTTATTATCTCTTAAAACTCTCAGATTCACTCTTCACTGTGTTTCCAGACAGAAAGTAGCTCATGGCCTTCCCAGAGTTAGGCCTCTTCAAGAATACGATGGTGTTTCCCTGGTGTGACACTCAGGCCTCTGTGGCTGGCCTCTCTAGCTCCAGATCTTTATGTCTCCTTTTCCTTTGGAGCCATACGTACTGCAATTCATGAACTTGCCCCCTTCATTTCTCCTCTGGGCATTGACTTTCCTTCTGCTTTTCTTGCTAACAGCCGAATCCGTCCCTGTCCAAAATTTCTTACACAAACACAGTCTCCTCTGGGAAGTCCAACTCACTTCAGGGTCTATCCTGGGACTTGAAAGACTTGTTTGTTGCTTTCTAAAGCTTGTCATTGGTGGCACAGGAATAAAAGTAGCAGCTGAAGGATGGATGGGAAGGAATAGACGGTAAGGTTGATTCCTACAATGACAAAAAAAGAAAAAAAAGTGAGAAAGATGGAAGATCAGGAGACGAAGACAGTGCCCACAGACATATTTGCCTCTTCCTCTTCCTCACCCACACTTGTCTTCCCTACAACACAGCAGGCACTTCTGGAAAGGGACATTTCATAAGCGGGCTATGCTCTTAAAGTTCATGAGAGATACTTCAAAATAGGATGGGGGGTGTTTTATTAGACCAAACATATCACATGCAAGCAAGGTTCAGATTTGGGATGAAAATAGATGTCACTATCCAGAAAAGGAAGGCCGCTGAAACAGAGAAGATGTGAAGGCTGAAAACCAGGAGACTGGAGTGATTGTGACCTCTGACAAATTGCTTCACCTTGGCTTGTGGTGTAGCATGTGGATACACTTTCATGATCCTGGCATCCTTCCGGAGTCATAACCTCATCTGCCTCCTTGTTATGGAGCAAGCAGCTTATAAGATCCTGACTAAGCATTATAGACGCTTTACTTATCTGCTGTCTCTCTACTTGTGCTGCATTCTGGATGTCTGAATGTGTGATAAAATGGTTTAATCACAGTAGTGCTTGGAGCTGACTTTGTAGATAAAGAGAACAATTACCTCTATACTTTAAAAAAAATTTCCCCTCCCCAATTAGAAAAAAAAATGTTTAGAAATGTGTCACTATTTTAATGATGAAGCCATGACCAAAAATCACTTCTAAAAAAAAATTGGTGTGTGTACGTGTGTGCATGTGTATATTCAGGTTTGTGTGTTCATGAAAACCAGAGTCAACCTCAAGAGTTGCTCCTCAGGGTGGTCATACTTTATTCTTTGAGACAGGGTCTCTACTGAGACCTAGGATTCACCCCAGGCTATGCTGGCTGCCCACAAGCCCGAGGGAATCTCCATCTCCCTCTAAGTCTGTCTTCGTCTCCCCCATGCTGGGATTACAGAAACATCCCATGATGCTTGGCTTTTTATGCTGCCTCTTGGGATTACACTCAGGTTCTTTACTGACTGAGCTATCTCCTTAACCTTAGGTTCTAAACTTGATGATAGATTTGAACACTTCGCCTCTGTAGAACCTGAACACATTTGACTCAAAATTTGCATACTTTCCCACCTTATAGTTCATACTATATATAAGAGAACCAGTTCAGATTTGTTGCTTCTAGAAATAACATTCTGTGCTAAAGATAAGGATTAGGTTGCCAGAAAAAGCACTTATTAGTCACACTGTAATCACTGACAGCTCCTGTAACCTATGGAGGTAATATGATTATTTGGGCTGATGGTTGGGGGGAAAATGTTCTGGAAGGAAGCAAATAAATGATTAGGTAGTTACCAAACCCCATGAGAGATTATATCATCCTGCTCAAAAAAGTTTTCTGGAGCAAATGACTGTACTGATTATCGGAAGTATTTTTAATTAGCTGAGCTGAATCCAAAAGAAGGAATACAAGTCCAGGCAACAGAGGAAGTTTATTCAACTTCCTATTTAAAACAGATGTTTTATCAGAATTTCTGAATGTGACAATAGTAGGATTAAAATTTGATGTATTTTATGAAGATGAGAAACTTCAGAAAAATATCTAGATATTTCTACTTGGCACATAGAATATTCATTCATAGGGCATTTTTGCGCGTGGGTCAGTTTACACTGAGAGTAGCGAGTTCAGAGCCAAGGTTTAGGAGCTGCTGGAGAGGAGACACATCATATCCTTATGGGATGGGGTCCTTCAGACTGAGGCCTGGTGGGTAGGGAGCCAGGGGACACAGGAAGTCGGCTGCAGGATAGCAAAACTGGGCCAACATCCAAGAGGAGAAGTTCTCTTTAACTCGATATGAAATTTCCTGGGGTGAAAGCAACCTCCTTGGCAAAGGCAAAGTCCTGCTAGAAGTTGGGGTCTTACCATGCTTTGTCTCTGGTGTGTGAACTTAGGGGTTTAGCCATTGCGCTCTGATTAACTAGAGCAGACCTTAATTCAGAGCTCAAATATTCCCTTGCAGATAGTTTGGCAGTCAAAACCTACATGTTGCTTGGGAGGAGGAACTGCCTTTGCAGGGAATACATCTTTCCCAGTGCATAGCCAAAAAACTCTCTCAGGGAGCAACAGAATTCCAGTTCGCTGTGAGGTTGTCCAACTCCAGTGCTCGGAGACATGGTCCTGCAGAGTTCTTCCCAAATCCTGTCTCATGAACACAGATTGTAACTCAGGTCAATTGATTAGCTTGTTTCGTGATACTCCCCACTCCTTTAAGAGGGCCAGAAATCAAGTGCAAGGAGGAAATGATATGTTTAATTTCCTTCCCATGGTACTTACATAATAGCTAATGAAATAAAAGAACAGTTAGTGTGCCATGTCATTTCCTGATGTAATAACAAGTGATGTACTTAATATGTTACCCCAAGTTTCTTAAGGGAAAAACATCAAGATAACACAGGACACATACCATGAAAAGTATCTACATTTTGATGAATTAATGTCAAAAGTGGGTGAAATTCCAATGTTCCCCATATGTATACAGTGCTTAATACTGAAAGATTATTTTTCTCTATTAGAAAGAAAGGAATTATGTTAATAAGTTCTTGAGCACCAGAAGGCCCAAGTTTAACTGGTTTTGTTGTTTTGAGTCTGCTGACAGAGATAATAATTAGCTATTACCTATTACCTATTAAATACTTTACAAATTAGTATCAACATTATAAAAATGTATCTATAGAAACAGAATAGTTACAGGATTGTAAGAGGCCTTAACATATTTAGGTCTTGTTCTGAGATGTAATGAAGACAGATTAGGAGACAGAAAAATATTTGCAAAGTTTGTTTTCAACAATTTTATTTTTGCTTTGCAATAAGCAATTTTAAAACAATGGTGTAAAACATTTGTTTCTCAAGATCAAAATTGGATGAGTGAGTTTTATTTGAGTAAGTTCAGTTGAAATTTGAGGAAGTCATAGGCCCTAAGAAATTACAGATTTAATAAATCTGTTAAACAAGCTTTTGTTAATACCGCTAGAGATCTGTTATTGTGACAGAGAACTTATATCTAATTTGTTATTTGGCACTATTAAGCATTTCTGAACTATCCTATTATAAACAGACATTTATACATATGTGTGAGGATTGCTAGTTTGCTAATTTAAATATAACGAAATGAGGCAGTTAAGCCAAAACATTGATTCTTTCTTAGGACTAAAAAAGCGAGGCTTACACACTCAAGGAGAAGGTATTGTAATAACAGAAAATATTTACTCTGCAAAGGACCTCAGACTTGGTTTCTCCTATCTTTTTTTTTTTTCAATCAAGGAAACAAAAGAACAAATATTTTAAATTACCTCTGCATTAAGAACAAGCTGTCTGGATTCCACTGCTTTAAATGTTCTCTGTGCTTTCTTACTGCAGGGAAATGGACAGACACTTAAACTCTGTAAGGAGATTTATGACCTAAGTCTTTTTGTTATGTAAATAATCCCGCTATATTTCTTTTTTGTCTTCTTCACTTTTTTTTTCTTGTAGTGGGAAATAGCTTTTTAATCTTGAACTCTGATTTTTAAGTACATAACATTTTTAAAAGCTCTTTAAGAAGTTAAAGCCAGAAAATTTTTTCAATGCTAAAAAAAGACAGTTTTTGATTGCATAGGTGAGGGCGTGTATGTGTGTGTTTATAGGTATGTGTGGAGGATGGCACTATGTGTACCTGTGGAGTCCCAAGGGAGGCTTTGCATATCAATTACTTTCCTTATTGCTTTGCTCTTGGGTTTTCCAGGCTCCATCTTCCATAACTGGAAGTACTTACTGGCTGCCACCATTTCTAGCTGGCATTTTTTGCGTGGGATCTAAACTGTGGCCCTGCTTTTGAATCATCTTTCCAGCCCCAACATAATGATTTTTAAGTTTTTCTTAAAACTTAGAGAAAAACTGAACGTATGTCTTAAATGCCATGCAAAACTATTGTTGCTAAATACTCTAAATATTATCAGACTAATCACTAAACTTTGCTTCTGTTTGTTTCTTTCAAACACAAATTCAAGTCAAAAGGTTGAGGAATGGAAATAGCTCCACCTAGTGGCTATTAGAGGTAGTTAATGAAACCAAACAAACGCTGTGCAGTTGACATACATCATGTGATTTAATGTTCAGTTAAATATTAATCAACCATCCAAAAATAAAATGTAAGTCGTAGGTATTTGAAATTAAAACGGTAAGGTTGAAATTTTGAATTTTTATTCAAGTCAAGCACATCTGCCAAATATAAAAGAAGTAGTCCAAGAATAGCCAAGAGCGTAGGACATGTTCCTGGGTTCGCACACTTGTTTTTGTCTTTGTTGACAGGAATGGTCTGTTAGTGAAATGATTGTCTTCTTATTTAACACATATGGTCTGTTAGTGAAATGATGTGGTATTGCTTCTCACATAAACTACTGCGTTGAGTTGAACTGAAAGTGATCTTTCTTTTCTCTGTAGAAAGCGTCATTATTCACCAGTTGCGGATGAATGCCAGATGAGATTTCCAAGCACCTCGTGGGTGTGTGTTCTTCCTCGAGTCCCTGCTGAATGGATTGTGTTTCTGCAGCTCCTGTCAGCACTGAGGTCCTTCGTGCTACTGAATACAACTGCGAATATCTTATGACTTGCAGCGACTTTTTCCAAGGATATATGATGAAAAAGCTAAAAACCATTTTGTTGACGATATGAACAAATGTAGCAAAAGCAATTGAATCTTTGTGCCAGGAGAAATTTTTCTCCTTTTCGCGGAGTTTTCAGGTCCATGGGCACAGGCTAGATGATTTATTTTTATAATACATTTTGTAGTGGGGCTTTTCCCTACACTGTTTCTTTTCTCATAGTCTGTGGCACATATATCTGTAGAATACATTGTCAGTGCTTCAAAGTATTGGTATTGTTATGCTCAAAATGCTAACCTATAATTGTTTTTTATCAGTTTGTTATCTTAAAAAGTAAAGCACAACACTATACTTCCCAGGGTAAATTTAAGAGGTAGCAATCTAGAAGGAACCTACAATGCCATAGTTCTGATCATGGTTTAATACAAATCATAGCGCCCTGACTTAGTACGTAAAACTAATTTTAAAGTTTGATATTCTGTAAAGAGAACAGGAGCCTCTTTGACTGACAGTTCAATTATATTTCTATGTTTATTTACTTATGTATATGGAACACAAAAGGATGTGCTATCAACATATTTACCACATACTACCCCTGATTAAAACTTGCAGATAACAGCTGACCCAGATAATATCAGCAACTTTTAAAAAATGGGGGCACTCAAAGATAACCATTCACTTCTGATTTTTGGCTGAGTTTTATAAGCACATGCAAGTAGGAAAACCTATTGTTCAAGGAGAAAAAGCACATTTATTTCTCAAATCTCAGTGTCAGAGCAGTCGGTGAATTTAGGTTTATGTGAAAATGTGTGTCAAAAGTCTACTTTGAAATGCTAAAGCTTTTAATAATGAAGATAGAAAAGTTTGTAAATGTACATGTCTTCAATAATGTATTTTAAGATAAATTTAAAGAAAAATTAACAGTTGATGCTTTAATTTCTAAGTTCAGAGGTCATTTATCATGCCACTTTACTTTGATTAAAGAAAGACTGCTTCTAAATATTACAGAAAGCAGCCCAAATGGCTCTATTGGGTCATCTCTATAGTCTACAAGTATATACAGGTTAAAAGTCACGGGGGGGGGGTATCTGAGTCTCTGGAATGGAAAAAAAAAAGTACTAAATTTCCTCTCCCATGTAACACTGGTAAAATTTAAAGCATATTCTGTGGAAGGAACTGGCAAATCCAATTCAACATATAAATTGAGTGATTTTCTAAAAATTGTTTTTAAAGTAAAAACAAAAAAGACACTACCGTGATTGCCCTAGCTTGAAGGATAATGTGAGTCTCATATGGTTTTGATGACTGACTCAGAAACTAGAGTGTGCATGTGTGACGATTTAAAAAATTTGCTAGGTTTTATTTTCTGGAAATGTTAAAATGTAATGACATTTTCGATTAGAAAAACTTTTATTTAGTATTTTATATATTGACATGGAGGTAAAATTCTTATGCAGATCAGTTACAAGAAACTACTTTCTTCAAGTTCAAATATTACTAGTAATTTATGTATATTTGAAGGTGAAGGCTTTTGTCTTCCTGAATTTGTAATGAATTTTTGTATTCTTGGGGACAGTGAAGACTATAGTGGGGGGGGGGACAATGAGCTTTTCCTTGAAAGAAAACAAGAGAATATTATCAGGATCATGACCCATATCATAGCATTCACGTCTAATTGTAAAAATTCCTTCACATGGAATCCTGAGTCACATAATTTCCATCTTTCATTGTAAGTCTCCACCAACTTGAATCGCAATCACTTTTGAGTTGATAATTTAAATGTTTTCCGAAATATGATAGATGTTTCCAGTTCAAGGCACACCAACTGAACTAAGCTATTACTTTGCTCTTTGTTTTTTTGGGGTGGACAGTGTCCTATGCCTTCAAATATATCTGCAGCCCAGACTAGCACGGAACTCTTGAGCCTCCTGCCTCTGTCTCCGAGTGCTAAGGTTTGCAAGCATGCTTCACAACTCGGGCCACACTTTGCCTTTTGATAATGCTGTTCTTGTGTTTGTTTTTGATCTCTACTGCAGACTTTTTCAAATCTTCATAAAGTATTGTGTTTGATGAAGGTAGTGAATAGATGCCAGAGCCGGGGGACTATACATAAAGTATTCGTTGTTTTAGGACAACCGCTAAAAAGGCCATGATGTAGAACATCTGTTTAAGCACTAACCGAGAAATAAACACCACTGAAGAAGTTCACCACTTGCAAGAATCAGTGGTGGAACAAGAGATGTTCTATCAGGAATGTAAAGTTTCCAGACACTGTACTAATGCCACAGTTGAACATCCCTGGAATAACAACAACAACAACAACAAAATAGCAAAAGTAAGAGTATGCTCATGAATTGTGTGAGAATTCAGTAAGGAGGAAAAATGCACAATGGATCTTTGCCCTGGCCCTTGGGACCCATGCCATCTGTACCTCCAGTGCCACAGCACAATTGAAAATACTAAGGAGGACAAGGAAGTAGGAAGTGCTATAATAAACTTAGAAAAATTAGGAGTTTGGTGAACATTTTTTTTTCCTTAAATTTGCAGTATTTTACAATCATGACAACTGTGTGTTCTTCAGGGAAAATGTGGCAGGTTCATAAATGTTTATAGATGCCATAGTGTGACATGATTATTTCCTGGTATTGTTTTTGGTCATGTTATTTGGAGCCTTATCACCAATGATTTCGTTACCTTACCATTGCAAATTTATATTTTTAATTTTTTTTAAAGTAAGGTATTTTCTTCTCCAAAATAAGATTATTATATGATCAGGTAACTTTAGAATTCTTGATGTTTTGACAGATTTTTCAAAAACAATAGTACATTTTGGAAAACTTTTGGTAACACCTTCTATTGCTATACACTATTCTTGGGCTTAAGTTTTATTCAGTATCTGAGTTTTACACTGAAACCTTGTGAATTTATGTACTTGTCTTTTACATGAATGTAATATCCAACTTTCAGTTCAGAGGTGTCTGAAATTACTCAGATATTCTCTGTGTTACTTTCAAAGTCAACTATGTTTATGGAAATCTCATCAGAGTGTGAAAAACTGACAATGAGATACTAAAACATTGTGCAATATTCTTTTTTTTCATTGGAACACAATGTTCATAAAATTAAAGGAATTTAAAATGATTATACAACCTTCTTTGACTTAAAGTCATTTGGCTAAAATAGCTTTTAGTGCCACATTTCTTGTTTTCTTAGAAACACTGTGCCTTTGTTGTGAATGTGCAATTGGGGGCAGAACTGCCAAAGGGAAGGAAGGATGTGTGTGCTCTCAAGTTTCTTTAGTAGGTGAAAATTGGAAGATTTACAAGAGATGGAATTGGGTTAAGAGGTTTCCTTGCCCATTACTGTCACAAAATATAATGCTGATCAGTACCAAGAATTACCCCAGGCCTGTCTACTGTCCACGCAAAGCAGATCTCAGTAGAGCACACACACTGGGGACTCTCTTGCTGGGGTAATAATTTCTGTAAGGTGGAAGAGAGAGGAGGGTGTGTCATATGCTCAAGCCATCAGAAATGGTAGTTCAAGACCATATCCATCCCTAACTTAGCTTTGCCTCACGTGGAATAAAGGAATGGGGTTTTCTTGATTGTTGTTTAGAGACTGTCATAGTTAGGCATAGGTGTCAACTTGATGGTTGAGAGATTGAGCTCTGGGCATTTGTAGATAAGCCCAGAGTAAACCTGCTGGAGATTGTTTAGTTGATGGGGAGGACCCAGCCCATGGTAGTGGGGGGACAGGTGAATAAAATACAGAAAGCTGGTTGAGAAATTTGGCATCCTTGTGTACACTTGGCCAGACACGCTGGTCTGGCAAGTAAGGATTGTCCCTCTTTCAGCTGTTACGTGGATGTAGTGTGGCCAGTTCCCTCTGCCTTTGGTGATGGCGCATGCTCTCCTGCCAAGCTGGACTAAGAACTAGAACCAGACAATCTTAAGAGAATAAACCCCTTGTTCCCTTAAGCAGTTTTGTCATGGTTTTATCAGCAGCATGCAGGTGAACTGCAACAGAGATATACCTGTAAAAATAAAAGCAGACAAGGATGATATATAAGCAAAATGCCCTCCAGAGACCAGATGCAGATGTTACAGTCTCTTGTCTTCCCAGGGAAGTTCTGAAGCCTTCTTGGAGGAGAGAAATGCTTTGGTGCACATAGATTAAGATACTGGCCTAGAAAATCAATGTTAACCTTAGGAGAAAATATCCCAGGCTCTAAATGATATTTAAATGAATTTGTGTTCTCTGTGCTCTGGGTTAGCCCCTTTAATGAGCAATAGGCTTTTCCTTGGGTAAGGAAACTATAGCAATTTCCCTTGCTCCCACAGCATATTGTTTAGTCTTTAAAAAACTTACATTTGAAGCGAACCCTTGACATCCCAAGTCACCTGTGAAGGATGTCAATAAGGACATACTCCCACAATTTGCTGTTTCAGACACAGTGACCTGATCCACAAATAAAATGTAGAGTTTGCAATCTGGATTTTACAGATAATTGTTCTTTTTAAAGACAATTAGCTTTCCCTGAGTTTTGCTGATGTCTCCATTTGTTTCTGAGACAATAATCTCTGAGGAGGAAACTTTTCTCTTCAGGATCCTATTTTTTCACATTCCATTTTAACTTTCTGTAGTAAAATGCAGGAAAAGCAGGCTGGAAAGATGGCTCAGGGGTTAAGAGTCTGCCTCGCAAGCAGATGGTCCTGAATTCAGATCCTGAGTCTTATGTAAAAAATGCCAGGTAGAAATGGTGGCAGCCTGCATTCTGGCCCTGGTGGGCAGAACCTGTGAAAGCTCAGTGCAAAGTAAAAAGGAAGTAGAAGGAATCCAAGATGATTTCTGAAGTCACCCTTGATCTTCCATAGGGACACACAATGCCTTCTGACACACACACATACACACTTAAACAAATTTTTAAAAATGCTTGGAAAGTCAGCTGGCTAAGGGAAAGGTGTGTGAGGTTCACTTTCAGGTTTCAGTGCCTCGCCTGATGCACACAGTAGGTAGAAGTGTATGGTAGACAGAGGCCTACTCACGTCCTGACAGCTAGGAAGCAAACAGTGCGCTAATATCTCAATTTCCCTTCCCCCAGTGACATTACTTCCTCCTTAAACCCTACTTCTTAAGGTTTTACTGCCTCCTGATAGAATCTTTGGGGACCAAGCTCTCAATATGTGGGACTTTGGGTACAAATCTAAGCTGTAGCAGCAGGTATTGGTACAAACAGATCTGCCCGGTTTCAACACTTAGTGAAAAGAAGACTTGTGCAACCCATACAGCGAATTCAAGAAACTGGCCACAGGCTGCAGTGGTGCAACTGGTGAGGCCTTGTGTGTTCAAGACTGCATCTGAGCCTTATCCATGAAAAGCATGTGCTCCGTCACCGAGCTTCACCATCTGTAGGTAAATGCTATTAAATGGCAATTCTTGCCAGAAAGAGGTTTTTCCATCTTCCCTCCAGGTGCCCTACATTGTATCCTATATTTTCACAGATCTTTTCCCCGACCACAAACACATTCTTTTCTTTGGCCTTTTTGCTCTTTATGCATAGTTCTGCCATCTGCTTTATAGGACACTCTTAATTTAATTCAACTGGCACGTGATTGGTAGGCACCAAATTATGGAAGCATTGTGACATCATCTTTGCTGAATTGCTCTGCATACAGATGCTTCCTTTATAGAGACTTCTGGGCGCACTGAAGGTTTGGGATCATCTGGACTCAACAAAACCACTGCTTCTTTAGTGTGTGTGTGTATATGTGTGTGTGTGCGCGCGCGTGTGAGAGCATGACGTGCCACAGCAACTATGCCAGGGAGTTAGTCCTCTCCTCTCTGTGGGACACGCATCCAGCACTTGGTCCCTCGGCCAAAACAGCAAACACTTTCACAGCTGAGCCATTTGCCAGCCCCAGAATCACCTCTTCTAGAGAGTGTCTGCCAACACAAGGCTCACAGAAGCCACCGCGGTCCATGCTGCTTCAGGAGAGAAATGCGCTCATTTTTTCTCGGTTCACTTCTCCAAGAGGCGAGGCCTTGCTTTCCACACAGAGCAGAGGTGCCAGCAGGCGTAGGGCAAGAGAAGCACATAAGCCAACAAGCTGAGTATCTCCCCAGAATTCAGAGCACTGCAAATGTTTCCATGACAACACAGCCTGCTGCAGTGTGGCTTGAGAGAAACATGACCAATCACGCAAGTCTTGCAGAGTATTAATAATACATATTTGCCCAGGGCTCTTTTGTTCTCATTCTATCCTATCCTAAATGGAGAACCACAGCACCACTCTGAACTTAGAATTCACTTCCTTACAGTTGTTTTTGACGTCATAAAGGAGCTCCTATAACCCTTTGAACACTCATCTTATACAGCAAGGAGCTCATGTGTTTCAATTGTTTGTTGGCAACTAATCTCTTCCATTAAATCTGAGGTCACTGAGAAACTGTCAGATCAGCTCCAGATTTATCGGGTATGTTTTGATGTCCTAGGTATTTTGCCAAGTGCTGGACTTTTAGACGTGAATAAGAAGTTTCTGACCTTGAGGACCTTACATCTAGTAAGAAGGGCAGATGGGAATCTTCATGCTAGGTGCTAAGCGCAAGGGCGAGGTAAGGGAGTCACCGTGAGCTCAGACTGCGGCTCTTAACTCTGTCCGGGGCGTCAAAGGAATCCTCTGTCACTGGCTGCAGGCTGAGTCTTGAAGGATGAGTGGCTGGGAGGATGGGAGTCCAACGTCACAGGACAGTGCACTGCTGAGTGTGTGAGGCAACAGCAACCGTGAGTACAGACGACTCTGGCCAGAAGAGTCAAGTACTAGCAACGGTTCCCAACAGCTTGTTGGATCCCTCTCTTGGGCTTTATGGGAGGTTGGTCAGTCAAATGGAAGCCTGAAGTCTTTGTTGTCAAACTTAGTGCCATTGACTAAAAAAAAAACAAAACTATTTTCACTTCTGATACTCAGTAAAATTACCTTCCACACATTCAGGATGACATGACTGTGTGAAAGTTAGTCTTCAAGGGGCTGGAGAGGTGGCTCAGGGGTTAAACCTCTGCCTTGCAGGTGGAAGGTCCTGAGTTCGGATCCTAGACCCTATATATAGATGCTGGCGGAACCGTGGGCAGCCTGTGTTTCTGGTCCTGGTAGGGCGGAGCCAGTGAATCCCCGGGCAGAGTAAAAAAGGAGGAGGTGGAGGCGGTCCATGGTGGCTCCCGAATTCCTCCGTAGTTCTACACACATACACGCATACATACACATACACACACACATGCACAATTGAATAAATTGAAAAAAAATCAAAGAAAGTAAGTCTTCAAGAACATGTAGGAGTTGTTTTAAAGCAGTAAGTTTCTTCAAAGGAAATAATGGCAAAATGTACCTCTCCCTCCTAGGACTTTTAAATGTGTCAAAAATAGAAAAATAAGTATTAAATGTATATGACAATATTCTTATAAGATCTAATTTCCTCTTGAGTCTCTTGATTTTCATGAATAAGCTAAGCGTCATTCTTTTTACACCTTTTTTAAATAATTAATTTCTGTTATACCTGCAGCAGATGTCAGCTGGCTGTCAACCTAGAGATAGTAATTATATTTAAGATAAGCTTTTATCTATAATTGATGACACCTGCTGAAAAATGTCATGTGATCAACTGAGATGGAAGTCATCAAGTCTGATCTCAGTAGAATTACATTTTCTTAAAGTGTGGGCTCATGAGAAATGAAACCTTATTTCTTTTCTAAGAGTAAGTTCTTAGAATATTTACTAAGGAATTTTGTGCTTTCCTTTAGTGATTGACACTAATTATTAAGCCATCTTGTTTGACTAGTATGTCTGATCACTGACTGGTTTTTCAAGAAATTGCAAAATCTTTCATCATAACGATAATGCTGTCAGGCCAATCAGACAATTTCTCCATATATAAAAGGTTTTATAAATGCCTAGATTTAGAATTTAAGAAATATACTATACACATAAGCTGGAATTTTTTTTGGTTTGTTTTTGAAGCAGAGGTTATCATGTAGTCTTGGACTCAGTATATAGCCATGGATGGTCTTGACCCCTGATCCTTCTGCCTCTACCTCCTAAGTCCTGGGATTACAAATAAGCATTCCATGACTGACTGAGGAAAAGGTTAAAATTTAAAAGTAATTTTTCAAAAAAAGGTCAGATGAATCATTGAAGCAATATGGGAAATTAAATTTATTATGCAAAGTCTACATGTTTCCTAAAAACCCTCTCAGCTAATTCAAATTAATTAGTCCAAAGTTCTCAAAGCTGCCAGTTTTGGTTAAACCAAACAGGAGGAGCAAAAGGATTCTGAAAACAATTCAAATCATTTTTTACCACTAAGAACTTTCTCTGTAACACATGCTGTAAAAACTACAGCACATTTCTGACAGCTTTTCAACTTCCTAAAGAACCTGACACTGCAGACTGAAAGAGGTTTGGAGCCAGTGAGAAGCAGGAACTAAAGCGGCAGAAGCCGCTGGGAACCTGGGTGGAGTTTTGGCCAAAAGTTTGAGTTTCCTTTTCCCACTTCTTCATTGAGCAGTTTATTCTTTTACACTGTTTTCTTCTACATTTCTGGCCCAGTGGCATAAAATAGTCGTTGAATTAAAGGATGAAAACTCTAAGCTTCAAAGCTAACATTTTTTTTTTTTAAGTTTCAGGTGGCTGGATTTTCATCTAGTCTATCATTTCAGACTTTTTTACTATTTGAGTTTATACATACAGTGCACTTACTATATCGGGCTGACAGTATTAAATACCACATAATTACCATTTTTTAAATCAGGAATAAGCAAGTTGAAAATCATTTGAACAATATAAAGCCATGTAAATGCATACATGCATACCCGAATCTGATCATCACTGTTCAAAAATCTATTGTAAAAACTATTCTTTCTTTGCCTCTGAAATGCTATACAGCTTCTTTAAAACAAAAAAAATCCTACTTCAGGGGCTGGTGAGATAGCTCAGTGAGTAAGACACTTGCTGGGAAAATTGGAGATCTGAGTTCAAGTCCTACAGGCCCACATGGTAGGAGAGGCGTGACTTTCAAAAGTTGTCCTCTGATTTCTACCTGTATGCCATATGCTCTCACTCATAATAAAATACTAAAAATTCCTATTTCAGAAAATTATATGAAACAAAGAAAAGTAGCAGTCAGGAGCACCATAAAATAATGTGTAATAAAGGAAATTATGGAATTGATTCCATAAACAAAACAAAACCTGTTCACTGGGTAAAGAACCACGTGAGGCAACAGCAAGAGTGGAAATGAAATTAAAGGGTTTCAAGAGACCAGGGAACAGTAGCTTCATTCATTGGATCTCATCAGAAAATACAAGTTTCAAATAACGTAAATTTGGAGCCCCACAGATTTACTTCAGTGAAAATGGAGTCACTAATTAAAAAAGTGACAAAGAATTAATCTTTCCCATGAGCCAACAAAAGCAAAGAACAGCAGACAAAAACATGGTGACCATCCAAATCAGTACTACAAAAATAGCAGCAAGGAAACTTGAAAGCCAGATAAGCCGCACCTACGCACATGAGCTGACTCCGGTCCAGGAACAAGAGGTTACCGGATCCCTCAGATGCTCATCTCTTGGACAAAGTGATGTGGCAGTTTCAGAGCAGCCACGCTGAGAGGTCTTTGAAGGTCACTTCTAACTCCTGGGATAACCCTCAAGGAAAACACCCTGTTAATCTGAGGAGTTGACCCTAATCCGTCACAGATAAAAGTCACCACTTTCCCTCCAAACCTGTTTATGAAAGGATATGGAGATTAATTCTCCATTGTAGATAAGCCCTATCTTGAGGTTAGGCACGAGATCAACTGGGTTATGGCCCTATATGAACAGACCAATGAGATGTAGAGGACCAAAAGCTAGAAACTAGAGCTAACAAATGAGGAAAACTGCAGATCCAGGAGATCAAAACTCCATATGACTTTGGGGTGCACAGCCAGATCAGCCCAGCGTATCAATATGTCCACTATACTTTAAATCCTAACAACACAATGTGAATGTGTCATGCAATGTAATACCTATGTACATAAAGACTGGAGAAAAGCCTTCACAATTGTTAGAAAAAGGGGGGCAGAACAAGTGGGGGGAAGGAAAGGAGAGAGAGCATGAACCCGAGCTTCATCCATGAAGACTTAAATTTACTTGGGAAGCTCCTCCAAAACCCCAGAGAGGAACAGTGATTTCCCCTCCAGATGGAAATTGCTACTGACTTGAAGTCAGGGGCCAAGCTTTTAACAGCTGCAGGAAGGAGGATTTTGGATTTGACTACCGGTTGGTCTCCCTTTTCCTCCCAGAGTAACTAGGATTCTGTTATCTACTTTTCTTATTCTTAGTGGGGGTCTCTGGCAGAGATTTGCTTCTGATCTCAGATCAAGTGGGGGAGCCCTTGGTTTTGAGGTCTGGCTCAGACTCGATCAATTAACACTGGCAACTTTTCCCCCTTTGAATATTTTCAGCTGTGGGTTTGCCAAGGTGACAAAATCAGCTAAGGAATTAACACTTTTAGTAGGGGTGATGTTCTAAACAGTAGTGGAGAGAAAAAGCTTCTACTTTTGGATTTTGTCCTGAGGTGGACTCCAAAGTCAGTTTATGGGTTTAAAAAGATTTTAAAAATTGAGAGAAAAAGCTTATTTCCTCCCCAGATTTTTACAAGAGGCCTAGGAACCTAGATCATCCTGTTTGGTACAAACTCTGACCAGGTGCTCTGTAACTAAGGTAAACATTTCTTGTAACACTGACTAGGTGCTGTTTTGCTTTTGTAATTTTTGCTTCTCACTTTAAGGTCATAAATCTAGACATTCAGATGTCTTGGGACTGACCACTGGGCGTTCTTTCCAAAGGCCCATCATGGGACGGGCCACAGGACATTGTTTCCTAAGATCTAACCATCTTGTGTTCCTCTCCATGATAGACATCCCCTCACCTGGTTCTTTCTTAGGGTACCTTCCCAGCCCACTATCTTGTTTGTGGTAGCCCCAAGCCCCTCATTGTGGTTTTCTGCTATAAAAACTACCTGCTCCTGGAAGCCTATAGTACACTTTCCAGTGTAGTCCTGGAGCTCCAGTTTTCTTCTGTTCTACCATAAAGACTTTTCCCTAGCCCGAGTCTGGAGTGCGTGTCTCATTGGGAGGGTAGCCGGACCCCTTAAGAGTCCAACACTGTGACACACTTAGAACTTAGTATGATAAAAGGATACATGCTTTTTTCATTAATCAACTTTTTCCCCACTTGAGTTTAAGTTGAAGGTAAACTGACATCACACACACACAATGGATGTTAAGTATTCTGGTGAGCAAGGAGAGAATCTACGACAAGCCCCAAGTCCAGCAGTTCCCAGGCCTCGGCAAGCATCGTGATCATTTAAAGAAAAAGCAAAACTTTCTCTAATGAGATTCCAGTTGTCCTTTCCTGGGTTTACCTTCCAAAAGGCAAAACTGGAGAGAAGTCCTCTAAAAAAACAAAGGTTGGGTATTTGTCGTCTTATCAAGTAATACTTTCTGGTTTGGATTACAAATAAATGCAGTAACCATACGGATGACAAATACTATTTAAGACATCTACGCATATAAGCTTACACGAGGAAGTGTGTAAGGTACAGAGAAGGTAGAAAAGACGAGCCTTCGTTCAGGGCGGCGCGCGAACATCTCACGCGCTGGGGGCGAGCGGGGCCGAGCCGGCCGGTGACTACGGAGACCCTCGAGCTCTGAGCTGGCGGGGAGGTTTCTAGGCGCCCCTGGGCGGGCCGGGACCCCCGGCGGGGACGGGACCCCTGGCCCGGACGAGACCCTTGGGCGGGCCGGGACCCCCGGCGGGAACGGGACCCCTGGGCGGGCCGGGACCCCCGGCGGGGACGGGACCCCTGGGCGGGGACGGGACCCCTGGACGGGGACGGGACCCCTGGGCGGGCCGGGACCCCCGGTGCGGGACCCCTGCCGTGGCCCCGGCTCGGAATCCTCCGCGGATCGTCCCTGGAAGAGGGGGCGGCGGGAAGAGGACCCGGCCTGCGCCTGCGGCGCCGCCGTGCGCGGAGGGAAGTTAGAGCGACGCGCCCGCCGCTCTCCCAGTGCGCAGGCGCCGTGCCGCCCGCCGCTCTCCCAGTGCGCAGGCGCCGTGCGGCCCGGCCGAGTCCGCTCCTCGGCGTCACAGGGCCGATGGGCAGGGTGCGTCCGCCTCCTCCCTCCCCTCCCATCCTCCCCCCCTTCCCGCCCCCTCGCCCCCCTCTGCTCGCTCTCTCCCTCCCTTGGGCGTCTCCTGCGGTCTCCCGCTTCCGGTCAGCCGGCGTCTGCGGAAGCGTGTCCCGCCCCTTCCGCCCGTCCGCGGGGCGGCGGCGCCTGCGCGGCTCGGGTCGGGGTCGGCGGGCGGCTCCACCTGGTCGCGGCCGAGCCGCAAGCCCGGGGGCCGATGGCGATGAACTATAACGCGAAGGACGAAGTGGACGGCGGACCCCCGTGCGCGGCCGGGGGTCCGGCCAAGACCCGGAGACCGGATAACACGGCCTTCAAGCAGCAACGGCTGCCCGCCTGGCAGCCCATCCTGACGGCCGGCACGGTGCTGCCCACCTTCTTCATCATCGGCCTCATCTTCATCCCCATTGGCATCGGCATCTTCGTCACCTCCAACAACATCCGTGAGATCGAGGTGAGGCGGCCGGGGGGCGGGGGGGTCCCCTGCCCGTGGCCCCCCGATCCGCTTCCTCCTGGTCTTCCCTGCGGGCGTCGCGTCCCGCGCGGCGGGCGCCCCGGGCCCAGCGCGGCAGGTGCAGCCGGCGACGCCCGGCGCCCCCCGCGACGCCCGGCGCCCCCCGCGGTCCGGGGGTCGGGCGGTCAGCGGGAGAAATGGCCGGGCGGGGGGCGCAGCCGGGTGCAGCTGCGGGGCAGCGACGGGGTCACAATGGCGTGACTCCCCCGGGCGATTGTTGGGTGCAGGACCCCGGGTCACAGAGCAGCTGATTCTTACGTAAAGGAGCCGAGGCGCGGTCGCGGGGCCCGCGGAGCTTTCATTTCCTGTGGCCGCCGCCCGCGGCGCAGGCGAAAGATCGCAGGAAATCTCCCTTCTGCTCCTGCTCTTGGGGTGCGCTCGCTCGAATTATGCCCTGCGTTGGCCTCGCCCCCTCCCACTGCCCACGACCCCACCTACGCGTAAATTTCACTTGCGTTGCCTCTAGTGAGTATTGCATGCTAGACGGTCGAAACACGTAGGAGGACGCATGTTGTGCCGGAGCTGTTGGGGGGTCTTCACTGTCTGTAGAGTTGTTAGCAACCCCCTCGCACTCGAGTGTGTTTTTATTTGAAAGGGCAAGAAGCAGTGCCAGGTAATCCTCGTCTTTCTCTTCTGTCTTGGTGTCCACATTTAAAAAAAAAAAAAACCAAGTGTAAATTATATTTAGTATGTTATTTAATGGAACTTTGAGTCGTTTTATTTTTAATTGGGGAGTTAGGGATACATTTTTTTTCTGTTTTAGCTTGCAGTTCTCTCTAAAGCAAGGTTGTAACGTTTTTAAATTGCACAATGCTTATTACAGTGTCAGTAATAAAAGTGGTGTCCACAGTATAACTCGTTTTTATATCTAGTTTTATTTTCAACTTGTTAACTAAAGCACATGTAGCAGCATTTTTTTCAATGTGTATTTTTCGCTTACTGTTGTCTTGCAATGCAGCATCACAATGCAAATGTCGGACACTCAAAAACAGTTTTCGTTGTGGATTTCAGTCATTCAGATAGGCATGCTTAGCTGGGGAACTACACATAAATACTCCAAGATGTGAAAAGTTTTAAATCCCAAACATTTGTTTCTATCCATTCCTCTTATGTCATCCTTACTAAGACTACTCCTCATATCAGGGTGTGAGCAATACTGGGTCAGGCGGCGCTCAGTTGCTTTCAGCTCACTCTTAAGTAGCCCAGAGGTTTGGATAATTTTTACTGAACTTATTTGAAACTTACTTTTCTATATCGTAAGAGGTGAGAATTAGAAGCAGTTTAAGTGTGAGGTTTGGTATTGAATTATGATGATCTTTAAGAGATGAGAAGTTAGGCAGGGACCAGTTAGAAGGCCCGATAGAGACCTCCTGAGTTTGGTGCCTGGAGCCCTACATAGTGGAGGCAGAACCCTGACTGACCCCCAAAGGTTGTTCTCTGACCTCCAGGCGGGTACTTACTGTTTCTCTCCCTCTCTTAAATATTAAAAATTTAGCTTGAGATCTGGTTGTGACACTTGAGAGTGTTGAAATTCTTAAAAGGTCCCGATTCTCGATTTTAAACTTTTATGCTACATGAGGATCCTTACAGAATAACAGTAAAAAAAGCATAAGGAAATAATTAGCATTAGAAATTGGAATCATTTAATTTAAATTTAAGCTACTAAGATGAAAGCAACAACAATTTAGAATTTTATGTTAATATGTACTAAATTATCAGAAAACAATATTTTCTAAGTATGAAAATACATATTTAACCTTATTAAAATGTTTGGATTCTGAAATAAAGTTCTTTACAGTGAAGTGGAAATTTCTTAAATGGTTGTCATAAGTAACTGATTTCAGGAGTGAGTTGTACTTTGGCAAAAAAAAAGGGGGGGATAGCATTCAATGGTGAACTTAGGGTCTAGTGTGGTGGAAGTATGTACCTATATCTAATTTCTTTACTTGGCAACCAAAAGATTCAGAGTAGAAGATCCTGAAGATGGGGTTCACAGGTAGGAAGTGACTCAGTTGCGGTCCAGCAAGTTGAATGGTGATGCTAGAGGTGTAATCCAAGAGTGTGCTATGCTAGTGTCAGTCCTGCCTGTTCTACCTTGTTCTCACTGGCTTAGATTGAATTGTGTGAGGTTATTAAGGTTAAATAGGAAATGAGAAGTTCTTGCCAGCATTTTTATTTGTTTTGTAAGTTTTAGCATCTGTTTCGTTTGTATTTTGAGAATTTAATAACCTAATAACTGTTAGTTCAAGTTACAAGGATAAAGGAGACTTGTAACACCAAAATGCCAAGATCAGAAGCCAAAAATTTAATGAACAATGAATGGGTCTTTCACATTCTCCCAGAAATACTATACTAAAAAATGACTACTCTTATTATAAATGCTTTGGGCTTCCTTGAATCTGTATTTTTCTTTTTAAAGGTACTTTTATTTTGGTGCTTATATTTGGAGTCATATTTCCTTCCCTTTTTAGGTTTATGAAGCTTATTTGGTTGATTTTTAGATCCTCCAAATGAAATAAAATGAAGTTTTAAAAACTACCTGTTAATTTTGCAATTCATGAGCAAATATTTTCAGTATGAATATTGAAAGTTAGGATTTAATATCTTTAATCGGGACCTTGTAGTGAAAAAATCGTGTTTAATTTGGCAACTCTGGGAGTCATGCGCAATGTTTGCATCACAAGGTAATGATTTGTAGTCTGGGCACTTGAAAATGACAGCAAGGTCATTCTTCTGCAAAAACATTTATCCTTGTTTGTTTCATTTTATTTGGGAGAGTGAAGGAGGGAGGCTGGAGGGGGAAAACACACTACCTTGAAGAGGCGGGTCAGAGGCGGGTTCTCCTCCTACTGTCGGCTGTCCAGGGGTGGAATTTAGGTCACCAGGTTTGGAAGCAGGTGCTCCCTGTCAATCCCTTGTCCCTGTTTTGAATTAACGATTAGGAAGCTGAGCGAGGGGTTCTGTACCTGTAGTCCCAGTTTCCACGGGAGACTGAGGCAGGAAGATTGCTTGAATTCAAGAGTTTGTTCCAATTGGGTAGCAAAGATCCAGTGTCCAGAATAATAATTAAAATTAACGAATTAATGGTTAGAATCAAATGAAGGTGGTGTTGAGAGTAACATTTAGAACAGAATATAAATATAGTAATATTTAGAAATGAAACATTACTTGAAATTAATAGATCAGAAATGTTGAGGTAAGGTTTTCAGGAAATCTTAGTGGATTTTCCCCACATTGATAGAGAAGCTCCAAACTTTACTCTTTTTTATTTCATTTCTTTTTTCCGTAGTTTCTGATAAAATATATGTCGTTTTTACTCTTGTGTACTTTGATTTTTTAGTTTTTTAGGAAGATTGTTTCATTTGCCCTTGATAATCTGTTTCTATTTGAACTTTAGCTAAGAGTTAGGAAAGACAAATTGCTTTTTAGAAATGATTGTTAAGATGAGGCATTTTATGTTAAGTTTGAAAAGTTTAATATTCAAATTGATTATAGTTATCAAAACGGGACCATTGGAAATTAAGAGGTTCCTAGCCTTATTACTTTAGTTTTTCCTTTGTTACCACTTTTGGGATGGCAAACATTGCCTGAGTGCTATTCATGGCAGGAAATTCATGGTGGAAATTTGCAGTCACCTAGATGAATTCCAGTTATAAGGATGTTCCTCTCAGGAAGAATTCTCATAAGCAGACCTATGCTGCTAACCAAAAAGTTACACATAACATTATTATTTCAATTTCATCAATAAAAAAGTATAAATCCTTTCTTTCACAAGAACTTGCTCCACGGTGTGCACAGTCTGGTTCTTTGCAGAAAAGAAATGCCTAACTCTGATTTCACAGTTTTAAAAAAACATACTGGTAACCAGCATTCACTGAGGAAATATCCTTGTTAAGTTACATATTCTGTACACAATTCTGAGGGCTCGAGATAAATCTTTAGATACTCAAAGTACCATTTTGAACTCAATCTGATTAATACTTAAAGTGATTTATCTTGTTACTCAGCATTTTGTTATGTAATCTGTTTAGGTCTTATATTGATTGCCTTTTAGATAAATTTACATTCAGAGTGGAAGTTTTCCAGTTTCATTGTGTACAGTGTAAAAGTGCATGCCCTTCAGATTCTTCTTTTCCTACCACTGAAATTCAGTGCTTCTTAGAAATAGGATGTATTTTTAGAGTTAGTAAGAAAAGAATGCCAATTTGATGTAAGGGAACATTTATACTTAATAGCAGATCAAGGTTAGGAAGCCCTGTAGCTGTGCAACTATCTTCTCATGTCTTATCTATCTTGCCTCTGATTCTTTGTCATTTGGATTTAAGTTAATTGGAAGGATTCATATGCTTACTGAATTCTGAATTGTGCCTGATAGACTTTTGGCATTTGAAGATAATTGAAGATAATTTGAAGATAATTGAAGATAGGGAACTTTATTTTTTCTTGCACTTGGTAGCTTCTTAAGACTGGAGCAACTACTCTAATTTTCTTTTTAATGCCTGCTGGATGTTAACACCCAACAAATTTGATTATCAACTGGAGGTTAGGTCATGCTACCCTTGAACTTTAGCTCACAAAGGATGTAGATTTGATCTAAAAACTCGCACATTGAATTCAGCTTATAAAGGACTTTAGCAACATTGGGTGTTTTCTTTTTTTATATTTTTAATACCCCCTAGTTTTACAAGCATATCGAAGATTTATCAATCCCTCCCTCCCTCCCCTCCCCTATTCTCCCCTTTCCTCCCCTTCTCCCTTCCTTCCATTCATCACTTCATCCCACTCCCTCCCACCCTGCTACTTGTCTGCTTTAATGAGCCCCAGGGTTTCCTCTGGATTGTTTGCTCTAGTGGGGGTTCAGGCCTCTGTGGCAACATTGGGCATTTTCTATGTTTAAAATGTCACATTTGGCTGGAGAGATGGCTCAGGGGTTAAGACTCTGCCTCACAAGCAGAAGGTTCTAAGTTTGGATCCCAGGCCCCATGTAAGCCAACCAGAAACTGGAGGCCTGCACTTCCGGTCCTGGTGGGTAGAACCTGGGAAATCCCGGAGTGAAGCAAGAAAGAGGCAGAAGCAATTCATGATGATTCCTGAAGTAATCCTTGGGTCTCCACAGGGCCACACAGTGTCCTCTGATATATATATACACACACATGGTAAAGTTAAAGCTACTACTTTTGGCATAGTGGGTTATTGAAAATGTTTGAAGACAAGCCTTATTTTCTTTTTTTCCAGCAGGGTCCTTTTGCAAGGAGTCTTCAGTCTCTGGAGAAAAATAGGTTTATATTACATTACAGTACAATAGGAAGATTATATTGTACAGGTGATTGTAAGAGTCAGTGAGTACCTGCCTAACTAGGTGAAACCCTAGATTCAGTCCCCAGCTCTGGAGAAACAAACCTAAGCTGGCAGGGCATAGTAACAAATACAAGCATGTTCAGCCCTGGGGAGCTCTCAGGAGCGTCAGGAGTTTGCTACATAGATACTTTGAGTGCCTAAAAATGAGAGACAGAGGAAAGGGGGAGGAGAGAAAACACTTTATCACAGGAAAATTAAGTGTTAGGTGAGTGACCCACACATACACAGAATATACTGTTAAGTGTAACTGGATATGCACACACAGATTCTAAAGAAAAGCCTATGCCCTCTGTTTATTTTGGCTGTCAGACTATCAAAACAATGGGGCCTCAAAATTGGAATTTTCCCTCAGGAATTTCTGCTGGAAATAGAGATTTCACGGAGTACTGAAAATTTGCCCCATTTGGTGCTAACCAGAGGAGGAATTTGCCTCTAAGAAAGAAGTTTCACACAGCTCTGACATCTTGCAGGACAGTGGTGGAACCACACCTGAAGCAGACCTATTTAGTTAGGCAGATCTCTGCCTGTTGTTAAACTGAACCCTCCTGTTGGGACCTGAGGCAGAGATGTGACTTTGAAGTAATACTCTCTTCTATCAAACCATATTAAATACATTTCTTTTTCACTTTTCATTGTTAATTTGATTTTTTTGGCCGATGTATTAAAGGTGAATGACTGAACAGACCTTGTCACAGGTCCTATAGTAATCAGAAAAACAGGGTCACCCTAGCACTGGAGCGCCGATGAATGTGAATCACAAGGTGGGGACTAGAATTTGAAGCCAGCCTGGATAGAGGTAGCTTTCTTGGGCTGCTGTGAAGGTGGACTCTCAAAAAACAAACAAGCAAGCATGCAAACAAACCCAACAAAACAAAACAAGCCCTCCAAAACAAGAACAAATCAAAAATACCTAAAACAAAGTAAACAGTAAGGTCAGATCTATGGAAAGCTTTGTGTAGAAAGCAGACTTTGAGTTGGAACTTAACAGCACATTTAGAGAAGTTTGATAGAGGAGATTAATATGATCTATGATGTGGTGGCAGGAAACCAAAAACTAATAGAAAAAAATGTAAATAGTTTTAGGTGTTTGATAGTGGATGTGTTAAATTAGGAAAGCCTAGGTGTGACCCCACAACATATAGGGTTGGATTTAGGGTGTTCATGATTTTCATTCTCATATACCTTAGGAACATGAAGTGAAGTTAATATTCAGGCTGTGTTTTGTAAGTCCTCACTCTACCTGTAGTGTGCTAACCTGATAAGCTCAGTGACTGGTTGTCACGCTCAAGGTTCATGTTGAAGGTTGCACTTCTTTTCTGGGCAGCAGTGTAGAAGAGCAAGGACTACCAGCCTTTAAAAGAAGGTTCTTGGAAGCTGCTACCCCACACTAACTCTGCTTGTTGGCAAGGCCACCCTAACTAAAAGGCGGCTGGAAAATTTAGTTTGACTCTGTTAATCAGAAAATTAAGGGTTAGGAAGTGGCTCAGCCAGTTAATCACTTAACCATGCAAGTGTGAAGACACAAGTTCAGATCACTAGTATCCACTTAATTGCTGGGTGGGGATGGTATCTACCTGAAACCCCAGCGCTTAGGGGTCAGAGATGGGATGCCTGGGGTAAGGTGGCAGCTGTGAGCTCTGGGTTAGCATGAGAGACCTTGCCTGATTATATAAGGTGTGGAGCGCATCCTCTGGTCTACAGACAGACAGACAGACATACACACATACATACATACATACACACACACACAAATAGACACCGTAACACAGAAGTTGGGCTGGGGTGTTTCTAGAAGTCTCTGTATCCTACACAGACTTATAGAAAGATTGTGATAAGATGGTGTGTCCACTGAATGAGTTCTAGATCTTCTAGATATTACGCCATTGACTTAGATACTGAGTAATGATTACCTTTTTGTGTTGGTTGTATGCTGAGTTGAACTTGATTTCATAGTAAAAGGTATGTGTTATTTTTTTATGTGTAGAGCAAATTAGATGTGGTTTTGCTTTTAAGTTTTTTTTTGGGGGGGGGTTAAAGATAAGCTGTGTAACAGTTACTCTTAACTATTGCTGTGAGAGAGCACCCAAAGTCAAGTGATTTAAGGGAGAAAGGGAGGTTTATTTAGCTTATGGTTCCAGAGGGAAGATAGTCTCTCATGGCGGAGGTGGCATGGCTGGCAGGCCAGAGCTAGAGACAGGCTACGTCACATGCATCTGTGAGGCTGAGAGCTGTTCTAAAAGCAGACATTTCCTGGATGTAGGGTGGGACTAATTCACCTCAAGGCCTACCCCCTGCATGTGCCTTCCTCCAGCAAGGCTCCACCTCTCAAAGGTCCCATGACTTTCCCAAACACTTGAGACTGTGGGATACATATTTCAAACCATGACAAGCTTTAAAGGGAATATTGAATATCATTTCCTCTCTTTTCAATGTTTTAAAAATCCTTATTAGCATACAAATTTCCACTTTCTCTTTAAGACAAAAAATATCTTAATTCTATTCAATAATAAAACTTAATAACTTTGAGAGTTTACTGTGCTAGTAATTTTGTATATTGCTATTAATTCTCTATGATTTTGGGGGAATGAGGACGTTGAATCTGAGGTTTCCTTGTTTATTGTAATTACACAGCTGGGATTGAATCTGTGAGGGGCAAGAGAGCCTGGAGAACTCATGGACTCCAGGCACGGAATCCATGGGGGTGAGAGAAAAGTCAGGTAGGAACTCACAGCCTCCAATGTGGAGTACCTTGAGGGGCAAGGGTGCCAAAGATAGTTGCTAGGGTCAGATGTATTTATACCCTTAGGCAAGCCGAAAAATGGCTTTTCTTCATTGTTTAGCTCCTGTTTTTGCAAACTTGATTGGAGCTTTTGGTTCTCTACATCTCATTGGTCTGCTCATATTCTGGCCCAGCCCAGTTGATTTTGTGCCTGATTTCATGGTAGGGTTTAGCTATGATGGAGACCTAGTTTCCGTATCCTTTCATGAACTGAGGGTTGGGAGAAGTTGGTGACTTTATCTCTGTGAGGGATTAGAGTCCGTTCCTTCAGATCTTCAGGGTGTATTCCTTCAGAGTAATCTCAGCAGTGGGGGTGACCTTCGGAGACAGTCCCAGGATGGCTGCTCTAAAATTGCCTAATGTATACTAGTTGATGATTTAGTTCATTTTCATCTTTTTTATTTCATATATGAATGGAGGAAGAGTTGAATGGTTTCTAGCTTTAAATAGGCAAAGTGGTATTCGAGTTAAGAGGTGCAGGAGGTAAGGTGTAAAGTGCATGGGGTGTGAGAGAGGATTGATGCATGCAGAAGTCAGGATGTGTTCAGTAGAAAGGGACCAGTATGGCTGCAGCAGGGCGAGACCAGCTTGGGTCAGAGTGGTCCAGCGTTGGGGTACATACCACATGGGCCACTGTAATTACCACACACAGTGTAATGGGAAATCATTAGTTTGCACAGATAGGTTGTTCTCAGACACTTAAGTCCATTAATCTGCCAGTGTAATTTCCCTACACTTCAAAGGAAGTAAATAACCAGTTGGTAAAGGAAAACTGATTTATTACAGTTTGGCCAAGTTCAGGAGAGGGGCAGAAATTTAATTTCTTCCCTACTACATTGTGGCTATAATATGTTTTATAGAAAACAACAGGACCAAAGCTAGAATGTGTACAAACAAGGTGTGAAAGGAGTTAACAGGCCTGAGTCTCTCTGGCTTTTTATTCTTAGATGATAGAGATTTAGAGCGTCTACTTGTGGGCCCCATCATAGCCTCCTTTAAGCCACCTCCAAACATCCCTGTAGTGGGGGTGGGGAGACCAGGGCCTCAGCATGAGAGAACAGCTCCGTTTGGTTTGTAACATGCAGATGGCAAGGGAATCTTTGAAAAGTGCTCAGCAGTCAACAATGTCATTAGGGAATTACAAATGAAAACTGCAGGGACACACTGTTTATTTTCCCAGGAGACCGGTCAATGTCTGAAACATGCTGCAGTGACATGGAGCAGTAGAATTCTGGCTCAGGAAAACAGAGGCTACTGTTGCTGTAACATTGCAGGGAAACGGTCTCCACCGTCCCAGTGTTGTAGGATTCTTGTGTTCCGGAGTGGAAGATTGAAACCAGAACACGGTGTAGAGGATTAAGTAGAATTTATTAGAAGAGAGAAAGGTTGGAACTCATGGACTCCAGATGTGGAGCATCATGAGGAGCTAGGGCGCCCTGGAGAATTCGTGGTGCCTAGGCATGGAATCCATGAGGAGCAAGGAATAAGAAACGGACTCATGGTACTGGAGTGCTATGAGGGGCTAGGGCGCCTCCATGAGAAATGGGCAGCAGGAAAAGAAACTCGTGGCTCTAGAGTGCCATGAGGGTTTAGGGCACCAAAGATGGCTGCCAGGACTAGGCGTATTTATACACCTAGACAAGCCCGGGGAAACTGGCTTTTTCCCATTAGTTAATTCCCATTTGGGGCCCAACCCAGTTGCTCTTGGGCCCATGTGGGCTAGAGGTCAAGTTGTTTGATATGGAGAGCTCATTTCCATAATCACTTCATGGGAAAGTTGGCTATCTTATCTCTGGGAGGATTGGAATCAGTTCCTCAGCAGGAGTGTTCCTTCAAGGTGATTCTGGGGTTGGGGGTGACCTTCAGGAATTCCAAAGACCTTGAGAGATCCATTCCAGCATGGCTGCTCTAATCCTGCCTCAGTGTGACCAACAGTTGCACTTGTTTCACTCACCCAAATGAGCTGAAAGCATATGTCTGCTCCAAAACCTGCACGTGCATATTTATAGTAGCTTCTTCACAAGTGCCATAATTTGCAGGCACCTAAGATGTTCTTCAGTAGATAATTGGATAAACTGTGGTACATCCAGATCATGAGATACTTTTTCAGTGCTAAGAAAAGAGCATTTGGCAAACTCTGAAAAGGCATAGAGGAAACTTAAGAGCATAGTGAAAGCCAAGTGAGAGAAACCAATCCAAAAAGACTGCATACCATACGATTTCAACTGTTTCATTTTAGGAAAGGCAAAATTACAGAGACAGTAGATCAGTGATTTCCATTATTCAGTGTGTGTGGGGGGGTGAAACATATAAAATATATACGACTTTTAGATAAAAGTATTTTATACATTGGTAGGTTGCAGATCATTATATATTACTTTTTTATTCATTCATTGTGTGTGTGTGTGTGAGAGAGAGAGAGAGAGAGAGAGAGAGAGAGAGAGAGAGAGAGAGAGTATGTGTGTCCCTGTGGAGGACCAAGGGTGACTTCAGGAATCATCCTGGATTGCTTCTACCTCCTTCTTGCTTTGCTCTGGGATTTCCAGACTCTGCCCACCAGAGTGAGAAGTGCAGGCCTCTAGAGTTTCCACTGGCTTACCTGGGGTCTGGGATCCAAACTCAGGACCTTCTGCTTGTGAGGTAGTCTTAACCCCTGAGCCAATTCTCCAGCCCTTGTCATTATATATAAAAACATGCAAGTTTTACCACACTAAGTGGACTTGAAAGTATAAATTTTAAGTGATTGTGGCTATTAGTTACTCTTATGTAACTGACCAAAACAACTCATAAGGGAGGAAAGATGTATTGGCTCATCGTTCCAGAGGGCTCAGTTCATCATGGCCAGCTGTATTGTTTCCGGTCTGAAGTGAGGCAGAGGATCATGGTGGCAGAAGTGTCAGAGAGAGGTACCTGCATGGTAGACAAGGAAACACTTCAAGAAAAAGACCAGCAACAAGAGACCATCCGTTTCCAAGCTAGTCCCACCTTTCAATTGTCACCAGCTGGGCAGTGAGATCCCAACACATGGGCCCTTTGAGAGGGGACATGTGCCATCCAAACTTCAGCAGTGTTTGCACTTTTGTAGGGCCAGAGGTTATATGAGAAAGTTACTCTCCGTTCAAATTTGTTGTCTAAAACTACTCTAAAAAAATAAAATGTGTGTAAAAAAAAAAAAGCTTTCTACTATCAGGCTTTGAGTTAGCACCAGAGAATGGGCCCCAAGACTGCCCTCACTTGAGTGAACCAATCAGGTCCCTTGCTCCAAGCTCAGGGGCTTCCCAGGCTCCTACTTCTATCTCTCACAGATGACTCTCCCTCCTTCAGTTGCCACCTTTGTGTAGTGGGTAGAGATGGTTCTTGGTGCAGTCTGGGAGATCCCAGAGTGTCTACCTGTGCACTCAGAGCAAGGACATTCAGTTTCCAGCATACCCATGGCTTCAACAACCAGAAACCTTACCTACACTTCAGTGTCTCGATGGAAATCTGTGACTTTATGATTAGGCAGGATGGGTTGATGGCTGTATGGTGGTTAAACTAAGTTTCCAGCCTTATTCTTCTCAAGATTGTACTAGACCAAAGCCTCTAATCACACGATGGGTCTTTCTGGGACCAGTGTTCCTCTCTGTCAATCTTGTTTTACTATAGACTCTGGTGTGAACCAAGTGCTGTATAATAACAAAAGTATCCAGTCACCTGGGACTTTACCACAGTGAAGTTAAGCAGGAGTCAAGGACACAGACTAGACCAAGTCAACACTAGGTTTGGAGAAAAGATAAGTAGCTTTTGATTTGGTGCATATTTTCTGGTGGTGCTGGGATATGTGCTAGGCAAACAACTGTTCCATGAGGTGTGTTCCTCACCTATAGGTTTTTTTTTTTGTTTTTAATTTGAAAATGTATGGTGGAAAGCCGAGATGAGTATTTAGGGTGGAAAGATTCAAGAAGAAAAGATTATTGTTCTCTGCTAGTCTATCATTTTTGTAGTTTAAACCTTAATGGCAATTCTTGTCTGGATATGTCATGCAGCCTTGTTGCATTTGTAGTTTTTTTTCATGCATACATTTGGTGAAGAGTAGTGGACTTTGAATGACAGTAGAAGGAAGATGACATGCTTCAGTATTTAATGCCTCACACTGTCAAAGTAAACAAATGACTTTAATAGCAGTTTGTGTCTAAGTACTAGGTGGCTTTTTTGGGCTTGTTTTTCCTTTCACTAGCAGGTCATAGTAGTGTTTTAGGTATTTCTTTTCTCCAAAGAAGTGCTGACTGAGATTTTTCTTTTGCAGATTGATTATACCGGAACAGAGCCTTCCAGTCCCTGCAATAAATGTTTGCTTCCAGATGCGACACCTTGCATTTGTACAATTAACTTCACACTGGATAAGTCATTTGAGGTCTGTGTCTCAAAGTAATGTGCTAGAAAAGTCATGCCTTAAGGTGTGAAAATATCATAAATTCACTCTATTTGTATAAAACTTTAAAGAAGAAAAATGAGAGAAAAATCATGTATTTACAAGTACTATACTTTTACTTGATGCTTTTTAGTGAAAAATCAGTTTAATTTGTTGAAAACCATAAATTTTATATACTTGGTGGTTGCATTTTTGAGGTCTAATAATAAAATAGCATTTATTTGAATGGTTTGATTTTTATAGACAAAATTTAAGGCATCTTTTTATTGTTTCACTATGATCTCATAACTACAAATCTTGTATCAGGTTTATATTCATTTGTGCTTGTATTTTAATATTATTTTTCAATACTCTGGTTTCTCTTGAGGTGATATAAATCACCTATTTAACAATTATATATACTGTGTGCATTAATGATGTGTATGTCTGTCTGTCTGTCTGTCTGTCATAGGGCTATGTATGCCCCTATGTAGGACCAAGGGTGACTTCAGGAATAATCCTGGACTGCTTCTACCTCCTTTTTGCTTCATTCTGGGATTTCCCAGGCTCCACCCACCAGGACTGGAAGTACCAGGCCACTGCCATATCTGCCTTGCATTTTCATATGGGACCTGGGATCCAGAATTCAGGACCTTCTGCTTGTGAGGCAGTCTTAACCCCTGAGCCATCTCTCCAGCCCCGTAGTTTATGTATTTTTATTTTTAAGTAAATATTTAAGCATTTATTTGCTTTTTTGAGAAAAGAACTCACTATATATCCTAAGTTGATCTTGAACTCCTTTTGTGCCTCCAGCTTCCCTAGGACTCATGATTTTTCCTCCTTTGTCACTTAAGTGGTGGGACTACAGACCTGTGCCACCACACCTGTCAATAGTCAGTCTTCACATGATAGTATGTAAAATAGCAAATCAGATGAAGCACTTTGCTGAATTGTTTTTGAATATAAAAATAGAGGTTGTACTCAGAAAGGAAAAATAATTTAAAGTTTTTGATACCTTTAAAATTGTAGTCAGATGACTTGTTAGTATTTTCTGGTTAATTGCAATTTATGTATATTTTTTCAAAGTCATTTTGAAGTTGGCTTCACTAAAGTGCTTCTCTTTATTATTGTAAAGTGACATAACTGAAGATACTTAGCAACTACTGATTTAGTAATTGCTGATAGTATATAGCGAGTCTCTTGGGGTATTGTTTGGGAGGTAGAAATGGGAATGGTCAGAAGGGCAAGGAGATGAATGCAAACAAGTATAAAGATGTATACACAGACATATCATAAGGAAATCTGTGGTATACTAACAACAGCAATAACAAAATAGTATAGAATATATGTAAGATTGCAACAGCCTAAAGGTGGGACAAGACATTTTATTTCAAGGCAGGGCTGCTGCATCCAGGAACTCACTGCAGTGACCTGCACAGTGACGGACATACCAACATGCCCCATAGACTAGCAAAGATCTTAGGAGAAATAATTACATGCTTTGGGAGCCTTAGGGACTAAGGCAGGAAGGGGATCTGCCCAAGGAGGGGCTACTTGGTCTGCCTCAGAGGCCTGAACCCCTACTAGAACAGAGAATCCAGAAGGAACCCTAGGACAGACAAGAGGATGGGAGGAGTGGGATGGATTGATGAAAGGAGGGAAGGAAGGAAGGGGCAGGAATTGAGAGGAGCAGGAGTAATTACTCAACATGCTTGTAAAACTAGGGGGAAAAAGAATTAATATGTAATGTCCTATTGAAAAATTTTATGTTCTCATTTAGTTCACTATTTATTTGGACAGTAGGTAGAAGTTTGACCGTTATTCTTCTGAGAGGTTGGTATTATTTGAGTGAAAACTAAGCTATATTAGCTAAAAATTTTATTCAAAGTAGGTCAGAGAAGCCGATAAAGTTTTGAGTATTATTTTAATGCAAATAATTCTTTTGTGTGTGCTGTATGCATGTGTGTACGTTGTGTCCATTTGTGTGCACATGTCTATGTGGGTGAGTGTACCCGTGTGTAACCACGAGGAGGCCAGAAATCGACATTGGGTATCATTCTTTATCTTCTTTTCACGTTATTTTTTGAGGTGGGATCTCTCAACAAATCTGGAGCTTGCTTTGGATACCTAGCTGCTGGTCAGCAAGCTTGGGTGGCCACCTGTCTCCACCCACTCACTGCACATCCTGTGCCCTTCTGATGGGCATCCAGGGTTCTGACCTTAGGTCCTCATGCTTCCCCAGCAAGCACCTTACCCACTGAGCCATCCCTCCCATCTTCCCAGCCCACAGTAGTTCTCTTGACGTCTGTAAAGGATAGTTTAAATGTTGGATTTTTGGAACATGCCTTATTTATAATTGCACCATTTGTGTGTGTGTGCGTGCGTGTGTGTAATGTTGGGGTTAGACATAGGACCTCTCACGTGTACATTCTAGATAAACACTATCTTTAAGCTATAATTGCAGCCGTGACAATTGTACAATTTTGATGCTACTTAACAGAATTCACCCCAATACTGTTTATCACAGATTGTAAACCAATAAACTATAAATTGTTTACCTTTTAATATGCATATGAAACAAATGAATGCACGGGAATTTTTTTGTGTGAGAAATATTTCCCTTTCTGTTTTCTCTAGGGCAATGTATTTATGTATTATGGATTGTCTAATTTCTATCAAAATCATCGTCGTTACGTGAAATCTCGAGATGATAGCCAGTTAAATGGGGATCCTAGTGCTTTGCTTGTAAGTAAAATTAGGAAATTTAAGAATGTGGTATCTGTGAAATAGAAGTATGTTCTGACCAGTTAGAAATTTTGAAGTTTTTAATAATCTTATAAGAAATTAAAGTTTTATTTGTAGTTTTATTTTATATGTGTGTGTGTGTTTGTATCAGAGACCACTATGTGGAGGACCAAGGGTGACTTCAGGAGTCATCCTTGATTGATTACTTCTACCTCCTTGCTTGGCTCCAGGATTGGCTCCGCCCACCAGTACTGGAAGTGTAGCCCGCTGCCCTTTCCAATTGGTGTTTTTATGTGGGACCTGGTATTTGCACTTGGGACCCTCTGGTCTCTGCAGCTCTCGGAATTCCTAGCTTCTGAAAGATAATTACTTGAGGAGCTGGAGGAGAGGGGAGAGAACAGGGCATACGTGCATCGTGCGCATGCGGGAGTCAGAGAACCGCTTCCAAAGTCTTGGGAGCTGTGGTGACGGAACTTAGGTCGCCAGGTCTGTGCCATGTTGCCGGCCCCTCATTTCTGGTTTTCATAGATATTTTTAATTAAAATATATTTTTCCTGGAATTTCCACAGATTAGTGATTTTTCAACAATGATGTTTGGAATTTTGACTGCATCCATCTGTTTGAATGGAACCTTGATAAGTTCAGCACTCTGGATATATAAATCAATGTGTTCTGTTTGGGTTTGTTCATTATTACTACAGTAGGTAGGAATGTGCATGAAAACTGCTTTTAATTTCAGAGATTGTGCTTTAAAATTGAATGTTAATTCTCCATTTTTTTTAACCTGTGGGACGATAAGGTAAAAATCTAAAAAGTGGGCTGGGCCTTCCCCATCAATTAGACAGTGTCCTGCAGGCTTGCTCAGGGCTTAACTGGCATTCTTCACAACTGTGCCTGGAGTTTAAGCCTTCAATCCTCAAGTTGACATCTATATCTAATTATGACACCTGACTTTTAGTAATCTTAAGGATTTAAAGAGTACACAGATTGAGTTTAACTTATTTAACGTTGTATATCAGGCTCTTCATGTTCTGTCATCAGCCTATTGGATCAGCCTTACTGTCTCATGCCATTGTCTTTAGTGTGTCTTATATTGGCTGCCGTTCAGCTTGCTTCATCTGTTCGTTTGTTCATTCATTCCTATCATATCTCTCCCTATCTGTCTATCTTCTATCTATCTATCTATCTATCTATCTATCTATCTATCTATCTATCTATCTATCTATCTATCTATCTATCTAGTATCAGAGGGTATGATGTGTCCCTGTAGAGGACCAAGATTGACTGCTTGTACCTCCTTTTTGCTTTGCTCTGCCTTCTAGGGCCGGAAGTGCATGCTGTCTCCATTTCTGCCTGGTGTTTTTCCATAGAATCTGGAATCCAAACTCAGGTTTTTCTGCTTGTGAGGCAGTTTTAAATTCTGAACCATCTGTCCAGCCCCTCAGCTTGCTTCCTAGCATGCCAAATTTTATCTATCTATCTATCTATCTATCTATCTATCTATCTATCTATCTATCTATCTGTCTATCTATCATCTGTCTATCTACTCTCTCCTTGCATACCAAAAGCCTGTTAAGTGCTTAGCAAGTAGAAGATATTTATATTAAGTAGAAGATATTTACTAAGTGATTATAGACATTTTTTTTTTATTTTTAGATATCTTTTTTTTTTTAATTGGGTTTCACTCTGTATCCAAGACTGGTCTTAAACTTAACCTTACTGCCTCAATCTTTCTGAGTTGCTTAAAAGCAAGGATTCATCCCCTCCCCTTCTTTTTGTTTGTAGCATTCTCATGGTATTCCTTTAGTATTTAGAATACCTCATGGTATTCTCTTAGTATTCCTAAGACTACTTATTTCAGTATATGACACATAGGTAGTAATATTTTTCATTTTGGAACTTGCCTAACAGGACTTGGACTCAGAAAAGTGGAAGGAGAAATTCTCTTCTGAGCCCCACACGTGTTTCGAACAGGCATCTGCCCTTGCACAAACAGATATTTTTTTCCTCCTAACTTAAAGGGGAAAAAAGAAAGCCCATCTAAGAGAATCAGTAAGATGGCTTAGGCTAAAAGGGGTTGGCTGCAAGGCCTGAAAACCTGAGTGCATTTTCTGAAACCCATATGATGGAAGAAGAGAACTGACTCTTGAAAATGGTCCTCTGGTCCCCTGCACTCAGTACTGTGGCATGGATGCCTCTCTGTCCCACAAATGAATATGAAAGTAAAAAGCTCTGAAGCTTTCCTAAGAATTTAGCAGCTGGAATATACTTACTTTCTGTAAGATTACTCTTTAGTATTTCTGTGAGAGAGCACCCAGAGTCAAACAACTTATGGGAGAAAGGAGACTTCTTCAACTTAAGTTCCAGAGGGAAAGTAGATTTGATCTTTCATGGGGAGACAGCGAGGCTGGCTGGCTGAGGCTGGCAGGCAGGCTGAGTCACAGCAGACCTCCACATGGCTGGAGCATTCCTGGAACGTCTCTCTTCCTGTGGAAGTTCCCATGGGATCTAGGGTGGGTATATTCCTTTCAGGTGATCTCAGTTGATTCTACCAGGTGTGGTTTCAGCTGATCTTAGTTAATACTATATGTCAAGTTGACACCCAGGATTAACTATCACACCTTACTATAAACTTATTTATATTTAATAAACTTATTTTGAAATTATAGTTTTCATCAAAATACTCAAAGCAACAACTAGCCAGTTAACTATTGCCTGTTTCTAATGTCTTATGGTACTAATTTTATCAATGTAGATAGTTTAGGAACCAAAATACTGAGAAGTCAGTGAACAGATGTTTTGAGATCCCCATCCCCTTTTCTTATTTTCTTCTTGTGTTTTTTGTGCACGTGGGCTTCTCCCAATATAAAGTGTCAAATTTGATTAGTAATGAAATAGGCCTAAAAGATTTAGACTCAAATTGAGACTATCTTGATTTAAATGTTTTGATATATGGATTAATGTGGCCTTAATGTGTCACAACAACTCATGCATTTTCAGATGTGATGTATCTTCAGCTTAACCTTACTCTTGAGATGAACCCAAAACTGAAGGGCAGGCAGGTGTTATGCCTTGTCAGTATTTTGCTTTCTTTCTCCTTGCTCTAGTTTCATGATGGTTAGTCTGTATTAAAACTGTTCTTTCTTTTCCTTTTAGACAAGGGATTTAACTCCAGATTATGCAAGTTGAATTTACTAGCTGTTTGTCTTAATTTTATAAATGAGTCAAGAAACTAGAATGTCTAGTATCTTTTTTTTCAGTTTAAGATTTCCCTTTAATATGTATCACAACTAGATTGATGGTAGACCGTGTCTTAATTTTTCTGAAATTTTCATTATAGATTCCAAAGTTCATTACAAGTGAGAAAAGTACAAAGGTTGAATTTACTAATTAATAACTGGGGATTGCTCACAGTTACAGTGGTATAGTTGATGTCTTTCTTCTTTTCTTTCTGTAAACCAGAATCCAAGTAAGGAATGTGAGCCTTATCGAAGAAATGAGGACAAACCAATTGCTCCTTGTGGAGCTATTGCCAACAGCATGTTTAATGGTATGATATAGATGTAAACACTGATGTCGATATGGGCAGTTTGTATGATTTAATACAGACTTGGTAGTCTAGTACATATGAATGAAAATGCAGCTTTAAGGAATACACAGGAATGGAATAGGTTCTGATGCTTTGTGCCTTCATTTTGAGCATTCTTATACTTAATGGATTCCTGTCTCTGAAAAAAATCTAATCTTATTACACGTGAAAAAAAAAGAGGCCAGATGCCTTCAGACTGACTTTGATTATTTATGTTAGTAAAAGGGAAATTTAATTATTTAAATATATATTATTTAAAGAGAACACAGTGTGAACCATAGATTAAAACCCATTTCTAATTTTCAAATATGTATTAGTTATTATCTTAAAAGCTCTCAGAAGATGGGCTAGAGAGATGGCTTGGTAAGAATGCTTAATCCTAGTGTCCATGTTAAAAAAACGTGGGTCTGAGTGCTCCCCTGGGGCTTATGCACTGGCAGCTTGGCTCTCGCTAAGGTGACAGACCCTGTCTCAGAGGAGTAAAGCAGAGGAGGATAGAGCAGGACCTCTGACATCCGCCTCTGCAGTCCCTGAGTGCATGCGCTCTCTTACACACGTGGACAGTCACACAAATGAAGGAAAAGACTTCAAAAGAAACAAGTAAAAACAATTTCATTCATCTGTTTTATTAACCCAAAATAGTATCATTTCTTTTTTTTTTTTTGGAGCAATTTCTTTATTAAATCCTTACTAGTTTGGTGGAGATTTCACGAATATCTTCAAATAAAGGTGTTTCTTCATATAATATCTTCTCTAATCTGAATTCTCCTGATCGTTTATATTTGTAGGTGACATAGGTAATAAAAATAAGATTCAGATTACAAATGGTTAAGGGAATAGTTCTCACTGGATTATACACATATATATTTTGTATTGTGTACATCTTTAAATGTGCCCAAACATAATAAAACATCAGTGTCTAGATCCAGCAATCTCTTTGTGTATTAAAAATTTCATTTGGCCTAAATGAAATTTCATATAATTATATATAACCAAATGAAATAAATGTATCATTATATTTTAAAATGACAGAAAACTTGATATAAATAATTATGTATATTAGATGACCCAACATTTTGTATTCTTCCCATGAACTATCTAGAGAATTACTAATGCAGAGCAGTACAAGTGTGTGTTTCTTTTTTTTATTTTTTTATTTCTTCCACTCATACAAAGTTGATAAGTACCCCATTCCCCTCCCTCCCTCCACTCTTCCCTGGATCCCCTTGCTCGCTCCCCACCTTTTCCCTTTCCTTTCCCCCTTCCCTCCCTTTCTCCCAGTGTCCCCTCCCCCCATTCCTGGAGCATCCTATAGTGTGATATCAAACTTCCCTCTGGGTCCTCCTCTCTGATGAGGTGTAAGGACTCAGTGGTATTGCCTAGAGCTCTTTTTTTGTGTGTGTGTTCCCCTTTAGTATAGGAACACTCATAGCATTTCATCATATAATGGTGTATAAAAGTCATTGAGATATTTTTTGTTTATAAGTGTAGCACTTACAGAGCATGTTCATATTTCAGGGACTCAGTAGCCATGTGTGGTTTGCTGCATAGTACTGAAAGGAGATTTGTATCGCAGTTTTATTTATTTAAATATTAAAATGTTTGGTTGTATCACATGTCTGCTAAAGTAAGGTGACCTAGATCTGTAGTGAGTGAAGAGAAATCCAAATACAATGTTGAATGTTAATTAGTTCACATCTGAATACAAAGCATATGTTACTCTCCTGTTTCTTCTGTCACAACTATTTTGGGAGCAAATCCTAGATCCTCATTTTTCATAGAATAAAGCAGATGCTATGAGTTTTTAGCAGATGATAGTAATATTTTCCTTTCTTTATGTTTAGATACATTAGAATTGTTTATGATTGCCAATGAATCTGATCCCACACCTACGCCTATTAAATTGATAAAGAAAGGCATTGCTTGGTGGACAGATAAAAATGTGAAATTCAGAAATCCACCTGGAGAAGGAAGCCTCATGGAAAAATTTCAAGGTAAAATATTACTATTGACCACAAAGATAAGAGTTTTAATGAAGTAACTTAAACTTTTATTTTAGAGTATTTAAAAAAATGTTTTCTATTTTAAAGAACAGCATTTTTCTGAACTTTATATCCAACTATATAAATATTTGAATGTACTAAAATTATAATGGAAATCTATTATTTTAATTGAATCATTTCACTTTTCTTATAAGATTTTCAGCTGATAACTTTCAAAAAATTCAGCAAAATTTGTTTTAAATACACTATTATGATCTAAATTCATTTTTGTTATACTGCCTTTGTTTCATGTATAATATTCCTTAACACTATAATTTTGTATTAGTGTATCTTTTGGTATATGCTCAGTACTTTTTTGGTCTTGAGATGTCAATCAAGCTTTTTGCTTTTTGTTAGTAGAAGAGGAGCTAGTTTTTCTTTAGATTTTGAGATTGTCTTTAGAATATGAATACTTGTATCTTTGGAAACAAGAAAAATCTTCACTGTATTTTGTACCTTGTGTTAGTACAGTAAATTTTCATTGAAACTCTTAACAGAATTGAAAGTTTTATTTTCCCATTCTACCTCTGTTTCTGTTTAAGGTACTACAAAGCCAGTAAACTGGCTTAAACCAGTGTATATGCTAGATTCTGAGGATGATAATAATGGATTCATAAATGAGGACTTTATTGTTTGGATGCGTACTGCAGCATTACCTACTTTTCGTAAGTTGTATCGTCTTATAGAAGGGGAAGGTGAGCTACGTCCAACATTGCCAGCTGGACAGTACTACTTGAATATCACATACAGTATCCTTTTTTTGGTTATATGTACAGATTCATGGAATTCAAAAGGAACCTACATGGCTTTATGTTAGGTGTATGGTGTGTTACTTTGGGTTTTAGTTGTCCGTTTGGAATTAAAGCTTCCATGTCTTATGAGAAGAAAAACTAGGCAGTTACTCTAAAACCCTGTTTTTTTTAATTTGAAGTTTTATTTATATGTTTTGTGAATGTGAGCATTTCCAAATATTTAGTTTTTTCCAAATAAGCCACAAATACATAGTTTTGTTTTTATAGAAGATTAATAAATGGTTAATGGGCCAATTCAAAACAAATACACTTTTGGGCACTGGAATGCTAATGTAAACCTGAATATGGCCTATTCATGCGAGACTGAAAGTGATCACAGTTTTGAAAAATAGGTCCACATAGGAACAATTTTGGATACACACTTCACTTGGAGTGCTAGTAGGAAGAGCACTGTCTTGAAGGGGGATGGTCAAAATAGACTACAGGTCTGCCACACTTAGCTTCTGAAAAGATTCAATAAAGAGTAAGAACAAATACCAGTATGTAGCGCAGTACAGAATATAGTAAAGGAAGCTTGGAGCGCTGGCAGATTATTGGTTGGCACAGTTCTCTTCTAGGAAGTCTGACAGAGTTCCAGGCATTGCATCGACAGTCAAATTGCTTGGAAAAATGCAGGATATCAAAAGTATTGCCAAGATAGGAATCTGGGCTTGTAAAATATCAAGAAATAATTGCAAAAATGGGGTAAAGGTAGGAACTAGATATTAAAATTAAGACAGAAGTCCATATCGTTGATTTGATACTGCATCTGGCCCTTGGTCTGTTGTACTGAGTAGTGCTCTTAAGGGCGTTCCTGCCTCTGATTAAGACTGACCATTTAGACTCGGGTTCATCTGTGGGGTGGAGAGTTACACTTGCATCTTTTTTCTGATTTAGTTTAGTTTTTTCTTTTAAATTTTAGTTTTTTTCTTCTCTACTCTAAGTATTGCCAGGATACTAGAACTGCTCCATATATGATTCTTCTAATATATTGGTCTCTCCTTTCTTGTATCTCCTTAGCAGTCAAGTCTGACTTAGATTATTTTAGCTGTGCCAGGTTGTTGGAAGTCTAGTTAAAACTTTGCTATCGTGTCCTGTGAGTCCTCGCAGGCCTGTAGTCGTTGCATTTTTACACATACTTTTTGAACTTACTTAGATTTCCAATCTTTCATTCTTTCATTTTCTCCTGTTCTGTCACCATCTTCCTGTGTAGACTGTGTTGTTGTCATGTGAATTTTATATAAACATATTATTCATCTTAATAATGAATAAAACAACCAGAGAAACTATAAATTTTCAGTAAAACATTCAGTTTGCTAAATCTAAATCAGGCCTGAGAACACAGTTCAGAGATAGAGTGGCTGTTCTGGGCTCAATCTCCAGTAACACAAAGCAGAAATTTTTCTAATTTACCTTTTTAAGATAGTATAATTTTTTGTTTCATGATTTCAAATATATGATGAAGTTACACAAATGAATTTCAAGCAATTAAGTAGAATTTAAAACTTGTGTTTTGATGTCAAGAAAATAGAGATGGAAAATTTCCTATATCTTCTTCAGATTATCCTGTACATACTTTTGATGGTCGAAAACGGATGATTTTGAGCACCATTTCATGGATGGGAGGAAAAAATCCATTTTTGGGGATTGCTTACATCACTATTGGATCCATCTCCTTCCTTCTGGGAGTTGTACTGCTAGTAATCAATCATAAATACAGAAACAGTAGTAATACTGCTGACATTACCATTTAATTTTATATTCTGAACACAAATCTACTGCATGTGCATCAAAGCCACGTCTCTTCACCCTAGCTTTTGAATGCTGATGTCTGGTTAGTATGTCATTTTGAAGTTGGCACATAACCTTTTTTTTTAAACAGCCTTTGTCCTTCACTTCTCACGTATGGATGACTTACGAAAATATATGATGGGTATTAAAAATTTAGCTATATTGATCATACTGAAACTGCTAAAATGGCATTCTAATGTTTGCTTTTTTTTGGGACAGGCCATGTGATGCAATAGAGCCTTTTTTCATGTGAACTGCATCTACTGCTTAACCACGTAGGTGGTGTTGGTCATGCTATATTGGCATGTGATGCCACATGGTTGCATGTCGGCTGTGTGAAAGAAGGGGTTATGAGATGTATGAATGTAATCACTTGCTAACTTTGCAGGATTCAGTTACAGAAAGATTGAAGAAAGACCAAATACAAATAAAACACTTCATTGTTTTCATGTGTCATGTGCAAAGGCTCAAGTACCTCTGTGAGGAGGTAGCTCATGCATCAGCTTCTTTAGTAAGTTCTTTGTTAAGTGTGGCTGTGACTTCAAAGGGCTGCTTACCTTTTCTGGCACAGAAGTTAATGCTCATGTCTAAAGAGGTCAGGGAGGTCTTGAATAGAAGAATTTTAAATTCCTTTTCATTTGGTGAAAATGTTGAGTTCAAGATCACAAGTCACTTGAAATATGTGGGTCTATGTGATCGCTTCCCTCGAAGCCTACTCTTCCTGAGGGAAAAGGAATGTAGTTGAAAGGGGAAAACTGCCTGGCAGATGTACTCTCTGTCTTCACTGTAGATCAGAAGTAAGTGCTAAGCGCTCGAAGTCACTGCTTTCATTCTTGTGGTATTTAGCATTAAGTTGATTACTTCTGCATTGGGAATACCTCAAGCCGTTCATATTTGGCAGGTAAGTGTTTTGACTTACGTACTGATGTCTAGCCCAGAAAACTTTGAAATTATAATTTTCTCTGTATTAAATTTTTGCACACAGGTCAAATAAATGTGTATATGTATGCATATTCTCCTTAGTTAAAATAATATTTTATTCACTTTTCCTAAGACATACCTTAAAAAGATGTTCTGTAAATTTCCTATTTAAATTCAGGGGGTTTTGGAGTGTATGTATGTGACAAATTATATATCTGATTGAAATTATTTTATTTTCTAACTGGAATTATTTTAATATTCCTTATTGAATAAATGCTGTATTTGTTTGCTATGAAGCTTATTCTTAAAGTGAACGTAAACTATTTTTCCACATGCATGAAGTTGTATTAATCAGAGGTGACTTAATTTCATTGAAATTACTTTTTTTTTATACTGAAATGACTCATGTCCATGTATGATGCTTGTTTATTCAGAATTTGTAATGATTTCCTTCAGTTATATTTGAAATCAAAAGGTTTGGGTGATGTATCAGTTTTGATTAATGTGTGCTTTTTGAAAAAAATATAATGCAATGGTTCATAGTAGAATTGTGCCACATCTAGGTTTTTTTGTAACTTGAAATTGAATTCTTGAAATTTATGATGACTTTTAACTTACAGAAATATTACTTCCATGTGTTAACTTGATATTTGACTGTAGTAAATTTTCTGAGGACAGAGGTTATTCTTTCTCTAAAAATATTCTTTTGTCAGGCCTTCAGAATTGAAAATTGTCCCTCTTGTCCATGGCATTTTATTTTCTGGGATTCTTCATGAGAAGTGGGCTGTCTCTTGAGTCTTTCCAGACTGAGTGAACTGTTTAAGGACGACTACTACCCTGCATCTCTTTTTCTAACTGGGGACCAAGGGTTCTACTGGAGAAAAGTTGAAGAGATCTTCTAACAATGTAACATCTGTGAAGAAGATGGAATTATTTAAGAACATAATTCAAGCTTTATATGTTATACAAGTGCATTGGTGGAGTATGTTCTTTCCTGTTTCCTGCCATTTGAACTCTAAAGGATTCCTGTTATATGAAGAATATGGGACATTCATATTTTAGAAACAATGATGTCATTAAGCAGCTAAGTTAAGTAGAAGGCTTAGAAAAATGCATTATTTTGCAGGAAATATTTTGACAAAAAGAAAATTCAGTAAGCAAAAGCTAGGAAATTTCATTGAAATCATACAGCAGTTTAAGATAAACTTAAAAAAAACTGTACTAATAGAGAATCATTCAACTAAGAGACGAGTCAAGAGAATGTTATTTGTTTATGAAGAGTGACAGCTTATTTTAAACTTTGATTATATTGAAAGTTAATATTCTATTAGTATGTTTTATATTAATAAAGTGAGCAAAATTAATTATGCTATGTTTAAGTGTCTTGCTAGTCCTCAGTTTTAACCTATGGTGAGTTCTGGTTTCAATTTTCTGTGTGTATATTTGATAATGTCATCTCATTAAATTATTATATCTGTATTTATTAATTACTGATAGCATAATTGTGTGACTTATTTATATTTCTGAGGTAGCATCTGTTCTTACTTGGATATGGTGAGGTTGTTACCTTAGTTGTGGGCACACTGGCTAAGGTGGGTGCTCCATTCGGGGCAGGCCTGGGGTGAAGCGGTGAAGCAGGCCCCTGAGGGATAGCCCTGAAGACCAAAGGAGCCCTGGAGGAAGTTAGGAAAGCTCTTCAGCTTAGAGTTGCTATATGGTTCTTTTCTATTTAGGTTGTAAAACTTTGTTTGTAAAATGGCAGTTTTGAGAAGGGAGCAAAATAGCGCTGCTGTTAACAGATGTGTAAGTATCTGTGGATCTAGCGGTGTTTTAGAACCCCCTTTTAACCCATGCCTACCAGTAAACATGAAAGATAAATTTCTCCTAATGTTATTTGAAATTTCAAAATAAATATGTTGTCTAAAATGAAATGAGACCATGGTGATTTTATTTGCCTTTATATACATGACCTGAGTTTGATTCCTGGAGCCCACATGGTGGAAGGAGAGAACCTATTTTCTGATTTGTCCATAAATCTTCACACACACACGATGCCCCTGTACGCTTTCAAGTAAGTAAATAGATAGATAAATCTAAAATATTTTTTAAAACTTATTAATGTGTGAAGCTTTGAAAGTTAGTCAAGCTCTAAGACTTCATGATGAAAAAGAACAGCTGTTGACAGAAATGTCCTTTTATCCCTACTTTTTCTCCGAAAGTTACTTATTTAAATAGCTAACTCTAAACTATTCGTGTGTTCAGTTTTAGACATTATCTTGATGAGTTTATACACTTTACCTTAGCATATGTAGGTGGTTACATCTTAATACTAAGCAAATGTATTTACTGCCTTCATTGTGACTACTTAAGAGCAATGTGTATTGAAGAAGAAAACAGTACACCACAATTATATTTCCTTTCATAAAATTTAATTCCCAGAATTAATAGCTTCCCCATTCTTAATGTGTAACTGGAAATCGTTCTTAAAATTATCCAGTTTCTCTGTTAGCTCTGCTAGGCTTTCATTGTTGGTTTTAAAGGGCTTTGTACCCAAATAATAGGTAATGTTCCTGTTTGTGCTGCAGGGGTCTGTGTCCCAGTTTTGCTGTGCCCTGTGTCCTGGTGGTTCTCTTGTCTGTAGCTGAGATGCCTCTCCTTGTTACCCTTGTATGTGTGTCTCCAATTGTCTGGCTTACTGTTTTTTTAACCAAGACCTCCCTAAAGCATTTACCTACCTTAGTAATGATTGTGGAAGCTAAGCTTTCTGAATCCTTAAGGGCATAAAATGTTCTTTTTCTGCCATCGTAGTTTACTGATGGCAGATGTAGTTTGGCTACACATACAATTTTAAGTTAAAAATAAGTTTCAATGTTTCAAAGACATGTTCCACTCTTACAACTTAACTCACTGCTTTTGAAAAATCTGTTGTGATCTAAGATGGGGGATCTCCCAGATTGCTGATAAATTGGTGTCTTTTGTTTAGATGCCGTAATCTCTCCTTTATAGTCAGATTCTGTTGAATTTGTAATATACATTAAAATGTATATTTGTAACATTAAAATACCCCATTTTTCTAAGCACTTATATGTATAATATTTGTATTCCATTTGTTTCCTACTTTGTTAGCATTAGAATTTTTGTTGGTACTTTGAATTTTCTTGTTCATGTAGGTAACTGACTTGGAAATGACCAGTTGACTACCCAACCAGTAGCTTTTAATGTATAAACTTCCCATGAAGCTGCCTACTATATGCCTTAGAACTCCTCCAATCTTATTTTCCCTTGGTAAATCTGTATTTCTTCTACTTAAAAAAAAAAGATTCTGCATGATTGTAGAATTACACTGACCATAAAAATTCTCCCCACTCTCCCTCCCCCTTTTTGTTTTTCTCTCTCAGATTGTAGATTTGGTAGGCAGACTCAAAGGACTGCTGTGCTACTTTTAAAAAAAGTTTGCTAATTTAACTGCTGTTAAATATTTTTACTTGGTGCTTTCACATTGGGCATTCATATTGTGAGAAGACAATAATTTTCTACCTCAAATTTTCTATGTCTATTGAAAATACTGGCAGTTCTGTTTAAGAACCTTCTATAAAAAATGAATAATTCTGTAATCCTATAAAAAGAATAGGATGAAACAAAAACAGCTTCCAAACTGATGCTTTAGGAAGGAGCCTATTGTGAAAGTACCTTACTGTTCCCTGGATAAGTCTTTTTTTTTTTTTTTTTTTTCTTTAAAAAAAGCAAAACTCTGGTGGTAAATAGGAAGAGCCAATGAAGTTTGATAGACACAAGGCAAATCCCAGTTAACATGTTAGGAGCAAGGAAATTGAAGAATTCTGGGATTGACAAAAGATTGGGAAATGGTTCTCCCAACAAATGTTTTTATTTTTATTTTATTTTATACGTAAGTTCAAGTGTGTGTGCATTCACACTATTCATCTAATATTGTACTAATATTGAGCATTTTTAAGGCACCAGTCACTGTTTTGTGATGTAATATACCAGTAACTGTTTTGAACATAATCATATTAAGTTCTTAAAAATCATTGTGTGGAATAAACCAGTTAAAAAGACATGGGAGCTGTTGATGGCTTGCAATAGTAATGTTAGAGATCATAATAGGGTACATTTTAAAGTTGAAGCTGTTAAGATTTAGTGTATTGAGTGTAGGGTATGAAGGAAAGCAGTCAAAACTTGGATTTCGAAATGAATAAGGTTTAAGGGTAAAGAGCAGAATTCAGTTTTTGCTTAGGTTGGAGATGTGCATTAGACATCTAAAGGGATGTCTTGATTTTAAGGGAAAGGCTGGCTCACAGATTGACAAGAGAAATTAATTAGAAAAAGGTATTTTGAAATTTTGAGAGGATGAGAATCCAAGAAAGAAACTAAAAGTAGTCTGAAATAGGAGAACTACTGAAAGCACAAAGGCAGTACACCGAAGACTTGCTGAAACCAGGCTAGAGTTTCAAACTGCTACTGTGCTGTTTTGCACCTAAAGGTAACATTGAGGAAATGACCAGCTCTGTTACACACTTTAAATAGATGAAGAAGCTGAAATTTCAAGATTTTTTAGAAGTATGGAAATTACTAACAATCCTCATGGTAGTAAAAGCTTGCCCCAGCTAGGATAAAAAGAGATTGGGAAGAAAACAAGAGGAAGCACGTATAAAAAAGCCTGGGTTTTTTGTTCTTGTTTTTTGTTTTGGGGGGGAGAGAAAAATGGTAACCATTTTTTTGGTGTTTTTTTCTTTTTAATTGTAAGAATGTATATAGGTGATATAGGTGATCCAGTAAAAATTGTGCTGTCCTATGTGAAATAAACATAATTGCTAGCACAACTTTAACAATTTTAGACTAATATTTTAAAAATGACATCCCAACTATTGATAAGGAAATAATGCTCAAACATTTGGTTACACTTCATAATTCAGTGGTGGTAGAACAAACTTTCCAGTTGGATACCTCACATACCGTGCTGCTGTGAAAGAAAACTTGAACTGGATTTGTGTAACTGGAGCAAGTTAACATGCGGTAGATTGTAGAGAAAAAGAAAACATCACTTCTAAGGATTCAAAGAATTAATGTAGTTCCCAGTTCATATGCACATATCTCACCTTTGTCCAATTCATTTATTTAGCGATTTTTTTTTTCAAGTTTGCAAAAGTTGGAAAGATACTTGTACGGGATAGATCATTTCTGCCTGTGCGTACTTGGGGGCGGAAGTGTGTGTGGGGGGGGCAACGACGACAGGGAATATAGACATAGGGCAACACTGATGTAAAAACACCGGCAGTTCATGTGTCCGGCCAGAACCTGCATGTCAACGCCAGTGGTGGCACGGCTGATCTGCGGCAGGAGGATTTGCATCCTTGGGTCTCCAATTAAATGTGTTTTCAGCGTTTCCCCAGACTCAGTTGAAGCCTGATAATCCCACGGTCTGGAGGCCCTGTGGAAGTGCTGCCGAACTCCCCAAGATTTGAAAGGTACAAGGATATAAATAACAGCTCTTTCTAGAATATTCTTAGCACAATTTCTTCGGTGGAAATAAAAAATGACAAGCATAAGCACGTGGGTATTTCATTCAATTTCACAGCAGTGGTTTGACATCCCACTTAGAAAGGCTCTCAAAAGACATTTTCTGTTAGTCGGGTTTACCAGAGCTCATGACCGGAATGAGGACCTAACCAGTCGCTGGGCCCCTCCCGGGTTCTCAAACCCCGTTTTCTTTTCTCCAGCATTAAGTCCCAGAGCCCCGCCCCGCCACCACCGAGACGCGGCCGAGGACTGATCCGCCCAGCGGGCTAGAGAGGCCTCAGCAGCGGCCAAGCTGCCGCTCTCGTCGTCCTTCGGCTCTGTGGTCAGGCGCGCTCCGCCTCCTCGCCCTCGGCGCATGGGCGCTGCCAGCGGAGTTCCGTTTCCGGGTCGGCGGGTTTCGTTCTTGCCGTTCAGTTGTCGCGGTTGGCGCGCAGCAACCGAGCCAAGATGCTGCGCAATCTGCTGGTAGGTGGCTTTGCGGTCTGCGGTGGTGACAGGTGCGGGCCGGGAGCGGAGGCTGGGGGGCCCCGACGCGGCTTCGGGGGCCCCTTGCTCCGCTCTCCGCCTGGTCCCGCCGGCTGCCGCCGCCTGCCGGGCCGGGCGGGGCAGGTGCGGAGGGAATGGGCGGGCGCTGCGCCAGCGGCCGGGGCTCCTCCGCGCGGTCCTGGCCCTGCGGGTCACGGCGGGGCCGCGGCGCGGGGTCCCCGGGCGCCAGGCGCGAAGACTTGGGGAGTGAGGCTGGAAGGTCCCGTGGCTCTGAACTTTGGCTAAAAACGAAGTCGTTCCTTGGGTCGCAGCTGTCGGCGGCCAGCGTTCTGAGTGCCATCAGCGCGCGTGAATCTTGGAAGTGTTTTTGTTGTTTTCTCCCCAAATTGCAAAAAGGAAGGTCTGACTGATTTTTTTTTGTAATTTATTAACGTTTCAATAGCTTTTCATTTATTTTCGATACTGAACGTGACTCAAATATTTATTACCATGTTTTTAAATAGATTTGTGTTGCACTAAAATGGTTTAGGTTGCTATAACTGCTTGGTAGAGTGCTTGCCTAGAATGTTCAAAGTCTTGGGGTCACACGCCCCACAACTTTTTTTTTTTCTGTTCTTTAAGAAAGAAAATATAACCGGAGGAGCATTTTAATTAAGTAAGAATCTTTCTGGCGTATTTTGCAGTCAAGTAATAGAATTTTAATATAGGACGCCATGAAGAAAGTTGAACTTAATCCGTTTAGGTTAGCTATTTGGTTAGCTATTTGGCATCAGCATGTTTTCCTCAAGGACTGAAAAAATTGCCAGTTCACTTCAGATCATGAATTATGGTAGTATGTAGAGCAGAACCAAGAGTGGATGACAGATTTGAAAAACTGGCTGCTAGTCAGTGACTTCATCAAATTTCCAATCTCACTTGTCAGTGAGATATTCAATTTTCTTCTGTTACCTTTGGATTGGAAATGGCAGCTTTTGAAGGACTTTGAGTGTCAAGATGTGCTTGTCTGTTTCAGGCCCTCCGTCAGATTGCAGGAAGGACCATCAGCACCGCCTCACGCAGGCATTTTGAAAATAAAGTTCCGGAAAAGCAAAAGCTGTTTCAGGTACTGAATTCAGTATTTTATATCTGGTCATTACTTGTAATGACTGAGTACCAAAGGTGGATTTAGGAAGCAAAGTGGAGGTGTCTGCCTGACAGCGTTCATCGTGTAAGAGTGTGAGCATAATGAGGAACTCCATTGGTTGCTAACCGAGCAAGAGGTACTTGGGGGTGCATACAAAATGAGGGGAAAAGCATACAGATCAGTGGCCTTTTTTTTTTGGATTGGCACATGGTGGAGTGAGTTACATGTGAATAGAAAGATGGACCACAGGAAAAGACCATAAACAGAATAAATATGCATTTCAGAAATTAAATATTTGTGTAGAATTATAGTATATCTGCAAGAATTATAGTGTGTCTCACTTAGGGCTGAGTTAGTTTTCTAAGGAAATCTTTGTAAAACTGAGAAGAAAAATTATCGAGGCTTGGTGACCTAAAATTTAAAACATAGGTACAACTGTTAAGGGATAAATTGAGACCAAATTTTCAAAATATAATAAAAAGTTTTAATTTATGGACCAAAAAACTGCATATCAATGGTAAATTAAGGCTACTATAGATTTCAGTCAAAGCAAGAGATATATATTCCTGAAGAATATGACTGGTGACCACATTCCTGCCCAGCTCTCTTTCCCAGTCGTACCTGTCATAGGCACAGGTGTCAACCTGACTGTTGAGGATTTGAGCTCTGAGCACATTTGTAGAGAATTAGTGGTTGGAAATTAAGCTCAGAGCAAACCTGCAGGAGATTGTCTAGCTGATGGGGAAGGCCCAGCCTATGGTGGGTGGGACTGACCCTGGAATAAAATACTGAGAGCTGGTTAAGATTTGGCATCCTTGTGTACACTTGGCCAGACTGCCAAGGATTGTCCCTCTCTCAGCCATTATGTAGCGATGGTGTGTCCAGTTTCCTTGGCCTTGGTGTTGGTATGAGCTCTTCTGTCAAGCCGTGACTGAGAATTGTAACCAGATAATCGTTAAGAGACAATAAACCCCCTGTTCCTTAAGCCGTTTGGTCGTTTATCAGCAACCATGTAGGCGAACTACAACAGTTTTTTGACAGTATTGTTAACTGTACACCTAGGAGGCAGGCCTCCAGCTCTCCTGAGAGGTATTAAGGCATCTTTGTGCCCACCTGTAGGACATTGTCTTGACTCAAGCCCTTAGGAAGACCCGACTCGTTACAGGTAGACTGTTCTCGAGCAGACGGTCCAGTGCTGTATAAAGATGAACAGAGCTCACCAGCACATGTGCACGCATTGGTTCTGCTTTCGTCTGTGGATTCATGTGACCAGCTCTCTTAAGCTCTTTCCTGCTGTAATTTTCCCACAGTGATGAACTGTAATCTGGAATTGTGAGCCAGTTAAACCCTTTCCCTTTAATTGCTTGAGGCAGGTATTTTGTTATGGCAACATGTAATGAAACTAAAATGCCTTTCTAAGTTATTTAAATTCCAGATGTTTAAGGAGCTGTTGAACTTTATGTGAATGATTAACTTTTTATTGATTAATCTTTTGCAACTTAGTGACACATCTATTAATGCCTTTTTTTTTTTTTTTTAACTAGGAGGATAATGGCATCCCAGTGCATCTGAAGGGTGGGACATCTGATGCCCTGCTGTACAGGGCCACCATGATTCTTACATTCGCCGGTAAGACGCTAGCGGGAAATGTTTATGGGCAGTATAGGGGTGTTGGACAGCTGCAGTCATCCAGGCAGTCAGTCTCTGCAGTGTGGCATCCTGGTGCTTCAGTTCACGGGTGGATGGAGGAGGAAAACCACCACCATGTGGTGGAGATACCACATGCTTTTATTTTTATAGCCCTTGTTTTTAAGAATGAGCAGATTGGGTTGAGGGTACGGCTTAGTAGTAGAACTCTTGCTTGGCCCTGCAGGGCTTTGTTCTTCAGTAGTGCAAAACAGACAGGAGGAGGAAGTCATAAACATCATAGTAACATTCCTCCATGGGAAAGCTGGGCTTGAAGTCCAGCTGCAGAGCCCTCATTCTCGTGCCAGGTTGGCTTTTTTGCCTTGAGTAGTGCGAGTCAAGGGCATTTGTGGGTCAGGAGGAAAGTGGCAGGGACATTTGGACTTTTCTTCTTAAGGTAATGTCCTGTGTTCTTTTCAGCTAATGTGGTTAGTTTTCAGACATGCTGGTAATCAGTTTTAGAAATAAAAATTCCAATTACAGTCATTTAAATATTAAATTTTATTTTGAAATATCATCTTTACTTTTTGTGTCTATATCACATTTTAGGGAAAGTATATTTCCCCTTTTCTTGTAATGTTAGAAATCAAATGTGTGTTCTTGTTTTTCTTTTGCAGTATTTACATTATGTTCAGGGATACATTATTGTACATGTTGAACATTTTTATAGAAATTAGCACTAAAGGTAGTTTAAATGTGTTTAAAATTTTTTTCACCTTTAAAATGCTACTTTATATTCTCAAGGTACCATCGTTTGATGGTGCTAAGAGTCTTGCCCAGATCTTAGGCAAGATAAGAAAGCACCCGGCCATTGAGCTCATCTCAATGCCTTTAATGTTTGAACTAGAATAGTATGTTTTTAAATATCAGCGTAGCTTGTAAGTTCCTTTGCTTATGTTTTTCAGGAACGGCGTACGCCTTGTATTTTTTGGTTTTGGCTGCTTTTCCCAAGAAGCAGAATTGACCGGAGTCATCCCTTGGTTCAGCTTCATTCAGATGTGTGGACCAGTAACCTGATGAGTAACTCTTCCTTGGGAACAATATTTATTGACTCGACTAACTGCCACCAATAAAGCAGTCTTTACCGAGCTTTGTCTCATGTCGTCTCTAGGATAAAGTCTATCAGTCACCCAGCTTTTGGTCGGCACTTGCATAGCTTAGATTAGGAGCATAAAACCAAAAATTAAAAATTTTTTATGTCCTTAAACTTGTATAAATTACCATTTTAATAATATTTTGATGCAGTTACACTTTTAGCAGCTTGAGAATTACCCAAGTCTCTACTGGAGACTGAACCTTGGAGGGCGCCGCTCTCCTTACCTGCGCTCTGTCCTGGGCGCAGTTCTTAGGCTTGTGCAGGCAGGTCAGGCTTCTCTGCTCTTTTTCCCTCAGCGATGCGAGAATGTGTCTAAATGTGGGGTGAGTGTCACATCTTAGATTTAGGGGTTAGTTTAAACAGCCCTCTGGCTGTTGAACAATTTAGTATTTTTTTCTCATTTAGAATGGGCTGTTGTGATTTTATTCTAATCCTTAACATGAACATCAAAGTACTCAGTTCATTTGTAAATGAACAGGGAGTCAAGTCTTCCTGAATCTTCTGCAAGAGCTGCCTTTTTAATTCTATGTGAAGTTAAGGAAAATACCTGAGTAAGAGTTTTAAAAACTTTGATTTCTAGATAAAATTAGGAAAAATTATTAGAGGCCAGTGAGATGACTCAGAAGGGTAAAGGAACTTGTGTGCAGACCTGGTCACCTGCATTTGATCCCTGGAGTCCACTGGCTTGAAAAAAAACTGACTTCTGAAAGTTGTCCTCTGACTTCTTTTCTCCATTACATGCATGCGCCTATGTACATACACTCACATTCTTTCTCTAATAAATAATATAAGAAATTAGAAAACTTGAATCTTCTGAAATAAGTGTTTTCTATTAAAATGTTAGAATTTGTGGTCTAAATTTTTTTCAAAAGATAACCAGTCGTAAATACTTTAGTTTTAAACTCTGAATGTGGAAAGGTTCATGGTGATCATATATATTATCATTTATCTCTTTAGTCTTTCAAGGCACAAAATAAGCATTAGACATTTGTAAAAACCAAGATAATCCTGAAATCAGAATCAAGTCTGGGATACTTAATAGTGCTATAGAATTAAAAAGTGACCACTAGAAACAAACTCATTTTGCAAAGGGTATTTAGTTGCTTCATAAGATATTTAAAATGCTTTCATGACAATGTGAAAATCTCAGTGAAAAGGAAAAGCAACTTGGTTTTCTCTATAGCCTTCATCTCTTGATAGTATGATGAAATATTTTTCTGTATCTGGCTTATCCTATAGACATATCTAAGTATTGGGGTTATAGTTCACCATTCTGCCCAACATATATAAAACTTTAGGAAGCTTTTCATGCCAAAAGATTCTGGGGCAAAATATGGCAAGGTTTAAGATAATACTATCATTACACTGGATTTCCAGATGGAAGTAAATCTCATGTAATTTTGTAAGACTAAAATAAATGGCCATAAGTGTAGTTTTCCCTGCTTCAAAAAATATGCTTCTTAGTCTTATCTTAACAAGTTTTCTAAGTATTGACTCAACTGTTTTGATAATGTATTGTTTATAGCAATAGATGCAAATGTGGAGCCCCTGTAGACTTCTGTGCAGTCAAGCTTTGAGAGAGCAATTCCCCCATTTCACTTTGGTCTTTGTCATCTACTCTGTGTATATTGGGTTCACACACAGAGTCAGTTGTCTTTCTGGATTGTGCATCTTTACTTCTCACACATGGGGGCAAGCTCCCCAGATTGTACAAAAGTGTTAGACATTAGCCCTTGTTTCAGCAAGCTTCAGGTGTTTCCTTTTCTTTTGTACATCAAGTTTTTGTCTCTGAATTAGAAAGGACTGTTTTGAGGAACAAGAGCCATCAGAATCTTGTAGTTAACACAATTCTGTTAATTACACTAACTTATTAAGTAGCCTGCATTCTCATCTGTGCAGATGGAATATGGTTATTTGAATGCACATTGTTACTCAGGGTGCAAGTATAGCATAAGAAGTGGTTTCTGGCACCAACAGATAGGCAGAAATACTTGAGATCCCTGCTGTCATGGTGTGTCCCTGTCAGCTTAACCTGGCATGGAGCAGGGTTATCAGCCGTGACCTGGCCTGGCAGTGAGGGCTCACAGCCCATGTATTGCTAGGTGCCTTTCTTCTTTGACTTCTGTTGCCCTTGGTGTGTAACCTTCATGTCTGTAAGGACTGGGTTCAGCTCCATGTCTCTGGATGTTCCAGGAGGAAGGATAAAAGAACACATGCCAAATACAAAATTTTGAGCTTTTATTGTTTTTAGTAGCAACTCAAATGCTCATGGATTCCAGGAGCTCAAGAAATGACAGTGCTTGGCATCTTGCCAAAAGCAAAATTGGGGTTTGGTTTAGAGTGTGTTATTTAGATACAGGTGTCAAATTGACAATAAAGGCTGGGCTCTGGGCACATTGATGAAAAATTTTTGGTGGTTGTGAAAAGAATGAAAAGACAACTCAGAATAGAAGACTTCACCTTTCGCCAGCTATTCATCTGAATGGTTCTTAAAAAGATTTAAAAAAAAATAGACTGGTGAGATCACAGATAAGGAAGTTGCTCACAAACCTAGCAACCCGAGTTCAATCTCTGGAAGCCCACATGGTAGAAGGCGAGAACTGACACCCGAAAGTTGTCCTCCATCAGTGCCTTTTCCCCTTCCCTCATTTCTTCCTGCTTACTCTCTCAAATAGGTAGATAAGTAAAAAAACGTTTAAAATTTTGAACACCAAACCCCAGTAACCCAAATAAATCAGCCAGTGAATTGAACAGACGATTCTCAAAGACTGGCTGTGAAGTAGGTAAACGGCTGGGGATCTAGCTCAGCAGGTAAAATGCTTGCTGCACAAGTATGAAGACCCAGTTTGGCCCCCAGCACCCACATGGCACGTACTTATTGTCTCAGTGTGGTGAGGTGGACCCCTGGAGCTACCGGTCAGTGTAGCCTTGTCAGTGACTCCAGATCCCAGTGAGACCCTGCCTCAAGAACATGATGGGCAGGTCCTGAGAAGTGACACCCCAGGTAAGTCTGCAGCCACCACACACAGGACACATACACATGGGGCACACACAAAATACATGAAAAAACAATATCCCTTAGTCATCAGAGAAATACAAACTGAAACTACTTAAAATGAGAGATGCGACTGTCATTGAATGCCATGAGGCATGTCATGGTTTGAAATGTGTCCCCCACAGTGGCATGTGTTTGGGAAGGTCAGGGCACCTTGAGAGGTGGAGCCTTGCCGGAGGAAGGCAGTCACAAGGGGTGGGCCTTGAGGTGGATGAGGCCCGCCCTACCTCCAGAAGTCGCCCTTTGCAGCAAGCAGTCTGCAGCTCTCAGCTCTCTAAGATGTCTGCAGTGACGTAGCCTCCTCCAGCTTTGGCCAGCCAGCCATGCCTGCTGCCTCTGCTTTGAGAGAGTTTCTCTCTGGAACCATAAGCTGAATAATTTTCCCTTTCTCCCTTAAGCTGATTTTAGGTGCTGTCTCACAGCAATAGTAAAGAGTAACTATTACAGTATAAAACTATTAATTTAATTTCAGTATTGGGTCAGGACATAGGTGGAAAAAGAGGAAGAAAGGGTAGAGAGGCGAATTTAGTGGAATAGTAGGAATACATTTATTGCTTTTCTGATTTATATGGGCTATGTCCATATCACCCCCTACTAATAATTATAGTAACATCAGAGATCACCGACACCCAGATCACTATTTAATAGTAATGATAATGTTGAGAATTACCGAAATGTGACACAGGCTTGTGAGCATGGTATAAAGTACAATAAGACAAGGTATGCCTGTAGTCAAACACATTTTCTGATTATAAAACCCATTAAGTTAGAGTACAAAAAGGAAAAAGAAAACTTCCATTAGTGGTCCCCAGCTTTTCTGGATAAATAACTGGAACATAAAGCTTTTCATTATAAAACACTCCATTTCTTACCTCAGTGTGACTTGCAGGAGACAGTATCCAGCGTCGGCCTCCCTCGGCCTTTCTGCCTGCTCTGCAGAGCGGCCAAGTGTGTGCCTGTCCTCTGGTAAGGGTACCAGCATGGAGAGGTCCGGCCCTGTGACCTCATTCACCTTTTTCACCTCCTTATAGTCCACTCTCCATCCAAGGTCAGTTGGGAGTTAGGGCTTCCGCGTTAGCACCTTGGCTGGAAACACATGGAAGGAAATGAGACTGTTTCTGCTTCCAAGTCAAAAAACGAACGAAAAAGCTGGCTGAAGAGCTGTGGGTTGCAGGAAATCATCTCTGTCCTGATTGTCTTGGGGCGCCAATGATGACTTCTCTTTACGGTGCTCACCATAGATGACACTGTCACTTACCATAGCCAAGGCACTTGGTACGTTTAATGGAGGCAGAGCAGGAGGTTCATGTTTCATAGGCAGTCATGGCGCACAGGGTAAAGGCCCTGGCTGCACAAACCTGACAACCGGAGTGGAAGGAAAGAACCCATGCTCAAGTGGTCCTCTGACCTCCACACACACACACCATGGTCACACAGACACAATTTAAAACAGAGTAACAAAGACAGAAAAAAATCTCCACAGGTGAGATAAGCTAGTTATTTCTAAAGCTATAAAGCCCTGTCTGTCTTTTTTAAAAAATGATTTTATTTTTTAACATTTTCATACATGTATATAATGAATTTTGATTGTAACTAGTCCCATCCCCCTGGACATTCCCCTTCTGTTCAATTTTTTAAAGAACTTTATTTAGTGTGTATCAGCGAACACTGTGTCCCTGTGGAGGACCAAGGGCGACTTTGGGAATCATCCTGGATTGCTTCTACCTCCTTTTCACTTCCTTCTGGGATTTTCCAGGCTCGGGCCACCAGGGAGGGAAGGGCAGGCCAAGACCATTTCTGCCTGGTGTTTTTTACGTGGGATCTGGGATCTGAACTCAGGACCTCTACTTGTGAGGCAAAGTCTTAACCCCTGAGCCATCTCTCCAGCCCTTCTGCTCAGTTTTTAAGTGGCAGGATTCTGAAAACTCAGGATCTGATATTTATTATATTTTAACACTAAAATATCCATTATAGTACTTGATTTTTTTCTTGATATAGTGATAGGAGGACACTATTGAAGAAATTCAAATTTAGGAAATAGCATAAAATGAACTGGAATGTGAATAAAATTACCAATCATGACAATATAATAGACTGAGAGATATGTAAAAATTTTTACTGTTTTGGGGGACAAGTCCTTATTCTAGCCCAAGCTAGCATGATTGTCCTGTTACAGTTCATAGTCCTCTTAAGCCGTTGATGGTGATAGATCAGCAACCGCGCAGGCAAACTGCAGCATGGGTTAAGATACCTAGGACCAAGAATGCTCTTTTCCTCCCTTCTCATCAAGTGTGTCACCAGGTTCTGTCTCCACATACCCCCGGGTTGATTTGCCCTTCTTCATGGAGTCATTCAGCGGACATTGAAGTGTGAGCCTAGCACCGGGTCATACATCCACGATCAAGACGGTTTTCACAACCAGGGACATCCAGAGTGAGGCTTCCTCGCCGAAGGCATCCAGCAGCAATTCTAGGGGGCCTATTGCAGATTCTCCTGGAGGTGAATATCCAAGCTTTGGATTCCTGCTAGGGTCTCTCTCGTAAATCCTCCCGGATCAGAGAAAGACAAAATTAAAACACATAATGCCTCAGATCACTCTTGTAGAACAATCTGCAGATTTTGGGGGAGTTTTTGGAATATGAAATTGCATAGTCTGTGTCCACATTGTTCCCTAGCTTCTCCTTTTCCTGAAGTGACTACTTGACCTTTTGTGGGATTTTCCGGGGATGATGTAAGAGCCTGCCCCAGTGGAGTGATTATGTTGTCGTTCATCAAATTAGAAATCTATTTATTTTTTGCATGTGTGTCTGTATGTGTTTGTTTCTGTGTGTAGTAGAGGGCACTCTACGCCTGTAGAGGCTCAAGGGTGACTTTAGGAATCACCCTGGATTGCTGTACTCCTCTTTGTATGTCCTTGTAGAGGATCAAGGGTGACTTGGGAATCATCCTGGATTGCTTCTACCTTCCTTTTGTTTGGCTCTGGGATTTCCCAGGCTCCGCCCACCTGGGTAGGAAGCGCAGGCTGCCACCCTTTCTGCCTTGGTGTTTTTTATGTGGGACTTGGGATCTGAACTCAGGACCTTCTGCTGATGAGGAAGAGTCTTAACCCTTGAGCCATCTCTCCAGTCCCTGTCTTGTGTTTTTACATGTGATCTGGGATCCCAATTCAGGACTTTCTGTTTTAGAGGCAGAGGTTTAACCCTTGAGCCATTTCTCTAGTCCAAGCATATTTATTTATATCTAGATATGTAGATATCTATCTAGAGATAGGCAGATATCTATATATGTATCTTTTAACATGTACCTGTAGTTCAAATTTCTTAGTATTGTGTTTCAGGTACAAACTGGGAATTGTGCATTTCCTTTAGTCTTAGCAGTTACTGCAGAAGGAAGCTTGCTTCTCAAAGTAGGCAAATCAATCCTTCCCCGATGGAAATGGAGGGCTGGCTTGTTCTGATAATGTTCTGTTCTCCTTATCTAATGTAACTTACAAGGTTAGATGCTTGTAGGCCAAAATATCTTTATGATAGAACAGTTTTTTTTTCTGAGAGAAAAAGGTTGGGAACCACTGTATAAGAGTCATGTCATCACAAGAGGGCAGTATTGGATATGGAGGAAAGGAAACCATACTTGTTACTACAGAACTCAATAGTATTTTAGCAAATTCAAGTTTAAATATTAAGCTCTTGCCCAGAACTAGCAAGAATATTCTTGTCACTTTCCCCATTTGACCATGAAACTTTCCCTTGTGTTTTCTTTTAGTAGCTTTATATTTGCAAGTCTTACATTTAAGTCTTTCATAAGATTAAGGTGAGTTTTCATTTTATTTGTTTGTTTGTTGTTTTGGAAAGACAAAAATGGTCCATCCTGTAGTTTAGGCTAGTCCAAAACTTACTATCAAGATCAAGATAGCCTTGAACTCTTGTCTTTGCCTCCAGAGTGTTGAAATGTGCCTTGTGCTTCTGTTAGGTGGAATTTTCTATACTTGTTGTTAGGTCCATGTGGTTTGGTGTAGGTCAAATAGTTTTTGTTGATTTTTTTTTCTCTGTGTGGTCTGTCCTTTGCTCAGAATATGATATGAAAGTCCTTACTATTATTGTATTGCAGTCTTTCATATCTACTAATATTTGCTAAATAATAGATACTCTTGATATGATACTCAACATATGTTTGCTTGCATATGTTTATAATTGCATCATCTTGATCATACCACATTGATCCTCTTTGTCTTACAACTTTTGACTTAAAGTGCATTTATTTTAAATGCTATATATATAGTTACTCTAGGGAAGTTCACACTTTGTCTCTCACTGTTAAATAAGTTGAGTCTGCTGACAGGAAGTGACTATGGCCTCAGACAGGAGACTGACTGAGAACCAGTAACGGGAAAAACAGCATACAAATTTATTAATGTGTGCATGTTCGGGTGAGGCATGTAAAATAGGAAGCTCAAATGAGAGCATGGTAGTCGAAGCTTAAAGAGCTGCTTCATAAGAAAAAGAAAACTTTAGAGGGTAGAAAATAACTTTTACAGTAGAGGAATAAGTCCAAAGAACAGACAAAGTTCTCCTGGATTCTGGGAGAGGTATTTGACTCAGTCTCTGAATGTTTGCTGTGAGTTTAATCTTCTTTGGTTAATGAACTTTCAGGAAGAAAACTGAAGACAATGCATCTTACTTTGACATCTATAATGTGAGGGAGTTTTAAAAAAAGCCTTTCTCTGGAGAGAAGGCTCAGGAGAGAGGGTTGAGACTGAGGCGAGAGACCTGGAGGCTCCTGTTGTTAGTCATGTCAATGCATTATACTTCAGGCTATATTGCCTTCTTTTTTAAAAAGAGTGTTTTCAACGTGTGTGATAGGTGTGTCTGTATGAGTGTGGGCACTCATGTGCATGGTGCGGGTGTGGAGGTAGAGGACAATCTTTGGACACTGATCCTGACTTGGCTCCCTGGTTTCAGATGGGTCTCTTCTCTGCTGCTGGTCAAGCCAGGCTGACCGGGCCACGAACCATCTGTTTATGCTACTGCGCTTGTCTTCTGAAAAAATATTTCGTGTGCTTGAGAGAGAGAGAGAAAGAGAGAGAGAGAGAAAGAGAGAGAGAGAGAAAAAGAGAGAGAAAGAGAGAGACAGAGAGAGGGGGGGGATAGAGGCAAGAGTAAGAAAGTACACACATGCATTACATGGTGAGACCAGAGGCCACTTCTCTCCTTCCACCATGTGGGCTTCCATTAATTCAACTCAAATTGCCAGGTTTGTGAACAGGCCCCTTACCTTCTGAGTCCTCTCATGGCCTGTCGCATCTGTTTTTCGTGTGGGATCTGGGGATCCGATCTCAGATCCTCAAGAATGCAGGGGGGGGCGAAGGGGGGAAGCGCTTTAGCTTTATGAGCGATCCAGCTCACTGCACTGTACTTTCATTTTCTCAGCCGGACTCAACCGCTGCATTGTTTTGGGTCTCTTTTGAATGGATAGGCCTATTATTATTATTATTATTATATTTATTATTATTATTATTGTTAAGGCAGAGTTTATTAGAGGAGGGAAAGAACAGAACTCATGGACTTTGAATCCACAGGAGCAAGAGAGCCCTCTGATGGCTGCTCCAAAATGTGTCCGAGGATTGAAAGGGGAAAGCAGCAGAAAAGGATTAAAAGAGCGAAAGAAAAGAACTCTCAGGCTCCAGATGTGGAATCCATGAAGAGCGAGGGAGTCCTGAATTGATAGGATTTTCATCCTTCAAGTTTTAACTCGAGAACTCTTCCCTTTCTTTCTGTTTTCTGCTTGAACTTTTGCTCCTTTATGCTGTTGCATATATCCCATAAGCTTTCTTCATTCCTTTCCATTCTTTCATAGATTAGAGCTTTGAGGTAGAGTAGAAAGTATTAAATAAGGGAAAAAAATTAACCCCACTGCATAAAGCTTAATGTACCCTTACCTCTTGAGGTCAATCGGTCCTTACAGTAACCTTACAGGGAGAAGGAGAATTGCCTTCAGTGGCTTTGAGAGGCTGTAGTTCTCAAGGATGGGCCTCCAGGTGGTTCTTGGGTAGGATGGGGGAGACTAAAGATATCTGATTCCTGTCTTTGAACTGTGTGGTTTCCCTGGTCACTTGGCCAACACAATGTTCCCAAGCGAAGGCACTGTTTCGGGATACTATGGCCAACTGTTTTACCTGTATGCTAAGGATCTGAACTCAGGTCTTCATCCTTGCGCAGTGAGTGCTTTCAACTCCTCAGTCACCTTTCCAGCCCCTTCCTATTTGATTATAATTCTCTAGTAGGACCAACTGTCAGGGGCTGAATTGTGTCCCTTCCTAAGTACCCTACTATATGATTGAATTTTGAGTTATGGCCTTAAAATTGTGACTAGGACTATTAGAATGGATCCTAAGCTATATAATTGATGTCTGCTTCGAGAAAGATACTCACAAAGGAAGGGAGGGAGGGAGGAAAAGGGAGAGAACATGTGTACAGAGAAGGAAGATTTCTGCAAGCCAAGGAGAAATGCTTTAGAAGAATCCAACGTACTGATATCTTTATCTGTGCTTCTTACCAATCTCCCAAAACGAGTCAAAATAAAGTTCTTAGTTTCTGCAACCCAATTTCTGATTTTGCACTGTTGGCCCAGCAAACTAACATTCCGATTTCACAACATTTAAACTGTGATGACAAAGTTAGCCTTTTTTCTTCCTCTCATCACTCTTAAATGAAGGGACAGAAAACTGTAACCTAGGATATTTTTGGACAAGTTAAAATTGTTTATTGTATTCAATGTCACTTCTTTTTAAAAAGTATAAATTTTATTAAAGTAAGGTCATTCCATCAATACTGTAAATAAATAGTTAAAGCTTATGGTAGTATTAAATTATTGTTATACCTATTCATAATAACTAAAATATGGAATCAGTTGATAGATGAGTTCATAAGGGACATATAGTATATATGCATAATAGAATATTATTCAAATGTAAAAAGAAAATATTCTCTCACTTGTAGCAAAGTGATTAGAACTCAAGGACATTATGCTAAAGGACAAAAGCTAGGCACAAAGAGACAAATTCTCACTCTTATATAGAAACTGATTAAATTGATTTTTTGGAGCCAGAGCAAATGGTGGTCACTAGAGTTGAAGAAAGGTAAGGGAAAGGGGAGAAAGAGCAAGGTTGAATAACAGGTATGAAAATATATTTATATAGAAGAGTAAATTCCGTTACACAGCATAGTAGGATAGCCACAGTGAACAGTTTGTATGTGTTTTATAAAGAACTAGAAAAGTGGGATCTGAGTTCCCAGGACAAAGAAATGACAAGAGTTGAAGGACAGAGAAATTCTAATCTCAACCTCATCAGTGCACACTGCATATGTGTATTGAATTACCACAACTTGTCCTTTAAATTGGCACATTCACGCATTAACTAAAAGTTGTTTGGCTGCCAAAATTACCCAAATTGTTGCTGTTATTCTTAGAAAAATCAAGAAACTGGAAAGTAAAGATAGTGACGCCAGAGGGATTTTTCAAGGAGGATCTTGGAGTCACTTCTTAGTGATGTGATAATGAGGTGATTATGAAGAAGGAAACCATGCAGTTCTCCTGCATGGTTGCTGAAAAATGACCATCAAATGGCTTAAGGGAACAAGGGGTTTATTTCCTTACGACAATCCAGTTACAGTTCTCAGTCCAGTTTGACGGGAGAGCATGCACTAACACTAGGGCGGAGAGAACAAGCCACACCATCTCCACCTAATGGCTGAAAGAGGGACAATCCTTACTTGCCAGACCAGCATGTCTAGCTAGGTGTGCATAAGAATGCCAAATCTCTTAACCAGCTCTCTGTATTTTATTCCAGGGCCTAGTCCCACCCATCTGGGCCTTCCCCATTAGCCAGACAATCTCTGGCAGGTCTGCTCTGGGCCTAATTCTCTACAAATGTGCCCAGAGCTCAAACCCTCAATTGTCAAGTTGACACCTATGCCCAACTATGATAGCCTGAGACTGTTGCTAACTTGAGATGAAGATATAAGAATCATCTCTTTTAGTAGCTGATAGAGGAGCACCTGGAAGGCTTTCTTTTTGCTCAAGTTCCTCCCAAGTAAGAACAAATAGCTTCCTGAAAAATATGACCCACTATTGGGTTGACACATTTTTGAAGTTGTTTAGATTCAAATTTGTTCCTTTGGGATACAGTTCTAAATTCAGTTCTCAAAACAGTTTGTTCTTAAGTAAATTGCAATGCTGTTTTCTATTTACTTTTCCTCACTAGCATTTGTTATTACACTGTAATCAGTGGAAATAGGTAGTTACTCCTCCTTTCCTTTTGGATTTATTTTAGTACTATGGAAATTACCCAGGATGTTTTATAATAAAATAGAAAAAATAGACCAATAATCTTATCTCAGTTTTCTCATGTCTGTCTTGCAAAATTTGTCACCAGGAAATACCTACCAAAACAGAACACTAGCACATACATCGATACAGTGTTTCTTAAAGTTAGACTTCAGTACTAAATAGTTCAGAAACCCCATCAGGATGGAGTGAAGGGCATTACAGGAGCAGCAAAACTGCAAAAGAAAATCAACAAACCACAATCCAGAACTTCAGAGACTCTATATCAACCACCTAGAACTAGGCCAGACTAATCTCTCCCCATCCTGAAGCTCAGGGAAATTTGCGGAAGAGGGAGTGGTAAGATTGTAAGAGCACAAGGATGGGAGGAGTAATGATATGCAAGATACTCCACACACGTTAGGGCCGAAGCAATCATAACTGGACTTTGCATGCCCCACGCAATGTCCAACACACTGTTGACCCCACAAAGTCTAGCATCAGCTAAAGGCACCAAGATCCTTGGAGGCAAGGGATTGACAGCCACAGTAGTGTCCCTATGCTTAAGGGGAACACAGGAAACGGTTCAGAGAAATGCCACTGGGTCCTTGTACGTCATCAGAGAGGAAGGCCCAAGAGGAGAGTTTGGCATGCACATTAAAGGATTCTCCAGGGATTGCGGGGGGAGGCACTGGGGGGATGGGGAGGGAGGGGTGAGGGGAGGGGGAGCAGGGGGGTAGGGGGGAAGAGGAGGGAGGGAGGGATCCGGTGTACCTACCAAGTTTGTATGAGCGGAAATAATAATAAAAAATGTAAAAAAAAAAAAAGAGTTCAGAAACCTGAAATTTTACCTTTTAGTGCTATTACTGGAAATAAAAGTTCAAATTTGATTTTCTGATATTGATGTACAGATTGATAATGGTCTTCAGATTTACAGAATAAAAGTTGAAAAAGGAAAGTATAATTTTGTTATAAAAATGTGACCAATTGCTAAAAACTTGACTAATTCTAATAAATTAATGATAAATTATTAGATTTTTTCTAATTTTAATAAGTTTATTTGGAAAATTTACACGATTAGACATGTAATACATATTCTAATTTTTCAAATGAAGAAGGTATTCACACAAAAAGGAATTATTATAGGCAAAATGAACTAATCTTATCGATCTGCAGCTGAAACTTTAAACAAGACTTAGCTAAACAGATGCGATTCAGTGGATTAAAACAGATTTTAGAAGAAAACAGACTTCTATGAATAGATTTCCTCATTTTGGAAATATTTTATTAAATGCTATTTGTTTTAGTTAGCACTATTCTACCAAATTCATTGCCTTATTTTTAACTAGATTACCAGATATATTTTTACATGTAGGTTTGGGCTGGGTTAACAGGTTAATTGGACTTAAAATATTTTCATTATGGCTACTGGTTCTGTTGCTTCATTGCAGATAGCCTGTGACTAATAGCTTATCTAGCATTTAGTCTGCCAGACTCTGCCTTTAGTGCTATGCAAGGTAGCGTGGGTATTTCCAGGGTCACACTAAATAAAAATATAGCTTCAAGTTAAGGGAAAAATTGACAGTTAAATCCTACAAGACCAGGCCCAGTGGCTCAGGTCGTTGATCCTAGGTGGTCAGGAGAATTACAACTTTAAGGTCATCTTGGAGAACTTGTTGAGATACTTTGTCAATATAAAAGCATTTGATTCATTATGATTAAACTGTGGGGTCTTATCATTTAAACTGTAGGGTTCATATTGTAGAAAGAAAGTTCATCATTTCCATAGCCCCAGTATTCTGAGAGATAAGAGACTTCTCTTAGACTCAGGGGCTGTTATTTTTCCAAAACATCTACTCTTCCTTTTTTCTTCAGCACACATTTTTGCATAAAATAAAGATGATATTTTCTATCATTCCTCACAACTGGGCATATCTATGCATAGTAGGGTCTTCTAGAAACATAGGAGATAGGCATAGATTTAGGCTTATGAGAGGGCATTTATTAGAGGAATTTGCTTATGTAGCTATTGGAAGCTAAATCCCATGATTAGGACCCCTGACCCCTGGAGAGAGAGGAAAGCTGGTGATGTGACTCAGCCCAAGTCCAGGCCTCAGACTGGGGGGATGGGAGGGGGTTACAGCAGCGCTCTCATGCAGGGCTGCTGGCCCAGAGAACTCGTCTTTGTGACGTAGCAGTTACGCTCTGTGCTGCTGCGAGAAAGGAAGATTTATTCAGCTTATGGTTCCAGAGGGGAGGTACAGTCCATTGTGGTGGGAAAGGCATGGTTGACCAGTAGGAACTGTAGGCGCCTTAGGTCATGTCTATTATGGAAGCCGAGAGAGCAAAATCGCAAAGAGCTAAAGCAGGTGCAGGGCAGGGCCAACCAACCTCAAGGCCCACCCACTGTGACATGCCTTCCTCCAGCAAGGTTCCAACTCCCAAACAGCAACTGAGGTTGCAAACACAGGAACCGTGGGGACAATGTATATTCAAGCCATGACAGATGTCAAAGGGCAGGAGAAGATGGCGTCCCACCTTAAGAAGAGTAACAATCTTGTCTTTTTCCTTTTTGTTCTGTCTAACCCTTAGCCAACGGAACATTAGATAAGGCTGGGTCTCCCTTACTCAGCCCACTTTCCAGTGCCAGTCTCTTCTGAAAACACCCTCAGGCACACACTAAGAAACAATGCTTTGCCAGCTTCCAGGTTAACCCTTCAGTCTGCAAACTGGCATCTACAAATCCTCCATCACACCATGTGACTAAATCTGGAGACTAGAATAACCAGTCCTTTTGGAGATCGAAGTACGGTGTGATAACTTGTGAAAATTCATTTTAACAGACTATGCATATACTTTAGATAGCTAGATTCTGCTGTTTTCATGGAGTCTTTGGAAAGAGATGTTACACCATGAACTAGCATATCATGCTAAATGACTCATGTGCATTTGATATAGCATGACAGATGGCTAGACTTTTATGTGCTTAACTACTTTTCAACAGCTCAAATAATGGGAAGAAAGTTTGGAGTTAAACCACTGAATTAATGAATTAAACTAATTAAACTGTTAGAACATAAAGCAGTAAAGAAATAGATATTAGAAACGGAATGTATGTGTGAAATCTGTGTTGATCCTTGAATCATTGAGGAGTTTATAGTAGCATGCTAAAGTGAGAAGGCATATTCTTAATGTGTAATGGTCATTTTCATTTATGTATTGGTTTTAGGATTCTCAAGCTTGCCTCCTGCCTCATTTGAAAAATGCTAACATTTTAATTTATCTTAGTGTCTATTTTTTCTTTTTATTCATTAAATTATCCATTTTGGCAGCTTTAAAGACTAGACCTCACCTATGAACTCTGTCTGAAATATCTTTTTGTACTACTTACTTTAAATTAACTAAGGATGTCCTCATCTCTTCCCTGAGTGACTGAGTTCCTAGAATATAGAGTTCATCTCAAGCATCTCTCTAGAAGCCATCCACAGACATACACAGTACCCTTTGATACACACAGACCTACACATACATGCACACTTCATTTCTGATTTTTTTGTGTGTGTGTGATCATATGTAGATATGGGTGTTTCTGCATGTGTGTACACATGTGTGGAGTACAGAGGATAATATTGGGCGCCTTTCTCAATTTTTCTCTTCTTTATTTATTTTAAATGTCATGTCTGTGCCTTTTGGAAACTTCTTTTTTTTATTTATTCAATTGTACTTGTGTGTGTGTGTGTGTGTGTGTGTGTGTGTGTGTGTAGGGCGAATTCGGGAACCACAATGGACCACCTCCACCTCTTCCTTGTTTACTCTGCCCGGGGATTCGTAGGCTCCACCCTACCAGCACCAGAAATACAGGCCGCCCCCCACCCTCCCTGCTTCTGCCTGGCTATACTTGGGGTTTAGGATCCGAACTCAAGACCTTCCGCCTGCAAGGCAGAGGCTTAACCCTTGAGCCACCTCTCCAGCCCCGAAACTTCCTTTTTTTACTTTATTTATTCATTGTGTATGTGTTTGTGTGTGTGTGTGTGTGTGTGTGTGTGTGTGTGTGTGTGTGTCCCTAGGGTGACTTTGGGAATCATCCTGGATTGCCTCTACCTCCTTTTGTTTCACTCTGGGATTTCTCAGACTCTGCCTGCCAGGGCCAGAAATGCAGGCCGCTACTATTTCCATATGGAACCTGGCATCTGAACTCAGGACCTTCTGCTTTTTTTTTTTTTTCTTTTTTTTTAACGTGGGACCTGGGATCCGAACTCAGAACCTTCTGCTTGTGAGACAGAGTCACAACCCCTGAGCCATCTCTCCAGCCCAGGACCTTCTGCTTTTGAGGCAGAGTCTTAACCCCTAAGTTGTTTCTCCAGCTCCCTCCTCTTTATTTTTTGAGACAAGAGCTCTCACTGAACCTGAGCCTGCCAATCGGGTAGGCTGGTTGGTCAGCAAACCCCAGGAATCCTCTTGCTTTCCCTACAGACTTGCACCACAGCAACCATTTTTTATATGGTGCTGGGATCTGAACTTAGGTCTTCATGTTTTTGTACTGACTCTACTGACTGAGCCTAGAGCACATCCATCCAGGCAGCTCAGAGCTGCAAGGCTGCCAACAGCAAGAACAGACCTTTCCAGGAAGTAGGGTGGGCTAATCCACCTCAAGGCTGTGACTGCCTTCCTCCCACAAGGCTCCACCTCCTAAAAGTGCTATGACCTTCCCGAACAACTAAAGATACAAACACAGGAGCCAGTCGGGGACAACTCACATTTCAAACCATGGCAGTCTTCTTATGCTTGTTGTTTGGTTTTATGTATACAAAGTATATAAAAATATGTGGCTATGTCAATGCCTCGCTGCTTTTATTGTTACAGTAGGAGGAGGTTGACTAAGATACATTTCTCCACAAAGTGATTCCTTTACTCTTAGTGGTACCTGAAGCGCAAGTATTACTACCTTGCAGTATAATCTTTAAAATTTCTAGTAGTACTCGTGGGAGGGGATTATTCATTGAGAGAGTCAAACTAAGAGTTGGTGAGGGCCAAGCAGAGTGTAGACACCTGAGTACTGGCAGCAGACGGTGGGCCCCATGGGAAATCAGCGATGAAAAGAGTTGCTAATGGCAGGAAGTGAGGGAGGAGCCTGGAGCAAGAGCCCTTGGATTCTTTGCCACTGTGGCCATAGACCTGATTTTAAGAGCTAGCCATGTTGCTCTCCTGAGGATTTTAACAAACTATTTAGCCCCCTCTTTCAAAATCATATTTAAAATGAAAGCCTAGGATGCTTAAGAAATGATATTGGCAGGCTGGGGAGATGACTCAGAGGTTAAAAATTTAACTCATAAGCAAAAGGACCTGAGTTTGGGTCTCTAGATCCTATGTAAAAATGCCAGGGTTTGGGAGTGGCCTATAATTCTGACCATGAAAGACAGAACCTAGGAAACTCCAGAGCAAAGCAATAAGTAGGTAGAGCAATGCAGAATGATTCCTGATCTCATACTTGGGCTTCCACAGGTACACATACTCAAATACCCTCTTGTATACACACACACACACACACACACACATTCATGTACACATAGACACCAAAAAATGAAACGATACTGGCTTCATCCACATCAAGCAATTATCATGGAGAAAAGACACCAATAATCAAGCAATTATCATGGAGAAAGGACACCAGTAGGAATGAAAAGATTCAAAGTATTCTTATTTGTCGATGATTTGATCCTATATTTAAAAGACTCTAAATGTTTCACCATGGAAAGGTATCACCACACCTCCCTGAGAAACTATAGAGGTTAATGCCAGATGGGGAAGGGGACTTACATTTCTTAACAATGTATATAGCAGCCATGCCCCAGCAAGTACTCAGGGACGTGGCAGTATAAGCCAGATGAAACTCAGTGGACCCCACTGGCAAGTAAGAGGGAGACTATTGGGAGGAAGAAAGTTTCCAGTGGAAAATGCAGAAGAGATTAGGTGATAAGGGGTGAAATTTACATAACTTCATTATACACATATATGAAAATGTCAAGTACCTTTGCCATGTATTTACCTGGCATGAGATTGATATCCAGAAGATTCAAAAAGCTCAAAAACTTGAGCATCAACTCCCCTCAATTAATCAACCAAGAAGTGGGCAAATGAATGAAACCAACAATTCCCAGAAAGTACATGTGGTCAATACATGCATGAGAAAAGCTTACATCCTCAGTCATCAGGAAAATGGAGATGAAAACCACTTTGAGTTCTGTTTACTCCAGTAGGAATAGCTATTATCATCAAGAAACAAACAACAAATGCTGCTGAGAATGCAGACAAAGGAGCCCGATATGCTGTTGGTGGGAATGCAGATTAGGGTGGCTGTGATAAACAAGGCACAGAGGCTCATCAAGAAAACTGAAGGTAAGACTCTCTTCTGATCCAGCTCTGATTTTCTCAGTAGACACCTGAAGGAATCCAAGTCACCACACAACAGATGTATCTGCATGACCATGTTCATTGAAGTACTGTTTACAATTATGGAATCTGTCTAGGTGTTCATAAACAAATGAATGAAAAAAAGAAAATGTGCTGTGTATATACATCAGTGTACTAGTCAGCGAATGAAATGTCATTTGGATGAAAGTGTACAGAACAAGCTGTCATCATGTTAAGTGAAATAAGCAAGGTACAGAAATACAAATTATTGTATTTTCTCTCATATACAGAATGTGGATTCAGCAAAGAAAGAGGTAGAGTAAGAAAGAGAGGAAAGGAGGGAAGGAAGTTGAGTGTGACCTTATTTGTCATCCTAACACTTGGGAGACCGAGACAGGAGGACTTCCACTTCAAGGACAACCTGGGCTACATGGTAAGTTCTGGGTCATTCTGGACTACACAGTGAGAGCCTGTCTCAACGCTCCTCCCACAAAGTCTAAAGCAGAGAGGAGAGGAGGAGAGGGGAGGGAGAAAACATGGTGAGAGAAAATAAATTTTATTTATTATTGTGTTTCTCTGTGTGTGTACGTGTGTGTGTGTACGTGTGTGTGTGTGTGTGTGTGTGTGTGTGTGTGTGTGTGTGTGTGTCTCAGAGACACTGTTTGTCCCTGTGGAGGACCAAGGGTGACTTCAGGAATCATCCTGGATTGCTCGTACCTCCTTTTTGTTTTGCTCTGGGATTTCTATGCTCCAGACACCAGGGCCAGAAGTATAGCACCCTCTCTCCTCCCCACTCCCACCATTTCTGCCTGGTGTTTTTATGTGGGACCTGGGATCAAGACCTTTTATTTGTGAGGTAGAGTCTTAACTCCTGAGCCATCTCTCCAGCCTCTAATCAAGTTGAAAACATGTTCTCCCTCTAATTCTCCTGTTTGATCTTTTGACTTTACTGTGTACCTACTCTACTCAGTGCCGTTCCTCGCCCACGTTTATCTAATCCTTTTTTTTTTTCTGCCCCTTCACCCAGCTTACCGATATGTGATCTGAGGCAATGCCATACATCAATTGATTTCCACTGAGGTTGTTTGAGAATTGTTGCAGACACAGAGAACACAATGACAGGTGACAGAGGTGATGGCATGCGCCCTCAGATGTTGGTTCTTTGATGGGTCTAAGAGAATCCAAGACGTCTCAGCGAGCTTCACGTGCTGGAAGGCGCCTTTCTGAGAGTCTTATTGTGACTCACTTGTCTATAGATCAGCCCAGAATCTTTTCGCATGAGCTGTCTTGTTACAGCCACTTACAAAACACCCATATTTTCCTGGAAGCCTGTATTCCCTGTGTATTTATAACTGCATTTGTTTTTGCCATCTTTGCTTTCCAGCATAATGTTTGTTTATAAAGAAAAGAAGTCATGTAATCTTTTCAATGACGTCTATGATAGGAAAGATCAAATGTAACTTGTTATGGAGTTTTTTTAAACGGAACAAATGACTGGCTAGGGAAAACACATGTTCAATGGGTGATGTCACCAACGATGTCTCTCTGCCCCTGTGTCCCCTGGAGACCTACACTTTCCATAGGTCATCTGGCTCATAGTGTGGTTAGCGGATGCCAAAGCTATGCTCCATATATGCAGGCCTTTCTGAAGACAGTGTTGCGAGACGATTCCTCTGTGCTTGGCAGCTGCTTCTTCGGACTGTGCAGAGTGAGGCGGAAGTCCAAGGCCTTGTTAAATCAGTGAGCAGGGTCTGGTTTAACTTGCTCTTTTAATACTTAGCAGTGTCCATGGGTCGCCAATCACTATTTACAAAGGAAAGAATCCATGAAAAAAATTTCCAATCAAATTAGTAACGTGAATGTAAAGCATTTACTTTAAAGAGCAAATATTTCTGCCATTGTTTGGATTTTCTTTCTAAAAATTCCTATGTTAAAATGCTAATCTCCATAGAGATAGTATTTGGAGATGTGGCCTGGGAAAGTCAGCTGAAGGCTTGTGAATCTTAGAGGCCCTCACGAGAAGAGATGATAGCAGTCACTTTGTGAGTCCCTTCTCCCCTCTATGTTCGTTCTCCATCTCTTCCTTCTCAGGAAAATTCTGTGTTGTGTCTTGGGCTCAGGCAACCATCCTGCACCACGTGGTATCTTGAAATAGAAGCTTTATGCCTAGTCACGCGGTAGAAAGAACTGTTCACAGGACCGGGCTGCCTGTTGGTTTCAGTACCTGGCATTCTGCTTTGTCAACACAGCATAGAATGGCAGTGTTGGCACTCAGGAGAGGAGAGATGCAAAGCGTGCAAGGCGATGTTCTCAGGACCCTCCAAGACTGAGAACCCAGCAGCTCTTCCTGAAATCTTCACTTGCACCTGGCTGGGTGTAGCCTTTCACCTGCACTCTGGGATCGTGTTATCGTGGACTTGACACTGCTTACTGCCCGTAGCAAGTAGGCACGAGTTGCCTCCCCATCTGGCTTGCTCCAGGGCAAGAACACAAATACCATGTTATCTGGTCCTGGAAGTGTTGGGTGGGCCAGGGGCATCCACTTACATATGTCACTGCCTATTTGTGGCAAGTTTTGATTTACTCAACTTTAAAAGATTGCAGACGCAGACACGTTGCGAGAGGGCAGCAGCGTTGCACGGCTGTCTTCCAATACCATGCTGGAGGCAGAGAGGCAATAAGTTCTGACATGTTTTGCAAATTAATGAGATTCCCAGGAAGAGAGCATCAGAAACAATTGAAAAAGACCAGCCAGGCAGCTGGCACCTGGACTCCTGTCCTGGCACTGCTGATAGAGACCAGACATGGGGCTAGCTGGCTTTGACTCTGCTGGCTCTGAGTTTTTGAAAAAGTGAAATGAGGGGGTTGGGTATAGGAATTCTCAGAACCACCTCTTTTTTTTTTTTTTTTTTTGTTTCATCACCATTAGTCTTCTATCATCATTAGATAAGGCCTATCTCTCAGTTTCTTTGCTTTCTTTATAAGTACACTATTAATCTGTTAGGCATACACACAGTAAAAAAAATTATCTGTACTTCTTAAGAAGCAAACAGGTTTATCTCATCTTTGGACACATATTTCATTGTCAATTTTAGTGAGAACAAGAGCTAAATAGTACTTTCCATGCCCATTGGCAAATGAAATGGTGCCAAGTGGTTCTTCTGGGTGCATCATGGAAGGGGGAGTGTAGGGAGCTTGGGAAGCAAGGGACTCAAGTTTACTCTGGCTTCTACCCTTGTCGGCTCTCTGAACCTGGACAATAAGTTTTACCTGTCATGTTGTTTCCTTGTAACTTCCCTGATACAACTGCCTATGCTGAACTCACAGCACTTGGACTACGGATTTGGAGCTAGTCCTCCAGGTGGTTAGTCTTTATCTGGCTCTTCTAAGTGGCAGCTGGATCGTCCACATGCACTGTCTTTACGGCTTGGAGAACTGTGTGTCATGGTTTGAATGCGAAATGTCTTTCACGGGATCGTGTGTTTGAAAGTTGCATCTCCAGGTGGGAACACTGTTTGAGAAAGTTATGGAGCTTTTAGGAGGGGGAGCCTTCCTCAAGGAACTATGTCACACAGAGTGGGTCTTGAGGCTTGATAGCTCTTCTCTCTGCTTCCTGCTGGTGGATGTACTGTGAGCTAGGGTTCTGCTGCCGCCATGCATTCCAGTCATGATGGACTTTCATGATCCCTTTTGGAACCCTAAGGCCAATAATGAGCCCATTTCCCTTTAATTTGTTTTGGTCAGAGTTTTTCTCATAGATGAGAAACTGGAACACGATGCGTCCACCCCACTGGTCATCAGAATGACCTGGGCATCTTCAGCGTTCCACGGACGAATGATTCTTACTGGGGATGGGATTCAATTGGTCAAAGAGTAAAGTTCAGACAACCAATACAATTTCTGAGTCTTGCCTAGCAGAGTATTCATTTAGTCTGGCTTGAGACCCATTGGCTTACATCAGGGCCATGTCAACCACAGGAGGGAGGAATCTCGCTGCACAGAGGCCACAGATAGCTACAACCTTAGCTCCTGTGCAACGATCCGAGTGAGTCTGTGCTGCTAGGAGGGGTAAGAGCAGACATTCTAATTCTATCCTTACAAGTAAATAATGCGATAGTAAAGGCCTAACACCTCATATCAAAAAAGGGTAGAAGTCAGCACCTTGCTCAATACTTGAATTTCTAAGAAGTGCTCTTTATGAACATTCCCCGTGTGCTCTTGACATGGGAGATCAGGGCTTTTCACTACGGGAAGAACCTTTGTTCTGAAGCTGTTGCTAATAGGAAAAGAAATTTGACAAAAAGAAGCTTCTCGATAAATAACATTTCCTTTTCTCGTGAAAGAGTAGACATATGTGAGAGCTTGAAATAACTTTTTCAGTTTACACAGTGAATGAGAACTTCATGTACTTTCAGCTTGATGAGTGGAATATGAGAAATCAAAGACCAGGATGTTGGAAAGAACTGTGTCAGCATTTCCCCGATGCTCATTTATGTCCCAGACTGTGCTGTATATCCAATCACACGTGAACAAGCTTGCTGTGGAGCCGAGGAACAAGAATGCGGCTTTCCTTTTGAATAGCTGTGGTATGGAGAATAAACTTGTTTTTATAGTATCTTTTCATGTTTGCAAAATCATCCCCAATAAAAGAAAATTCTCTTATAAAGCCTTCTGCATTTGAATGGATAGCATAGGAGCTAATGAGGCAGGCAGGAAAGGAGCCCTAGGCAGAGACAAAGAAACCATGGACAGTTTTCCTGCAGGTGGGATTTGGGACCCACCTGCCTAGACACTCTTGTGTGTACAAGTGCTGTGGCCTAAGAATGGACCTCTTTTCCTGTTTACCTTTGTCCAACACAACCAGTCCAAACGGAGGAATCAAGAGAAGTACCGCCCATCCTATAAACCCCCTGTCCACTCTCCCCCAACCCCTTCATGGGTAACTTTTCCTTCTGTTGCTCTGCTTTCGCTTAAAACAAACATCAGCTTTAACTTTCTAATGCCTTACTTCTACCTTAAAACAGTCCTTAAAATTAAAACTTTGAGTTTGTATACCCTCAATTCTTTCTTGTCTTTTCATTTTTTTAATTGGCAGAGAAAACTAACCTGCATGGCATCAGAACTGAGATACAAATCTATTGTAATGAAAACTCACCTATCAGCTTTCTTTATGAGGAAGGAATTCCAAAGATTTTCATCACAGGCGATTCTGAAGCCATCTGATCACACTACTGAGGTCTGACTCACTCACTGTGCTGACCCAGTTTTCTCATAGCATCGTCTTGGTTCTAGTTACTTGGCTTCGTTAGATTATTTTGAGATATTTCTCATCCTTATTATTTTGTTTTCTGTTTTTTTTTTTCTTTTTTGGGACAGAGCATTTTTATGTAGCTTGGATTGGCCTAGAACTCATTATGGAGCCAGGATGGTCTTGAGCTATTGATGCTCTTGACCTTTCTTGGCGTTGGGATTATACACCTGTGCCCCCAGCGTGCCCCCTCTGGCGCCATCCTTATTTTTAAGGTCAACAATCTCTTCTGTGTATTGGTGTTGTGACGTCACACTTTTCTTCCTTCCTTCTATTGGCCTCAACAGCCTGACTTAAAGAATGAAAAAGTTAGTAACTGCTTGTTTGAGCAGATATTCACATAGCAGTTATAGGACTAGATAAAACCTTTGCACTTAAAGACATTTTTTTTGCCACTGAGACATTTAAAAATTTTTTTATTATAGCTTCCTCCCTCCCTCCCTCTCTCCCTCCCACCCTCCTTCTCTCCCTCCCTTTCTCCCTTCTTTCTTTCTCTTTCTTTCCATGTGTGCATGTGTCACAGCATGCACATGGAGGTCAAAGGTCACCTTTCAGAAGCCGATTCTCTCCTTCCACTCTGTGTGCTCCAAGGATCAAACTTCGGTTGCTAAGCTTGCATGTAGGTATCTTTCCCCATCCCCACTAGCTCTGAATACCATTTCTTGATGTGAAATCCTCACATCACATGTGGGGCCATGGAACTCTCTCCTTTAGCTTCTGTTTTCTTGCTGGCATTCTGCTTTTCCTGTGAATTACCATGAACCCTGTTGCCAGATTATACTCTTTTACAAAATGATTTTTGAAAAACCATTATCATTCCTACAATTAACAATCATTTGTTTTAAGATAATAGAACCACTACTGACTTAGACGTCAGAGCTCTGAGTTCAGATGGATTCAGAGCAGAATTCCACAAGACCTTCAAAGATAAACTAGCATCAATAGTACCAAATTATTTCACAAGACAGAAATGGAAGGAATGCTTCCAAGTATTTTTTAAATGGATCTAACATTTCCCTGCTCAACCAATGCTAGATAAAGACACACCAAAAAATAATACTGTAGACAAATCTCCCTGATGAACATGATGCAAATAAGATTCTTGCCAACTGAACTTTTGATCACATTAAAAAGATCATACATCAAGATCACATAAGCTTACTTCTAAAGATGAAGGGATTCCGGCATGGTTCAGCATATACATTAACATAAATGTACTCAAGGACAGAAATTATATGAATATCTCAAAAGAGGTATTTAAAGCTTTGACAAAATCCAATATTCTCCCATGATAAAAACAATGGACATACTAGGGGTGACAGGACCACACTTCAATAATAATAAAATAAAGGCTATGTAAAACAAATTTATAACCAACATCATGCTAAATGGAGAAAAACCTCAAAGGATTCCCTTTAAGATCAAGAAGCCTATTCAATCAGAAATCCTATTTAATATAATGTTTAAAATCCTTGCTAGAACAATAAAAAAAGAGAAAGAAATAAAAGGGATATGAATAGGAAAAAAGTCAAAGTATCTCCATTTGCAGATATCATTCTTTACATAAGAGGCTTTAAAGAAACCACTAGAGAAATCTTAGAGGTGATAAACATTTCATCAAAGTATCGGGATACAAAAATTATTACATGAGAGTCAATACCCTTCATACATTCAATAACAAATACATTTAAAAAGAAATCATGGGGCTGGAGAGGTGGCTCAGGGGTTAAGTCTCTGCCTTGCAGGCAGAAGGTCCTAAGTTCAGATCCTAGACCCCACGTATAGACGCCGCCGAGCAGAAATGGGGTGGGCTGCGTTTCTGGTCCTGGTAGGGTGGAGCCTGTGAATCCCGGGGCAGAGTAAACAAGGAGGAGGTGGAGGGGTCATGGTGGTTCCCGAATTCGTCTGTGGTTCCTCACATACATGCACACACATACACACGTGCACACACGCACACACGCACAATTGAATAAATAATAAAGAAAATAAAAAAAAAGAAATCATGCAATCAATTCCATTCACATACCTCTCCCAATACTAAGGACTAAAAACCTAACCAAGATGGGAAAAGACTTTCAGATGAAAGCTTGAAGACATTGAGGAAAGAAATTGAAGAAGACTTCCTATAATCGTAAATCAAAGACTGTGAAAATGGCCATCTTACTGAAAGCAATCTATAGATTGAATGCCATCCCAATCAAAATTCTAGGGCTTTTCTTCACAGATACAGAAAAATGAAAATTTATATGGAGGAACAAAAGACCAAGGATAGCCCAAACCAATTATAAACAAAAGAATAATAATACTACAGGGGGTATCACTATACCTGACTTTGTTGTATTATAGTGTCATACTAATAAACGGTGTATCACAGGCACAAAACAAGCATACAGGTCAATGTTATAGAATATAGGACCCAGATGTCCATACAACTATAGCTACCTGATTTTTGACCATAGCACCGGAAACATACATTGAAGAAAGAACATGTAGAAGAATGAAACCAGATGCTTATCTCTCACCTTGTACTAAACTCAATTCCAAATGGATCAAGTACCCAAATTAATACCTTATAAGCTGACACCAATAAAGGAAAGCACTGACCATATTCTTCAACAAGCACAGGTAGAAACTTTCTGAACAAGATTTTGAAAGCACTGGAAATAAGACTAACACATGGAATCTCGTGAGGAGGCTAAAAAGCTTCTGCAGAGCAAAGGAAATTGTTAACTGAGTTATGAATCAGTTCATGGAATGGAATAAAAATGTTTATAGCTATACATATAGCAGAGGATTATTGTCAAAGCTGACACTAACATTTTTATTAAAAAGTTTTATAGTTACACATCTAGCAGAGGATTAGTGTTTAAAGAATTAAGAAAATTAATTATCAAGAAAACATTTAAAAATTTGGTGACAGGGCTGGAAAGATGGCTCAGGGGTTAAGACTCTGCCACACAAGCAGAAGGTCCTGAGTTTGCATCCCAGATTCCATGAAGAAGCACCAGGTAGAAATGGTGGCAGCCTATCCTTCTGGCCCTAGTGGGCAGAACCCAAGAAATCCCAGAGCAAAGCATAAAGGAGGTAGAAGCAATCCAGGATGATTCCTAAAGTCACCCTTGGCTCTCCACAGGGACACACAGTGCCTTCTGGTACACACACACACACACACACACACACACACACACACACACACATGCATGCCAAATAAATAAAGAAATAAAAATATGTTTTTAACAATTAGGCAGTTGAGCTAGACTGAGAGTTCTTATTCCCTTTGCCATTCCTTTTGGCTGCCACAGGAACCAGATGATAGGACTCTATTGCAAGCACAGAATGTTTGCAAGATACAGAGAAATCGCCTTAGAACTGAGAATTTCCTCACTCCTGACTAGCATTCAAGTGCTGGAAGGGGCTCTGCAGGCTGCCTGTGATCTTACCTAGCTTGGAACCCTAAAACGATAATACCAATCTACCAGGCAAGGTGTGCCCACCTATATAGTAGTAGCACACTAGTATGAGGATTATCTACTACTCCTGGATTGGATTTGAGGTCTACTTTATAGGAGAAAATTCATGCCCGATATAAAACTGATCATAAACCCATGTCTGGGAAGGTTGTAGGTTCAACTGGGGAAGGCACTTGTGATTGTTTAACTCAATTGATACAACATCAAACTATGTGCTAAAGAGCTATATTTATACTCACAAGCCTTGGCCAGAGACTCTTCTCTTTATGGTGAATGCCAGTGAATACGGAGGCTCAGAGCTATCCAAGATGCTGAGATTGACAGCTGAGGGCTCAGCCTTAAACAAAGCAAGAATACCCTTCCCCAAGACTCAGGGAACATTGCAGATGGGGAGGAAATATGTAGGAACTGGAAATTAGGGAGAAAGGCTGAAAAATACCATTCTGTAGATGTGACACAACCACCTGCATCGGCTGTGCATGACAATCAGCGATGAATGGGAGAGATGTTCGGGGTACTGATTTATGACTGCATAGTGATAAATTCTTGGAAAGGGCAAATCATTGCTTTTGGATGAATAACCCACAACTGAACCCACTAGATTCCAAAAGATAGCTATAGACCATGGTTACACAAATGACTCTGGTCAATTTCAAGGGACCATAAATGAAAAAAAGAGACACAAATATGATGAAGATATTTATAGGAAAGAGAGTGAACAGGAGTGGTAAGGAGAAGAGAGAGTGAAGGGTGAGAATGGTCAATGTACATTTATGAACTATGTGAAATTGTCAAAGGAATAAAAAAATTCAAAACAAAAAATAAATTTCAAATGAATGTTAGACCTGAAACTTCTAGAAGAAAAAGTAGATGTACACCTCAAGAAATATTTATAGATAATTCCAAATAAGACTGAAGTCACTCAGGAAATGGAGCTAGTAATTGTCAGGTGGGGCCTCATGAGGTTAGAAATCTTCTCTACAGCAAAGAAAACTGTTAATTATGTGAAGAAGCACCTTTCAGAGTGGAATAAAATCTTTGCCAGCTGTACATCTAGCAGAAGATTAGTATCTCACATATGCAAAGAACATACAACAACAACAACAAATGACCTACATAAAAAGGGGCTATGGATGGCAGGTGAGGTGGCCCAGCAGGTAAAGGTGCTTGCTGCGAAGTCTGCTGACCTGGGTTCCATTTGTGGAACCCACACAGTGGAAAGACAGAGCCAACTCCCAAAAATTGTTTGCTGAACTCCTCACATAAGCCTTGGCAAGGCATGCCCCCCACAATAATGAAGTGCATTTCTTTTAAAAAATGGACTATGGAGCTAAATTGAGAGTTCCCAAAAGAAGAACTATAAATGGCTAATAAATATTTTAAAAAATGTTTGATATAAAGCAAGAGAGAGAAAACCCAAATCAACAAAATTAGAAATGAAAAGGGAGATATCACTACTGATACCCAAGAAATCCAGAGAATTATAACATCATATTTCAAAAACTTATACTCTGTGAAATTTGACAACACAAAAGAGATGGATGAATTCCTAAGTAAACACAACTTACCTAAATTGAATCAGGAAGTTGTGAATTATTTAAATAGTCCTATAACATATAAGGAAATTGAGGAAGTAATCTCGAAACTTCCCACTAAAAAATGTCCTGGACCAGATGGATTCAGCACAGAGTTCTACCAGACATTTAAGCAGTTAATAACACCAATCCTCCTTAAACTGTTCCATCAAATAGCAAAGGAAGGAACACTACCAAATTCCTTCTATGAAGCTAACATCGTTTTAATCCCAAAACCTAATAAAGATTCAGTTAAAAAAGAAAACTATAGACCGATCTCTCTGATGAACACAGATGCAAAGATTCTCAACAAAGTCTTAGCAAATCGGATTCAAACATATCAAAAAGATCATTCACGGGGACCAAGTAGGCTTTATCCCTGGCACACAAGGTTGGTTCAACATACGCAAATCAATAAATGTAATTCATCATATAAACCAGTCCAAAGTCCAAGACCACATGATACTCTCGATAGATGCAGAAAAAGCTTTTGACAAGATCCAACAGCCTTTTATGATCAAAACGCTAGAGACAGTAGGAATGGAAGGAACCTTTATCAATATAATAAAAGCTGTATACAACAAGCCCACAGCAAGGATTATGCTCAATGGGGAAAAACTGGAAGCATTCCCATTTCGATCAGGAACTAGACAAGGCTGTCCACTCTCACCACTTCTATTCAATATTGTACTTGAAGTCTTAGCTGAAGCCATAAGACAAGAAAGGGGCATAAAAGGGATTCAAATTGGCAAGGAAGAAGTCAAGCTAACCCTATTTGCAGATGACATGATCTTATACCTGAGTGATCCCAAAAACTCCACCAGGAAGCTCCTGGAACTAATTGAGAAATTCAGCAGGGTAGCAGGATACAAAATAAACGTACAAAAATCAGTGGCTTTCCTATATGCCCAGAATGAAAGAAGTGAAAAAGCCCTGAGAGACTCAATCCCATTTACTATAGCCCCTAAAATAATGAAATACCTTGGTATAAACCTAAACAAGGAGGTAAAAGACCTTTACAATGAAAACTTTAAAACCCTAAAGAAAGAAATAGCAGAAGACACCAGAAGGTGGAAAGACCTCCCGTGTTCCTGGATTGGCAGAATCAACATCGTAAAAATGACCATCCTATCAAAGGCAATATACAAATTCAATGCTATACCAATTAAAATCCCAAAGCAATTCTTCAAAGAAGTTGACCAAACAATCTCAAAATTCATATGGAGGCACAAAAGACCCAGGATAGCAAAGACAATCCTGAGTAACAAAAACACTGCTGGAGGTATCACCATACCAAACCTTAGTCTATACTACAAATCCATAGTTATAAAAACAGCCTGGCACTGGCTCCAAAATAGACACACAGATCAATGGATAAGGATTGAAGCCCCAGATATAAGCCCACAAAATTGCAGCCATTTGGTCTTTGACAAAGGGGCCCAAAAAATCCAATGGAAAAAGAACAGTATCTTCAACAAATGGTGCTGGCAAAACTGGATCTCCACATGTAGAAGATTAAAACTGGACCTGTACTTGTCACCTTGTACAAGACTTAATTCCAAATGGATCAAGGACCCTGATAGAAGGCCAGAGACTATAAAAACCATAGTTGAAAGGATAGGGAACTCCCTTGAGCTGATTGGGCTAGGCCAACAGTTCCTAAACAGACATCCAATGGCACAGTCACTGCTACCAACTCTCAACAGTTGGGATCTTGTGAAATTAAAGAGCTTCTGTTCAGATAAAGAGATTGTAACGCGAGCTCAAAGGCAACCCACAGAATGGGAAAAAATCTTCACTAACCACATATCTGATAGAACTCTGCTGTCCAGAGTGCACAAAGAACTTAGAAAACTAAACACCAAGGAAACTAATGGCCCAATTAAAAAATGGGCCCTGGGACTTAAAAGAAACTTTACTAGGCATGAAATTAAAATGTCTAACAAATATCTTAAAAAATGCTCCATTTCCTTAGCCATCAGGGAAATGCAAATCAAAACTTCCCTGAGATATCATCTCACCCCGGTCAGGATGGCAAAAATCCACAATACAAACAACACCAAATGCTGGAGAGGATGTGGAGAGAGGGGAACTCTCCTACATTGCTGGCGGGAATGCAGGCTCATACAGCCACTCTGGCGAGCTGTCTGGAGATTCTTAAAGAAATTAAAGATTGAAATGCCATATGGCCCTGCGATTCCACTTTTGGGAATAACCCCCCATGCTGCAGAGGTTCACCTCGATAGCACAAGTGCGACCGTGTTCATAGCAGCACTGTTTACAATAGCAAAGTCGTGGAATCAACTCAAATGTCCAACAGTTGATGAGTTGATGAAGGAAACAGTGGTACATCTATACAATGGAGTACTACTCAGCCATCAAAAATGATGAATTGCTGGAATTTGCCGGGAAATGGATGTCATTAGAAACAATTATATTGAGTGAAGTATCCCAGCCCCGGAAAATAAAGCACCATATGTACTCCCTAATAGGTGGCTCCTAGTACCAAACCCACCCAGCCCACCTAGAGACACTCGACGATAAATCTCTGTAATATAGTAATTGCAAGGAGTATGAACAGGAGAGATGGGGTAGGAGGGCCACACCAGAAACAAGGAGAGAGGGGACCATGTTACAGCAGAGAAAATAGGCCTCCATCAAGGACTGCAAGTAAGCAATGAGACATCTGGTTAAGTTCACAGACTTTTCGTTCCTGATCATTTACAACTGAGGGAGTGTGATCTCAGCAGAAGGGGAGGTCATATAGTCTGACAGATAATAAGTAACCATTTTGCAAATGGGTGATTGATCCCTCCCTCACTGTGGGTTCCTACTTTTATTACATCTACCTTTGAATATACTCTTATAACAAGACTCTAGTTTAACAGCTTTTTATCTCTGGCCACGAGATGACATCCAATACCTATCAGGATGGAGTGAAGGGCATTGCAGGAGCAGCAAAACCGCAAAAGAAAATCAACAAACCATAATCCAGAACTTCAGAGACTCTATATCAACCACCTAGAACTAGGCCAGACTAATCTCTCCCCATCCTGAAGCTCAGGGACATTTGCGGAAGAGGGGGCAGTATGCAACGACTTGCAAGATTCTCTACACTAGTTATGGCCGAAGCAATCGTAATAGGACTTTGCATGCCCTGCACAATGTCCAACACACTGTTGACCCCACAAAGTCTAGCATTTGCTAAAAGCACCAAGATCCTTGGAGGCAAGGTATTGACAGCCAAAATAGTGTTCCTATGCTTAAGGGGAACACAGGAAAGGGTTCAGGGAAACACCACTGGGTCCTTGTACATCATCGGAGAGGAGGACCCAGAGGAGAGTTTGGCATGCACATTAAAGAATTCTCCGGGGATTGGGGGAGGGGAGGCATTGTGGGGGCAGGGAGGGGGGGTGAGGGGACGGTGAGCAGAGGGGTTGGGGGGAGGAGGAGGGAGGGAGGGAACTGGTGTACCTATTAAGTTTTTATGAGTGGAGATAACATACAGTGCCCAGCAGGATGGAGTGAAGGGCATTGCAGGAGCAGCAAAACTGCAAAAGAAAATCAACAAACCACTATCCAGAACTTCAGAGACTCTATATCAACCACCTAGAACTAGGCCAGCCTAATCTCTCCCCATCCTGAAGCTCAGGGAAATTTGCGGAAGAGGGGGCGGTAAGAGTGTAAGAGCAAAAGGATGGGAGGAGCAATGATATGCAAGATACTTCACACAAGTTAGGGCTGAAGCAATCATAATTGAACTTTGCATGCCCTGCGCAATATCCAACACACTATTGACCTCACAAAGTCTAGCATCTTCTAAAGGCACCAAGATCCTTGGAGGCAAGGGATTGACAGCCACAGTAGTGTTCCTATGCTTAAGGGGAACACAGGAAAGGGTTCAGGGAAACACCACTGGGTCCTTGTACATCATCGGAGAGGAGGACCCAGAGGAGAGTTTGGCATGCACATTAAAGAATTCTCCGAGGATTGGGGGAGGGGAGGCACTAGGGGATGGGGAGGGAGGGGTGAGGGGAGGGGAGAGCAGGGGGTTTGGGGGAGGAGGAGGGAGGGAGGGAACTGGTGTACCTATTAAGTTTGTATGAGCTGAAATAATAATAAAAAAGGCATAATAAAAACAAAAAATAAATAAAAGCTGCTAGAAAGACAAAGAAACTATAAAAAATGTTAAAAAAAAGAAATATTTGATATTATTGGTCATTGGAGGACTGCAAGTTAAAACTACTTTGAAATTTCATCTTACTCTAGTTAGAATGACTATTATTGATCTGAAAAGATGCCTTAAGAGGAGTTAAGACTGTCTCACAAGCAGAAGGACCTGAGTTCAGGTCCCGAGTCCCATGTAAAAATGCCAGGCAGAAATGGTGGTGGCCTACACATCTAGTCTTGGTGGGTGGAGCCTGAGAAATCCCAGAGCAGAAACGAGGTAGAAGCAATCCAGGAGGCTCTCGAAGTCACTCTTGGTCCTCCACAGGGACACATAGCACCCTTTGAAACACACACACACACACACACACACACACACACACACACACACACACACCATGTACAAAAGTTAGAATGGCTATTGTAAGAACATAAATAACAACAAATGCTGATAATGTTTGGGGAAGGAAACCATTATAGTTTCTGTTTTGGAGTGAACACTGGTAGAAGTCAGCATGGGGGGTCCTGCCAAAAACTATTAACACAGCTTCCATATGACCCAGCAATATCACTCTGGGGCATATTTCCAAAGAACTGCATATCCTATCATAGAGATACTTACACATCCATGTTCATTGCTGCCGTATTCACAACAGTTAGGAAGTGGACCAACCTAGATGAATTGATAATGAAAATGTGGTACATATACACAATGGAATGTTTTTCAGCTATAAAGGAAAGTGAAATGATGAGATATACAGGCAAGTGGATGGAAGTGGAAAGTATACTGAATGAGGTCATACAGACCCATAAGGACAAACACTGCATTTTTTTTCTCTCTTACATGCAGATCATAACTATGACTTTTTAGAGTAGTGTGTTTATTTTGCAGAGTTTGTAGAGGCCAGGAAGATAGAAAGGGGCCATGAAAGGTTAAAGAGAAAAAAGAGAGGCTGTAAGGGACTTGGTGGTAAAACATGTCACATGCAAGTGGAAGAAGAATCCTCTGGTGTGGTGGTTTAAACAAGGAGTTGGTGGGGAAGGTAGGGCAGAGGAGGGGAAAAGGGAAGAGGTAACCAAAATTAAGATTGCATGTAAATACCATATGGGAACCTACAATTTTATAAGCTTATTGTGATATAACTAAAAAGAGTTTTGAACAGATGTTCCTTGCATAGTGGATGATTCTCCTCCCAGAATCTATAGGTTAGTAAATGAACATCCCAGTGCTAGGTGTGGGATGCCTCTCAAGTTGTCATTAGACAGAGGGGTCCCCCCCAGGTCCTAACAATGCAGGCTTTTGCTGCTGCCCTCTAGACTTGATGGTTACACTCTGTTGCTTAGGACAGGACATATTTATCAAGAGAGAACTGATCTGTATTTATCAAGAGAGAACTGATCTGGAAGCTTCCTCTGTGTTTATTTGCCTTCGTATTGCTGAAAAGTGCTATGATGGCTGCTAGGGGAGAAGAGTCACCAATGGTATTTCTCAGCTGTGAACTCTGTGAGCTATAGTAACAATTGGCCAGGCAAGATGCGACTACTATGTAGTAGTGGCATGGTTATGATAGGGATAACCAACTACTTTCTGATTGTATTTGAAGCCCATTTCACTAGACGGAGCTCATGCCTGGTACCTAAACCTGGTCAAGAGCATGGGCCCCAGAGGGAAACCTATTGCCATTGTTTTGGTGAATGGACATGTTATCAAGTTCCCTTCTAAACATTCATGTTTATGTCTGTAGATTAGTGTTGCCCTCAGATTTCATCAGAGATGTTTCTTATTGCAGTAGATGCCTGTTAGTGCAGAGACTTACAGCTGGCCAATGTTCTGAGAATAGGTGACAGTGGAGAACATGGCCATAAGTGGGGCACATGGGTCATCCCCACCAAGGTTTGGGGAACATCATGGAGAAAGAGTGGAAAGACTGAGTGTACAGCAAGATGATGGGGAAATGTGCTGCAAAAAAAAAGAGACTTTTTTGGATGTGACAGGGCCATCCTACATATAAACTCCACCACAATTGTGTTTACATGTGGGTCTCATGACATCCCACCTTTCCCTGAGATTATTAATGGTTTTGGGGAGTGGTATGTCACTTTATTCAGTGGTGTAGCCCTTGATAAGGTGTCCATGCTCCAGTATATAGCCTCCCACACATTTCACGCCAGCAACCCTAATTTTAACTCAGTGGAATACACACATCATGACACATCTTTGTAGAAGGAGGACTTTTTGCAAAGAAGGGTCTCAGAAGGAGAGAGAGAGATAATTACTCTGAATGAGGAGATTAAAACAAATAAAATCTAATATATATTTGAAAATGTCAAAAAAAATTAGTCTGATCCTGTAATAGGCATTTTCTCTTTCTTCTCCACTAGAGGGTGCACACCACATATATCATCTTAGCGTAGGAGCATCCCAAAGTGTGGGATCCTGCCTTCTTCAAAGATCAGGTCACAAATGTAAGGGAATGAATTAAAAAAAAGTATAAAAATGTCCTAGGAAATGGAGTCTTTGTCTAGTTACACTTGACTTCTCGCAGAATCTCCAGTTGAGAGCAAAGATCAAATCCTTGAATGTGGGTTCCTATGATTTTTCAGTTTCCAATAACCTCCAAGGGTTGGTCAGTGTGCACATATTGACTGTTGACAAACAAGGAAATCTTTCGGTCTAGAAGTTCAGTAGCTTAAACTACTTTGACAGCCCTAAAATAGATTCTAAATCTATTTCAATCCCTGTGGTAGTGTTGAAGTTACTTTGCAGGTTGCTGGTAAATTCACAACTGCAGCAGTTACTCTGAATGGGTTTCTGATAAAGTCATGACAAAACAGTTTAAAGAAACAAGGGGTTTATTTTCTCTTATGATTCTTGGTTACAGTTGTTTGTCTAGTTTCTCAGGAGAGTTCAATCAACATCTGGGCAGAGGGAACTGGCCACACCATCTCCATATAACAGCTGAGAGAGGGACAATCCCTATTTGCCAGACCAGCACATCCAGCCAGAAGGAGGCCAACTTCCTCAATTAGCTCTCTGTATTTTATTCACCTGCCAATGGCATAGTCCCACCCACCATGGGTTGAGTCCCATCAGCTAGACAATCTCCTGCAGGTTCACTCTGAGCTTAATTCAACTACTAATTTTCTACAAATGTGCACAGAGCTCAAACCCTCAATTATCAAGTTGATACCTGTCTCCAACAATGATAACAATCAGTTTAGGGAAATAAGGGAGGTTTATTCTTTCTTATAGTTCTTGGTGACAATTCTTAGTTCAGCTTGGCAGAAGAGCTCATACCAACACCATGAGATGAGGGAACTGACCACGCCATATCCACGGGGATGCTGAGAGAGGAACAAACCTCATTTGCCAGACAGCAAGACTGCCAAGTGTGCTGATGAATGCCAATACACTGAGCCAGCTCCCTGTATCTTACCCACTTGTCCAGGGAATGCTCTTGCCCACTATGCCATGTATCTTCCCACATCAGTCAGACATTCTGCAGCCTTGCTTAGGGCTCAGCCTTCATATATATATATATGACAGGTGGTATGAAACAGTATTGATATTAAGAGAACGAAGAGAGATGGAGATTGCTTTTTATAGAATTCTAAAGCAAAGTTATTTCCTTTTATCTCTCAAGGAAATATTGTCAAGGAACCCAGTGCTAACTGAAGAATGAATTCCCAGCAGATACTTGACTTCTAATGAACCCAAATGCCGCATCAGAAGACGTTGTATGCAGCTGCAGTATTTTTGAAAGTTCATAGTATTCTATATACAACCACACAACTCTTCGTGGTCACGAGGTTGGAGCCTTGCATGGTAGGATTCTAATGAAGTTCTGCTTTTTTGAGCTATTGCTGCTCACATTGGTGGGGTGAGGTCTTCCCCCCCCCAGCCGGCCCCCCTGCTCTCCCCTCCCCTCTCCCCTCCCCTCTCCCCTCCCTCCCCATCCCCCAGGCTTCTCACTTTTAATGTTGAAACTCTTTGAGGGCGGAAACCCTGGGGAGGCCTAAATGGGCCGTGCCAAACTGCCTCAGACTTCAACCAAGTTTTGAGGACCAAGTCTGGTCATCATTTCTTTTAGCTGGCTGCTCTGAGCTTGGCTTTCCAAGGCACACACACAGAATATGCTAATTAAATGCATATTTAGGTCACGGGGACCTTAAAGATAAGATTCAGACACTTTTTTTCCCTCCTGTTCTTCTTAGCAAGGTTGCATATCCGCCCCTGGGAATCAGCATGTGGAGCCCCATCTCCTGTCTTTCATGTTTTTATAGCAAGGGGTTAGTATGAACCTGCTCCATCCATTATGCTCCCTGGCCAATAGGGTAGGCCAGCCCCCACCCAACCCTCAGTATTTCACCACCTGTGCGGGTGTTTCACAAGCCTCTCTTCCTCACGAGGTGGTTCAGCCGGGGAGTGAAAGCCATCTTCGCCAGCTCCCAGGAGGCTGATCAGTGGAATCCAAGCACATTTTAGCATTCGAGGAGCTAACCGCGGTACTGTAATCTCAACTTCACCTGGAAATCAGAACTTTTTCCTTGTCTACTTTAGAAGCTGACAAGAACCTCAGTTTTTGGGCAAGGGTTTCTGTGGGGTGTCCCTAACAGGAACAAATACATTCACGTCGCCACTCTTCCTAGTTTTTTGAGACCTGAGTCAGATGGACGGAAGAAAGACACATTTTCCAAAAACCACTTTGTAGAGCGCTCAACCACATTCAACGGTCCTCTGCAACATTGACTTCTGGCTCCAGACTTCTAGTTGTCCGCTAGTTCGCGCTGTGTGACAAGAAATCTAAGGATCCGGAACCCCCGGGAACCCAGGACTCGAAAGGAGAAGAGGTGGAGAAGGAGATCCCGGGATATATGACGCGGAGGCAAAGTCTCAGGAAGCAACTATACCAAATAAACACAGCCAGCTGTGCCTCAGTCCGTAAACATCGCGGACTTACTGCAAGTCTTCACGGATTCCAGGGGGATTCAAGGGAGCGGGTAGAAGAGGATTACACAGCTTTCGTTGCTTGCGTCCGTTTACTGTACTGAGTCCAACGCACAAGCGCCGAGGGGCCAGGCGCCTCATTGGACTATTGGAACTGCCCTGCAGCCCTCCGGGGATGGACGCGCTTGGAATCGTTTGCCAATACCTCTCCTTGCACCCACCCCTTGACCCCGTGTCCCTACCCTCCTCTTCCTCCTTTCATCTGCACTCTGTGAGTCCCCCCCCAACATTTTTTTCTCTCCAGAGGAAGAGAGGGCGTTTTCAACTGTTGGTTTGTGTTACTTCCATTTTTTTTTTTCAGCAATTATTTCCCGAAGCTTAGAACAAATGAAGCCTCCGCTCGGATCCCCAGAGCGCTGCTCTGGGTTGGAAATCTGCAATGTGCGCACTCTCCCGGAAAGACCATCGTCCGCCCTCCCTGTCTTTCCCGCTCCAGCCTTAGAAGGATCTGCTGACAGATCTTCACTCTCGGAGGATGATCGCTCAGTTGTCTAACGAACTATAAGAGAGAATGTTTGTCAACCGAGAAAATCCGCACTCAAAACTACTTGCTCCCCAGCCAGCAACATTATCATCACATTAAAATAAAAATACCCTTTAAGACGCACACACTTCCTGGCGCTACGCCAACCCCAGTGCCTGGATAGCGAGCAAGGCACTTTCCCGTTTCTAAATTGGGCTGGTCCTGGGGATTGATCCTATGGCTGATACAGGCCTCAAGGCCGTGCGGCCATTCGCCCGCACTGCGCAGTCCTACTGGGTGCTGGGACCGCTGCCCAGGGGACCACGTTGGACTCTATCCTGGCGCAAGTGGGTGGAATGGGGCTCCAGGTGAGGCTGGGGAGCCGGCCGCTCGGAACCTTGCAGGACTGTGGGACTCTGCAGCCGCGCAGGCACACGTTGGGGCGTTTCCATCCTCCTCTGGACGTGCTCACTGGACCGCGCGAGTTTGCTGGTCACCAGGACTGCCAGATTCGAAAAGAAAAAGCCTGCACGCTGTGTGGGCTCTTTGTGTAAGCTGCGCAGCTGGACTTCGAGTGGGCCGTGCACAGTCGGAGAATGTGCAGAGGTGGCCATTCCCAGTTTGCTCGCTTCTTTCCTTCCAGTCTCTCTCTCTCTCTCTCTCTTCCTTGAGCGGGGGCTGGAAAGACAGAGAGAGGAGAGAGCCCAGAAAGGTTTTGTCATTCTAAAGGCTGTGTGTCGCCTAGCGATGGGAGGAAGGTCAAATTGGCAGACTTGAGATCGAACAGGAAAGAGAGGATTACAAAGCAGACAGGTTCCCTCTGATTCTGTTAAAGGCAGCTTGGTGCTCCCGGGCTCCCGGCTCTTCCCTAAAGCCCCCAGAGGTGACCTCTGACCTTGAGGAGGTCAGGAACCGCAGGGCCTGTTCTAAGCTCACAGACTATGTAAGAAGAGCCACTTTGGTATGGCAGCACTTTCCTAATACCATCGTGTGAACGCTGGAAGCTTCCTTCTGTGAATCCTGTACAATTTGGCAGCCTTGAGTGCCAGACTCCCACTCGGCCAAGGGGTGAGGAGCTTGGTGGGGGAAATTGCAAGAAGAAAAGGCGATGACTGGGGCAGAATGTCAGGCTTCCATTTGGTCGCCTCAGTACTGTGGTGTGTGTGTGTGTGTGTGTGTGTATGTGTTGTGCTCGTGCGTGCATGGTCGTGTGTGTTTTTGGACATTCAACTTGCTTCCCTTCCTCCTCTTCACCTCGAGGAATTTTTTTTTTTAAAGTGCAGAGCTGTCAGTCTGAAGCCCTGACTCGGGCCAGGTTTTGCTCCCTACCCGGTGAGAACATTCTAGAGTACCATTGGAAGGGCTCGTTCTGAAGACCCGAGGTTCCCCAGCTTTCCTCCTGCCCAGGCTTCCTAGGCGCATCCCGAGGCACCGGGACGGCGAGACAGGCCTGGGAAAGCCATCCCATCCCGGCGCCCCGCGCAGGCGGCTGTCCGGGTTTCCAGTGGCGGCTCGGAGCCTGAAAGAGACAGAAGGCCCGCCGCGTGCACAGACAGTTACTTAATGGAAACCCTGTAAATCGGTTTTAAGTGCACCCAGGACGGAGGGGGGAGGAAGGTGGAGGTGGGGACGGTGGGGGCAGGGGTTGAGCTGGAGTGGGGGTGAATGGATCCCATGTCTTGCCCTTCGGAAAAGAAGAGCCATTTCCTCCCCTTGCTCACTCGCTGTTCCTAACTTGGAAAAATAAATCTATTAGAGAAAATCTCACGGACAGGGGAAACCCGACCTCCCCCCGCCCCCGCCCGCATCCCCAGCCCGCCCGGGGCGGAGGAGTTCGCGGCTTCCCTTGGCAGGGATTGCGGCTGCGGCTGTCCCCCTCTCCTCTCCCTCCCTGCTCCCCGCCCCCGGCGGGGCACTGCTACTACGGCGATCGCCACCTCACGCCGAAGGAATGCTCGAAGTATGCACACGTTCCCAAAAGTAGACCTCCTTCACCGCCGGAGGAGCATACATCACCCCGTGGCAGCCGTCCACCTTCTCAGGCGTTTCGTAACCGAGTAAACTGAGAGCCGGGAACAGCCCTCTATTAAGTAGCCCGCGGCGCGGAGCCTCTTCCCACTCGGCGAAGGCGAGCCGCGGCAGACGCGTCCCCGCGCGGGCAGCTGCAGTCCCTGGCACGCTCCGTCCTCCCCCTCCTCCTCCTCCTCCTCCTCCTCCTCCCGGCCTCCACGCCGCGCCCCACACGCCGGTGGCCGCCAGGTGCTCCGGGAGCGCAGCTCCAGTCGCCGGGCGCCGGGGGGCTCACGCCGATCGCGGACGGCTCGGACGCCCCGGAGCTACGGTCGCCGCCGCCACCTCCGGCTCCGCCGCCCAGGTCAGTCTGGCAGCCGCTAGCGGGGCTTCTCCGGAGGTAACTACAAAAAGTACCTTCTCGCCCACACCTTGACGGGCGCCACGACTCACCGCCTAGCCTTCCTTGCGAGAGCAGAGCTAGGCTTGAGACAGGCGTGGGTACCCGGGACATGGGGTTTATTTGGAGGAGGGGTTGAGGGGGCAGGAAAGGGGGCTTTTCTTGCAAGCTGTTGCAGGGCGGTTGATCGAGCGCAAAGTTTGAGCGCGTCGCTACCATCTGCAGTGGAGTTTCATGCCTGGGATCTGGAGGACCCCGCGAATATGAGTGTGTGTGTGTGTGTGTGTGTGTGTGTGTGTGTGTGTGTGTGTGTGATGTGTTTGTGTGTGTATGTGTTTCTTTTTTAACGCAAGGGGTTATGGAATTGGCCTCTGTCTACATGTCGCTTTCAATGAAGTGTGCACCCGGTAGCTGGTGGCCACGGATTGCTGGGGAGTGCCGAGTTGCAGCCTGGGGCACTGGGAAAGTGTTTTAATGATCCGCGGTGCAGAATTGCTGGGGGAGGGGGGCTGCCTCTCGTCGAGGCAGGGCGCCCCTCTCCAAGTGTTCGGACGCTTCCTCTGCTGCTTTTCAAAGCATCTGGAGGGTGGGTTAGGCCGATTTTTCTCAGTTTTTGGAGCAAGTCCCTCTCCGACCCCTTCTGAGGGCACTGGTCGATGAATCAGGGTCTGTGGACCTTCTGAAGTGGATTCTCCCCAAATCCTAGAGAGCAGAAGCCAGGAAGCCCAGTTCAGTTACAGACAGCCAAGCTTGGTACCGGATGCGGGAGGCAAAGAGGACTCTCATCCCGAATCCTTAGCGGCCCTCCGCGGACCAGTTTGGGGTTCTTTGGGATTCCCTTTGCCCTCCCCCCAACTCTGAAAACTTTTAAAAGATGCTGGGGAGAGATGAGGGATGAGGGAAGACGGGAAAGGAGTGCTAGACTCTCCCTTGGCTAACTAAGGTCTAGGTTGCAGCTAGGTAGACCAGGTTAGGTGATGCGCCTGGGATCTGGAGGACCCCGCGAATGTGTGTGTGTGTGCGTGTGTGTGTGTGTGTGTGTGTGTGGTGTGTTTGTGTGTGTATGTGTTTCTTTTTTAACGCAAGGGGTTATGGAATTGGCCTCTGTCTACAGAGGTGGGGGAAGGGCGAGTTTTCCTGAAGGGGATCAGTTCGCATAGCGCCCCCACTTTCCTAAGGACTGCTTCATTCATGAGGGATTCTTGCTGCCACGTAGGGGCGGCCGCTTTCTACATTTATGTCTGAGACTGTTCAATGAAGTGTTGCTAAGCATTCAGATAAATGTTTTGGCTAACAAGGGGAGAGACATTTTCTTTTTTTTAAACATATATGGACGGAATTCCTGGCTGATCGAGACGACTGAGTTCTCAGATACCCCAATGAGAGATGATTCATCTAGATCTGGATCAAGAAGCCCATAGGTGGCGCTCTAGACCCAGATAAATGCTCCTCCAGGCCTGAAGCTTTTTTTGTAGGACATTCAAACTATTAAAAAAAAAAAAAATCTGCACGCAGTGTTTCGTGGGTGGACCGCAGCCTTTAGCTTTCAGTAAGTGCGACTGCCAACTGTATTCCAAATTATTATAGCAAAGTTATGGCCAAGTGTCAGAAACAATGGCCAGTCTTACCTCTTGCGTTGGAACAAAACAAAACAAAACAAAAAGCTAGAGGAGGGTTAGCAAAGTCACAGTTGTTAATTAGGCAAAAAAGACATTGCTAAAAGCTTCTGGATCCACAGCTTAGCGCCAAAATTTTAATCTTAGCTTCATGAAAAGGAGCTCTAGGCGATTTGGCTTTCTTGCTCATCAGGCATTTGAAATGCAGTTTACACTCAGACATAGAACTACCCTAATGCATTGTAACAAAGATTTGGAAAGACATAGCTGGAGATTGTCAGTTTCTTTTCTCAAGGAGAGGACAACCTCTGGCTCGTTTTCAGATTCCCAAGCATCAGGCCCCTCCCCCTCCATGTTTCCTGTGGCCTGTGGTGCTGTCTTACAGTAATTTATGTACTTCAGACTCAAATCAACTCTTTAAATGTTTGGCCATAGGCAACTTCCCAGTTCAGTTCGTTGCTGATAGCTTTGTCCCTAGACTGGACCTTTGAATACTTTAGGAGTCCTTTCTGCTGATTAAAAAATGTGTGTTGGGAGACTCCAAAAGATTAATAAGACTCTTTGTCTTTAAGGGATTAAGAATCTAGTTCCAAAGCCAAGAAACTTAAGAATAGATCTTATGCTCCTTTGGAGCATTCTACTCTTCCCAGATAAATGAACAGTTAAATTCAAAGTTTAACTGTTACCAAGATTTTTAAGAACTAAAATATTCTGAGAAGCAGACAAGGGTGTTTTTCTTCTTTCTACTTTCTGCTTTGTGTCTTTTCATTTTGCACTTTAGACTTGGTTTCCCTCGCCTTTGGTACATTGTTTATTAGATGTGAAAATAGCATTACTAGCAGAAGGATCCGGTGGGGGGAGTTTACATCTTCCTGTTCAGACACCAAAAGTCTGCGTCTTCCTAGGCAGGACAAACTGAAGAAAACAGGGTGAAAGAGGTTTATTATACTTTTCCAAATTATCCCGAAACCTAAAGAGTTCAACAGTCAGGGAAAAGCAACCCAATGAAATCCCCGGCTGGAAGAGACATTTGGTAGAGTCAGGGATAAAATGACGTTTAAATTAGCTATCACCCCGGCGGAATGAAGTTATGTGCCAGCGGGTCAGGCCTGTCTATCGGGATTTCAGGGAGAACAGCACCTCTTAAACTCCCTATTAGTGCGGGATCGGATTTATTTATTAGATAAATTTGACTTGCATGTTTCACAATAGTCCATTATGTGCCGGGCCGGGCCCTGTGGTTCATAAAGCAGATCTGGTGGGGTTCTACCCTAGTTCCAGGCCTGCTTTGACCCTGTTCTGATGCTATCACCTCTTCCTCCTTCAGATCCCTTCATGAGGCTGTGAGCTCCAGGAGACCCGAGTATGCACCCCAAGTTTCCCCCAGCGCTTGCCGCTCTGGGCGTGGCCTTACTCCTGTCTTCCATTGAGGCAGAAGGTAAAGAGACTTTTCTTTCCCTCTTTGGCGAGTGACATCGCAGAATTTGAGAAAGAAAGGAAAAAAGAAATCCCAGTCTTTCCTGCCTCTCTTGCTCGCTCTTCTGAACTGCTGCTGTCTCTGGTGGTTTCTCTTCGGCAGAGAAACGCCCCCTTCTCCTGAGGTTTGTCCATTTCCCAGCTTCGAGGTCCGGCTCTCGCCTTCTGCTTAACCCGCTCTGTCCAGTGCTGTGTGGTCTACTCGCGCTTGTCTCTGCGGTGTGCTGTCCACACCGCCGCCTGCACTGCCGCCTCGCCTTCCCCGAGGACTAGACTCGGGGAGGGGGCGAGCCCTGCATCCAGCTCTTCCCAGCGGACCCCGGAGGGCAGGGCACCCGGAGCCTCGGAGCATTGACGTCCTGGATGACTCAGCTGCTGACCACCTGGGTTGAGACTGTGACCTTGGTGCGGACCACGTGAAATAAAAGACTCCAACAGTGCCAGCTCTGCGCGTTTTTTTGTTTTTGGAGGGTTGGTGGGAGCCCGATTGGCTCACAGTGTGATCTTCCAGGGAATGGGAGGCCGGTCGAGACCGATGGTTCTCCCCGCCCCCCACTCCCGTCTCCCCAGGGCGTGTGCACTCCACCTAGGGACTCTGCTGCTGCAGCTTGCTAGGAAGGTCCCTAAGGCGCGTGGCCCAGGACAACCCGGCTCAGGCAGGTTGGCTCTGGGCCAAGGCATCCAGCCGGGGTGCGCGCCGGGGGGGGGGGCGCGGGGCACCCCCTCGCGTGCACGCCGCTCGCTCCCGCTGCTTCTGGGAGTCCCAGCGCCTGGCCGCGAGGAGACCAGGGACTCTGCAAACGCCGGGTGGCCTTGACCTCTAGAAAAGAAGGGCTTTTTGCAAGACCGTCCCCCTGATTTTTATTGGCTTTTGGGGTCGCTTTAATGTCTCGGTAGTCGCGCAGCGAGCCAAGTCTCTGTAATAACCCCACCGGGCCTCACGTCTCCCTGGAGACCTGGCAAGCTAGTCTTATTATTCTGCAAGAGAAATAGGTCAAGGTTATATACTTGTTTTTCACTTTGAAAATGCCCTGGGTGCGGTCGGGGAGAGCGATGTCTGCAGGTGACAGCTATGGAAGCCCAGGGTGGCTTGCGAGGCTGGCGGGGGAGGGGACACGCATCGCTCCCGTGGAGCAGTCACCAAGAACTGAGATTTGCAAAGGCAGAGAGGACACCCCGCAAAGCTTGCGGACTCCCCGCTCTCTGAGCATTTTGTGAATGTGGAGTCTTCTCAGAGCCTCCTGAAGTAGCTAGCAGAGCCCATGAGGTCAGAAATCCTGTCTGTGTCGTTCTTAGGAAAGAATTTTATTTGAGGAACTTCTGGACACACTACTGAAGATATTTTTAGATAACTCACTGAAGTGGCCCGTTTATTGCTCATTAAGAAAATAGTTCTTTGAGAAGAAAAGATTTGAGACCTCTTAGGAATAGAGTAAGGGTGGAAATTATGTAAGTAGAAAAAAATCAATTCTGAATTGGATAATGGTTAGCAAAGTACAGTTAAAGAGTTCACTGTTCTAATGTTCCTTATTATTTACACATTTCTCACATTTTATCTTTTAGATCGCCGTTAACTTCCACATTCAATTCCTCTCTCTTGCTTTCTTAAGCTATATGGTTTTTTCTTGTCTTCTACCTTCCCAGGTTGATATGTTTTAATAAGCTTTATTTTTTGGCCTCGTTTTCTAGTTTGGCAGTGTCAGAAATATGAGTCACAGATGTGAGCATGAAGGGATGTAACTTGAAAGCTTCTTATATAAAGATTTCATACTAAGAAAGAAAAGGGAACAGGACAAGTTAAATTTTACACAATATTTTATTAACATATTATTGTTTCAACATGAAATCAACATAAATTATTCGCCAACTGGTTTGCATTTCTTAGAGAAGTTTTTGCAGTTGCATGCTTTTGGCTTTATACTCCAGCACATTTCATTTTGGACTGGCCACACTTCAGATGCCTGATAGCCACGTGTGACTGGTGGCTCCCTTGTTGAACAGCACGGTTCTGGTGTTAACTACCAACTAAGTGGCCCCAGGAGTCTCCGAAGTTTTAAGGCACATTGTGGCCAAAGCTGTTCTGGAGACATTGGGCTGGAAGACAGAGTTTTTTTTTTTTTTTTTTTTTCTAAACTCTTTCTGTTGGGGACATTTCAAAATTTCAGTTTGCTCCTCCATTTGGTACTAAGCCATTGTGATCCTGGAGCAGAAGTAACCAGCCACTTTTCTGCCTTCTGCATGACTCATATGCTCTTGGAGACATGAGGCTTCTCACTATTTTCTTGTTGGTTTTTTTTTCATGTGTTGAACAGCTTTCGGTATTAAAAAGATTTGGCCTTAAAAATAGTGGTGCTAACTTTGCCACGTGGTTTTTCTTCCATTTGTATGATGAATTATATTTTATATTCCTGTATCCTGTTCTATAGGCATAAAGGCAAAAGTGACTTTTTTTTGCTTTTAGTAGTTACAGTTTTTAGGCATGGAATGAATCTCATCAGATTTTTGAGTTGTCTATGTATGATCTAGAATGTGTGAATTATTCTTGGTTCATATGTCAGTAAGATTTTAGAAGACCTAGCTTTGCATTTAAAGGCTAATAGTAGTCCCAGGATATCATTCTAGTTAATCTAGAATATAAGATGACCATATATTTTGCAAAAACACAGTTTCAAGTTTTGTAAGTTGTATTTGTAATTTATAATGTAATAAACAATTGGGCATTACCAATTCATCAGTTGTTTGATGCAATAGCTTAATTGTCTTGGATATGGGGCTAATTAATACATATAATATATATCCTATATCTATAATCCTATATCTAACACGCAATAGAAAAGTTCAAGTCAGAGAGTTTAGATATCATGTATTCTAGGAAATGAGAGGCCCAAGAGACTTTATGGATTGACACAGTTGGGCCTCAGTACAGAGAAGCTTCAAGGCTGCTACTTTAATGCTGATTTGTCTTTTACTCAACAAAGGTCAGCAGTTAGCTTAATGAAAGAATGTATTTTGCAATGTATACAAAGTTATTTATTGCTTATCTGAAGTGTTAATTTCAACTGCTTATTTTTGGTATCTTAGAAAGACAAATGAAATGAATTTTGATAGCATTAAATAAATGTATGTTATCTAATTAATGATTATCTGTGGAATATAACAAACTCGTGACACTCTTCACATGTTTAAGGTCTTCTTCCATTGAGGTAATTTCCTTTCCATGATCTTAAGTACCAGGATAAGGGTCATCTTAGTTTATCAAGGTGGTATTTTAATATGTGTTTTTAGCTCTGCTTTTTCTACAACAGATTATATATATATCTATTAAACCTCAGAGTATTATTATCCATCCATTAATCCATGCATGCATCCATCCATTGCATTCATCCATTCGTCCATCTGAAATTTGTTCATTTCTTCTATTCTAGTAGATTTTGGACATAAACTCCTATTGAGTGCTGTATGGCAAGCATAATTTTTATTTATTAAAACATTCATAATCTATCCATTCATCTATGCATCATCCATCCATCCATCCACCTGTAATTTGTTCATTTTTGCTATTCTAGTAGATTTTTGTACATAAATGCATATTGAGTGCCAAAATGGCAAAATAATTTTTGTTTATATCAAGACGAACACAGTAGTTTTAAAATTGTTTAAACGAATGTGCAATATCAATGCATCAAATTCTATTTCTGAGTTGTAGGTGTCTTCATCGCTTATTTATTATTGGCAAGGCATCATTTGCTCTTTAATAATGACTTTTCATAGAATAGAAACATGTGCATACACATATTAAAAAATGTTATGTTCCAGGGTTAACTTTGGATTGAGATATTTGTTCTTTTATACATTTAATCTGCTACAGTAGGAAAGTATATAGAATCACAGGATAAAGTTGTTGCTACATATTAGCTGAGAGAACCTCTTTCAAATTTTACTCATAAGGTAAAATAAGGATAATAAGATCCACAATTAGTCTATAGGTATAAGGGAAGAAGGCAGTATATAAAATGACTTGTCTTTGATTACTGTATGGAAGACAAGGAGTGAGTTTTTCACAGTGTGATCATTCCTGCAATGTCTGAAATCCTGCCAGCTTGTGCAACAAAATCTCATTATAATGACACTTTCATTTCATAGTGTTTTGATAACACAAGGCATTATTTATAAACCTGAAATTGAGCTACTAGTTGAAAATGCTTAGAATTCTAATTGCTTTCCTATGAGTACTCAGGTTAACCAATGTATGTTAAATTGTTACTTATAATTTTATTTGTTTCTCTTAGTTTAGATTCCCATTTCTGTAAATCTATGGTCATTCATAGTTATAAACCATATGTAGCTAGTTATTGTTTCAGGGTACATCTAGAGTCTATGGCAATACAAAGGTGGCTGTATAGTATTTTGATGGAAAATTTTTCAAAGTTAATAAAACATTTGTTATTAATGTTTCAATATATGATGACATATTAAATGATATCAATTGATAGGGGTCACACACTCACTCCTATTTCATTAACTTTTTTTCACAAAAACTTCCAAACTCTGTACATTGGTTGTAATCCGGAAAAGTTGTACCTATGATGAAATCAGCCAGTAGAAAAGCAGAGTGGGGTCTGTTTTTTTTCCTACTTTTGAATCCCAAGTACCACATTCGAGTTCCTGTGAGCACCTTAAAATCCTCTGAAATGTTAAAGACTTTTCCCCACAGTCAATTTTTCAGTCTATCTGGAATCCTGGTCATTTGGATATCAACAAGGTGGCTGTTGCTGACCTTCAGCAGTTTTAACCTAATGTCCGCTGCTTCAGGTCAATTTCCTTCCAAGGTTGGTGGTACTGTTTTTCCATGTACTGATTTCATTTTTTAAAAAGCATGCTCAGGCCAGTTGTGTCTGCCTTTGCATTAAATTTGTCCTGAGCCATTGCTATTGGAACAATATTTTACAATGATATTCTTAATACTTACCGTCCCATTAACATCTGTTGCTTGCTTGTAGTTCTAAAATGATGACTTGAGCTAAACCTTGCAATATGATTACAGCGAGAAGAATGTTGAATAATTAAACTATGCATGTAGATTAATAGTCTAATCTCACTGCCTGTGTATGGATAGTAAGAAAATAACATCCACTTTTTTTGTGCCAATGTATCTAATAAAAGTTGAGGCACCTCCTACAGTTGGAAGCAGTGATTTATTAAAGTAAACAAGTGCTTGATTGTTTGCTTCCTTTAAAATGTGCTATTAATATTATATATCTCTCTAATCCTGGTTAAATTCTGACTTGTGTCTCAGAGCTATTGTTACATTTCAATGGGCCACATAAAATGGAGATGGTAATCTCTTGAAGCAGAGGCAAAAATTGTCACTCATGAGGAATACCTGCAAACTAAAATATTTTCAGAAGAGTATGACTGAAAACCATCTTACCTTAGTGACTTGCTTCAAGAGAAATAATTTTTTAATGCGACCATGCACTGACAGTGAGTCAGTACAATGCTGCATGTGGAGGCATGAACATTGTAGAGAGAATATCATTATAAAATATTTTGGAAATGTCTTTGTGTAATGACTATTGTACATGGAGGCTTTTGTTCATTGTGGGAAACTAAAAACAAGTCAACATTCCATTGACACATGCATGATGCTGTATGGTTCTGTATGTAAACTATTTCTTCCTGAACTTTTCAGTTATTTCTGTCATTGACTTCTCCAAGTTTTTATGCAAAGTCACGTCTTCCAATTGCTGATCTTTCTTCAGTGTTTTCTTTAAGTTTTGTAAATAATAATCCATAAATATATGTTAATGTTGTCTTTTCATAATTAACCATTGTTTTGTAAAGTGCCATACTGGCATTTTAACTTAAAATGCTATTTCTAGTATGGAGTATACCTGCTGCAAAGAAAATAACATCATTGGTTTACACCTTGGGAGCACAGCAAGTTTGTATAAACAGGCAGAATATTAGTTTTGCAAATGTGTATCACTATTTATCTACTGATAAATTATTAACATCTTATTCTTAATATTTGTCTATATTTATGTGAATATACATTTAAATGTATATTTCCTTGTGAGACACATCTAATTTCCCATGATTTCTCCTCTCTATTAAAATACATACCTCTGCCACAGATTGAGATTGATCGCACAACAATTACTAACAAGGCAATGATGCAAAGAGTGAATCAAGCTTATTGTTCTTTCCACACCTGAGAAAAAAGTATGATGTCACCGTTCTAAATTAACTTCCATGGTTGTAAGCAGGTTGTGATTTGGCATGCGTGTTCAAAATGCACTCAGCATGTATTGAATTTCCTTTAATTGTTACGTGAATTGTTTGCATATGTGGTTATTATATGTGATTTCATTGTACTTGTACCCAAATATGTTCCTGTTATGCTTGATTTTTGCTGGCCATTCTTGAATGACCTAGCAACTCAAGAATCAAGTATTTTGTGCTGTCTTCTGTAATATGTATACTTTCTGATGTTCTGTCATATCTTGTCAGCTCTTATTTTTTTCTCATCCAACAAGATATCTTTTATATTTGTTGGAAACAAATTTATGCAAAGACAACTTTAGTAAGCTTTGCTCAACATAATTCTTCATTAATCATTTTACTACTTTCTGACACTGGATAGTATAACTAATATTGGCTCCCTTTTTTGCAGTTGACCCACCTTTCGACTTGAATTTTAAAATTATAGATGAAAATACTGTTCATATGTCATGGGAGAGACCAGCAGATTCAATTGTGGGTTACAGAATAACAGTGGATCCTACAACAGGTATGCTTTAAGATATTGTTGGGGTTTTAGGAAAGAGACATCAAAGATAGTCCAATCTCCTCTCCCTCCCCCCCCATTTCATCACAAGGAAGTTGAGATTCAGTAAGTCAGAGAGAGATGTACTTGATGTCACCAGATATTTAGTGGATCCAGGGCTGCAAATTCTATTCTAGTAAGGGCTGTTTTATTTTCCTTGAGAAACCAAGTGAAACACAAAACAGAAGATTTGTTTTGGCTGTTTAATGTGTCCTCTGTGGTGTTAATGATGCTGTCCAAAGTGTGGAGAACCAATCTGTATTGCTTGATGGAGTTGACAAGCACATTTTCCTTGACTAAGTTGTAAGCAGTCTTCAGTGATTGATGGAGAAGATGGATGATGTTAATACTATTAACTACAAGAGCTATGTTTACTTATCTTTTGTCCTTTCAGAATACAAATGGTTTAAAATGTTTACTCATCTGGGAATTTTTATGAAAGAACTGAAGAAGGGGCAAAATGTTCTTTTTTTCTCTTTGAATCCCCCCATACAGTTACAGTTAATGAATTAGTATATTCCAATGTATATTGCAAACTTAAATAGGATCCACCCAAGTGTTCCAAGTATTGGAAATTATTTGCTTCCAACATTCATGAAAATGACACCAAGACCCCCCAACCCAATGGGTCCCCAATGTCTTCATGACACCCTCTCCAAGGTTCTGGCTGACTTTGCATGTTCCACATGCCAGTAGTACTTCTCAGAGCTTTGCGACACATGCTACTTTTCCTAATGGCTTTTTATGACAATTTAATGGGATGGAAATGTGAATAAGCATCTAGTTCTCTAGGAATTACTATGTTTTCTGACTGAATTGATGATTAGCAGGATCTAGAAGAAAGTACATTGTCATTATGTAAATAAACACATCTGCATTTTCAGATGTGTGATCCTGAATTAAGTAAATTCAGGGGACTGGTGCTATCTATCAGGATATGCATTTGTTTGATGCATTTATATCCAAATCTCATTCTCATTATCTTATTCTCTATGTCTCATTCTCTCTCCTCTTCTAACATATAATTTAAAGTTAAATTATTTTCCGCTTTCTATTTCATTTAGAAAATTTTTTTATCTACTAAATTTTGTTAGTCTTCAAGAACAGTGTAGGGATTTTGGGTTGGTTTTCTGGTATACATTTAATTTAGAAGAACCTTGAGCCTTTAAAAAGAAGGTATTGAATATGACTATTAACCAAAGGTCAGTGCATTTACAAATTTCTGAAGTGTAAGTAAGCTCTTAGTTTTGGAAGACAGTTAAACAATAATGTTTGGATGTCTTGAAAATATTCATGTTAAGCCTTTCAGTTTGGGGTACATTTTAGTATTGAAATCTATTGAGTCATGTTATGTTTTCTTTTTTGCGTTTTCAGACGGGCCTACTAAAGAATTTACCCTTGCAGCTAGTACCACTGAAACTTTATTAACAGATCTCATCACTGAAGTAGAGTATTTGGTGACTATAACTTCATATAATGAAGTAGAAGAAAGTGTACCAGTCATAGGCCAATTAACAAGTAAGCACACATCCATGTTTAAGTACTTTTATATTTTTTAAAATTTTGCAGATGATTTTCCAACTTTAGATTTCATCTCTTATTATATAACTAACTTACATTGGTGCTGCTTTTTGTGATCTTAATTATTAGTGGATATGAATAACTCATTATTGATTATTTTTGAAGAAATGTTCTGAACAAAAGTTACTGAAGACATTTAAGTTTCTAAGAAATAATGTAAAATCTTTTTGAAATATATTTTAAGTCTCACTAAAATATTTTTTTTAGTAAGAAAATTCTTATTTTGGTAGTCTGTTTGGGGAAAACGAATATTGGAAATATAACATAAAGAATAATATGTTTTTTCTGTTTTATAAAATATTTGCTTGATGTCACTCCTTTAGTAACAATAGAGTTTTAACTTAGTTCAAACAGGTGGTCCAACAAAGCCGGGGGAGAAGAAACCTGGAAAAGCAGAGATACAAAGTGAGTGTTTCTCTACATTTTTTGTGGGGATTTGTAGTAGCCATAAATCTATTCCAGACAGGTCTTCTAATATGTCATGTGACACTTTCCCTGGGGCTACACCACACAAATATCTATCCACCTCAAATAGGGTGTCAATGACAGACCAAAGTTCAACTGGACACAGTGATGAACCATGAAGTTTATTTGGTACGTCCTATACAGGGGTTACAAGATTCAAGGAAAAGCCCATCCCAGGCTGCGTGAGACTCACAGAAGCTATAATCTTGTCGCTCCCATGATTTACTTATTGGGGTATCTCCTCCAAACTACTGGGCGGCCAAGATTATCTTCCAGGCTGCTGCTCTAGTCTGGACATCTCCTCCCCCAGAAATCATTAACTGCTTTCTTACCTAGGTGTGTACTGCACCCCATCAGTCTTGTTAGTTTTAGGAATTTCTTGAGACTAATCAGTTGTTTACTTTCTGAGCCTTCTTCTGGGATGGAATGTTTCCAATTGCTGCACAACATCCTCTTTAGGTTAGAATAAGGGCAAATTCCAAGGTGGTGGTATGTTATGCCTGGAGGAAGATCACCAAGCAAGACTATCATATACAAAATCTGATCCTATTTCCTATATTAAAATCTGCAAGCTTTCTCTAGAAGAAGCACAGGTATATAAGAGAAATGCATAGCTAAGTAGTTACAAGCCTTGAATTCTGACCTTCTGGCCAATGTTTTATTCTTAGACAAGCTGATAGCAACACATGGTACTTAAGATACACAGGAAACATAAAGTGTCAGAATGCACTCAATATTTGAAGCAACTCAGCTGCCATTAAATTACATCTCTAAGTCTAGCTGTTTATTGAGTTCACCTCTAGGGTAGTTACGCTATCTTTTTTTGTTTTTGTTTTTGTTTTTTTTTATTATTATTTCCGCTCATACAAACTTAACAGATACACTGGTCCCCTCCCTCATTCTACCTCCCCCCCACGCCCCTGCTCCCCCCTCCCCTCTCCCCTCCCTCCCCATCCTCCAGTGCCTCCCCCCCCAACCCTGGAGCATCCTTTACTGTGGTAGTTACACCATCTTGACTAATGATGTCACCTTCCCCAACTTTTTCATAGTCTCTGTAAATGGGTACATTTTTAACTATAGAAAGCAATTTGATTTAGTTCAGGTTTTCAGCTTGCCCTTCTTTTGTCTGGATTACTGGGATAAACTCTTAAAAAGGTTTTTTTTTTGAGTTCTAAATTTGCCACTTTGTAAACTGGATTCATGATACAGAATAATAATAAAAAAGATTATAAACACTAAATTCACTTAATCTGGGAATTTCCTCTCCAGATCATGGTTTGTCATTCTTTTAGATTCCTAAAAACAGGAGATGAAGTTTATACTATGCAATTATAATCCTAATATTTTCCTGGAGCCATTGATATTTATCTAAATCAAAGTATTATGTTAAATATGTACTTTTTAATAGACTGAAATTGGCTTAATACATAGTGTGCAAAAATTAAGTGTGCAACTTGTGTTTGTCTTGAAAAATTTTCCAGGACTGCCCCTGCTTTTCTTTGCCAAATAACTTCTTTTATTGTCTACTAACTAGCTGCAAGGACAAAAACATCTTCATAAAATCTATTCATTCTTGCTTTACAAATACAAATTTTCATGAAAACCAACTTGCGCTCTTCACCACAGACAGAAGGAAAGATGACATATTCAGCTATAAAAGCTGCACTGTATTTTAGCTCTTTAAGGGAACCATCTGGACGTTTTTTACTTTTTCCTCTCTTTATTTAGTACTGGAAGTTCTAGTGGTCAGGTTTGAGTCCGTGCTTGAGATTATGATCATCTGCTTAGTGCACAAGTCTGAGATAAGATATACTAGGTGTTTCTTCCTGAGTTTATGCATATTTCCATTTCTGTTGGATTCTGTTAACCCTTTACACTACTTGCCTGAAAACTTAAGATATTTATATTGGAAAATATGACATAATATTAGAAAACTCTGTGCTGTTCTTCAGTTCAATTTTATTTTCTTAACTAGCACAAGGAATGAAAACACTTCTTTGGATATTTCTTTTTGCATGACTCCCAGATGCTTCATGCAAATTTTATTTGGAAAAAGAGTTAAGATATAGTTTAGGAAACATTAGTTGAAAGCACAAATACTTGGACTACTTCTCCTGGAGAACACAACATTTGTCTGGCTATCTCTTTGCACATAATGTCTTATACAGCAATTTAAAGACATTTAATTCTAGAAGTGCACCCTTATAAAGTCACTAAAACAGGTTCCACGTGTGATAACAAAGTTGTATATTCTCTTGTGCATGCCAAGGGAAGATAGCAGATAAAATACTTAATAATGAATAGAATGATGTAGAAAGATAACATTTTGAAAAATTAAAACATTAGACATTAATGACATTTTAAAAAGTTATAGTCTTTGATCGTGGATTGCTGTACTCATTTACAAATATCACTTGTGTTTCAGAGTGCTCCGTCAGTGCCTGGACTGACTTAGTTTTCCTCGTGGATGGTTCCTGGAGTGTGGGAAGAAATAATTTCAAGTATATTTTAGACTTTATCGCTGCTCTTGTGTCTGCTTTTGACATTGGGGAGGAGAAGACAAGGGTTGGAGTTGTTCAGTACAGCTCGGACACCAGGACTGAATTTAACTTAAATCAATATTACCAAAGAGATGAGCTTCTGGCTGCAATTAAAAAAATCCCATACAAAGGTGGAAACACAATGACAGGTATGTTTCTCCAGATGTTATAAGTGTTTGAGATAAATTGCTTACCATGCATCGTGTATTCATCACCTTGGGAATTGATCACTTAATTTTCGACAGGCAAAATTGAGTGTGTACAGTGGATGAACATATTCCTTTTTTCCCTCTAGGGGATGCCATTGATTACTTAGTTAAAAACACATTTAAGGAATCATCTGGAGCAAGAGTTGGCTTCCCCAAAGTGGCAATTATTATTACGGATGGCAAGTCTCAGGATGAGGTGGAAATTCCAGCACGGGAGCTTCGGAATATTGGAGTTGAAGTTTTCTCTTTGGGTAAGTAGTTGTTTTTCTCGTAGACCTACTTCAGGACATTCAGTGCTTAAGAATATAAAAGATAGATTCTTTAAAGAAAGATGATATGAAAAGAGTTGACTGCAATTTGTAGTATTTTAAGCTCCTTAGTGTTTGAGTGAAAATTCAACATCTCTCTTTCCCTCACAAGACTTCCTTAACATATGCATCAAGAGAGATGATATTCATGCTTTGTTAGCTCTCTCCTTCTCAAAGAATACTGGGCCAACGATTTTAATAAAAATCCTCCTTGGATTATCATTAAGTAGATTTTATGCATTCTCTGCATTACATAATACTTGAAGAATTCAGAGGGCTCCAGCTCATTCAGGACATTGGAATAAAAAAAGTATTATCTTTGCAGATGGCAGAGTCAGGCCATGGACAGGCTGGAATAAGAGTTCTCTCTGCTAACCATTCATATTCCTCTCTGGCTGGTCACTTTATGTGAAATTACAAAATGCCTCTGTCATCTGAGCAGTTCTACATTCGTTATGAAGCCAAGGAACTCTGGGTTTTGACTTAATTAGGATCTAACAATTCTTAGGTTTTCAAAGAGCCCAGAAGCAAAGAACTTCTTCAAGGCAGCACTACTCCCACTTCAGTATATTCTTGTGTGTTTTTAAGGCATCAAAGCTGCAGATGCTAAAGAGCTCAAGCAGATTGCATCCACGCCTTCTCTGAGCCATGTTTTCAATGTGGCCAATTTCGATGCCATTGTGGATATCCAGAATGAGATCATCTCCCAGGTGTGTTCAGGTGTGGATGAACAGCTTGGTGAATTGGTTAGTGGAGAAGAAGGTGAGTTCATAGTTGTTGAAAATTCCTGAAGTCCTGAGTTTTCCTTTATTGGGTTAGCATTTGCTGCTCTACTGGAATCCTAGGGTGGACATGTCTGCTTAAGCACTCTCTCGGGTGATTATCCAGTTTTTCAGAACTCAATTTGATGATTACATTTGACATGCTTCCTCCTTCCAGTAGATGAGTCAACAAAATATTTATTTCCTTTCTGCATGTTTGGGGATTGATTTGACTTTTCAAAAAAATCTCTTTCGTGTGCATCATTGATGGATTATCAGGTTCTTCTGGTACCTGATCAATTGTTTTACACTCTGAACTAAGCATGCAGGCTGAAGAGATATTTATTTTAGCATTCTAGAACAGAAAAGAATAACAGCATTGTTTCTATTAGCTGGTTGGGGACAAGAATATTCTTTAATGTTTTCAAAGCATTAAAATTATTTCAAAAGTCGGCCCAATCTGGTATTTCCTTCCATGTTTGGAAACGTTTCCCATTTCTATTGGTTATTACTTCTGAGTACATAAACTATGAAGAGGCATTTCCAAAGACAGGTATATGGATACTGAAAGTCACAACTCAAAGCCCTTTGTTTTCCATGATTATTATGCTTCCATTCTGGACTATGAGTAAATATGATAAGTCTAAATGACTGTATCTTCAAGTCATCAAAACCCTTTGAATTTTGAACTAGGTGTTTTGTTCATTAGCTCTAAGGTTCTCAAAAGTTCTCATTGCTTTATATACTGCCTGTTTCTCTTTGTTTTACTGCCTAATAGCTGACTTTTTTTTTCATTTGCATTATTATGCAGTGTAGTTCCCCCACTGAACTTTCCTTATATTACTTCTTTTTATTCAGTCTTTAAGCATGCTAATTCTTCAGTGTGGCAAATGCATGCATGTCAAGGGCAGGCAGAGCTTTAATTGTGCCATGGTTTGAACTGTCCTGCATGGGTAGCAGGTGATCGCTTTTCTTCTGGTCTTCTTCCTTTGACACTGATGTGAAATACTGCTTCCCGTACTTCCTCTGCCACATTCAAAAGGTTGGGTTAAAGTTCCAGTCAGAGCATCTGCTGTTTCCTGTCCATTAATTTCTCCGAGATAAGACCCAGAGGGCCACACGTACAAACAATGTGGAAATAGGAGGGAAATGGGCTGGAAAGGAGAAAAGTATGGAGAGGGAAAGGAAGAAGGATGGGTTTAGGAAGTAGGGGGTGAAAACACATGAATTCATTGCATTTTTGCATGAAAGTGTCAAAGAATAAAAACATTTATAAAGTTAAATCATCTTCTGGGAGGTTGATTCCACTAACAAATCTAGAATTTTGACTTATCTGAAATATCTTCAAGCACTTTATGTTAATCGTTAAATGTATGACCATGTTCTCTTTTATTAAATTATTTATGTTTACATATAAGTATTCACATTGAAAGCTATTTTTTTCACTTCAGTAATATTTCAGCCATTTTTTTCTTTATCTCAATTTAAGTAGGCTAAAATTGTTTAATATCACAAGAACCTATTATTTAAGAACTTTGTATAATATTAGGTATCATTTAAGGATCACAGAGTTTTCTCTCATGATATTATTAAAAGAGAAAACCTTTTGAGAATGTTGAGTAAATCATTCCTTGAGCAAATATTCATTAAGTATTTATTTTGGATCCTGAGAATAAAGGTAATAAGTAAAATGTCAAAGCCAGAGTGAAAATATTGGTTTCAGAGAATTAGACGTAATGTAACTGTGATTAGTTTCCTTCAAGGACTTTCATTTTTCCATAGACTTTTCATCATACTACAAAAAATCAGGTAGCATTCAGTGCTGGTTTGGTACATACAGGTGCAATTAGAGAGGAAAGGTGCCAGCCAACTCTTTCTAATATGGACGTCATCGGTTTGGACAGGAAAAATTAAAGTTCCAACCTTCAAGATGCAGCAGAGCCCAGTCTCATCATTACTAATCCTGTCCACTTGTGACTTGTTTTTGTTTAGTTGTTGAACCTCCCTCAAATGTGGTTGCCACGGAAGTCTCATCAAAATACATTAAGCTAAGCTGGGATCCATCTCCGAGTCCTGTCACTGGCTATAAAATCCTCCTTACTCCCATGGCCCCAGGAAGCCGACAACATGCTTTGAGTGTGGGGCCTCAGACCACCACACTCAATGTTCGCGACCTCTCAGCTGACACAGAGTACCAGATCAGCGTGTTCGCCATGAAAGGACTGACGTCCAGTGAGCCTGTTTCAGTGATGGAAAAAACTCAGCCAATGAAAGTTCAAGTGGGTAAGTAAACATTTGCATCAATGGGCTTGGGGGTCTGTGAATGTCTAGTTGACAATATGACCTGTGGATTCAGACTTGGTTTTAAGCGCAGCATTTGCAGTAGTTTCTTTGACGGACATATGTTATAAAGAAAGGCGGGTATTTCTAATTGGATGATTATCGTATGTGTGTTGAAGTTCAATGAACTTTTTTTCTCTTTCCAGAATGCTCACGTGGTGTGGATATAAAAGCTGATATTGTGTTTTTGGTTGATGGCTCCTACAGTATCGGGATTGCAAACTTTGTTAAAGTCAGAGCCTTTTTGGAAGTCCTTGCGAAAAGTTTTGAGATTTCACCAAATAGAGTCCAGATAAGCCTTGTCCAGTACAGCAGGGATCCTCATACTGAGTTCACCTTGAAAGACTTTAACAAAGTTGAAGACATCATTAAAGCAATAAACACCTTCCCCTACAGAGGAGGATCTACCAACACAGGCAAAGCAATGACTTATGTCCGAGAGAAAATATTTGTGCCTAACAAAGGCTCCAGAAGCAACGTACCGAAGGTCATGATTCTCATCACTGATGGGAAATCTTCAGACGCTTTCAGAGATCCTGCCATAAAGCTGAGAAACTCAGATGTGGAGATCTTTGCAGTGGGTGTGAAGGATGCCGTCCGCTCAGAATTGGAAGCCATTGCCTCTCCTCCTGCTGAGACCCACGTGTTCACGGTGGAGGATTTTGATGCTTTTCAGAGGATTTCATTTGAACTCACACAGTCTATCTGCCTTAGAATCGAGCAAGAACTGGCTGCTATAAAGAAGAAAGGTTGGTAGACTTTGTAAACTAAACCTATCTCTTCATGAATGGAGCTTTCTGCTTCTGAAACTATGCGGATATACTTCTTCCATTCATTATCTACAGGAAAACACTAATTTCCTGCTGTTATTGAATACTATTGAGCTTTGATTCATATCCACATAAGACATTCTCTGGGGTGTGCGTCATTTCACTATTGGTGATGAAATCTTTTATTCAAAAGAGTCTTGAGATTTTCTGTGTCTTAGATCCTTAAGGAAATCTAGAAGCTAGTTTTATTCTACCTATTTGTCCTAGTAAATCAACAACTACCTATTGAGTGTTTACTATGTGTGGATATTGAGCTAGGTCCAATGTAATCTTCTTGGACCTTCATTTTATGCATTCTCATTTACTTGATAATTGCATGATCCCTTATAACTGGAATTCCCTATTCTCTTTTTTATTTATCTAAATTCTGCTTTCTTACTGTCTTTCATATTCCACTGTAGTAATAAGTACATGACCAGCAATTGAGGGGTTTGCTGATCATGACGGCAGGAGATTTCCCAGCAGACGCAGAGGCAACTGGCCGTACCGTATCCCAGTAAGACCAGAGGACCAAGGACCAATGCGGCCTTTCTTGATTTCCAAGCTTCTAACTCATCAGCTTTGCAGTCTGCCAAATACTCAGCCACTTTTCTCTGTCTTTATTTACCTGCTTGGGGAATGGTCTTGCCTACTGTGGACTGTGTTATCCTACGCAGTGTGCGTTAACTAAAGGTCAATTCCTCATAGGTGTGTCTAAAGGCCCAGGTCTGAAGTGTCAAGTAGACAGCTCCAGCTGTCACACCAGTATTCAGTACAATGTGCTGTCCCTTTCACCAACCTTCCTTCAGAGATCTAGCACCAGGACATCACCACTTTCACTCATCTGACCCTTTCCTCTAAAACTTTCTTCTCTTTCCTGTTTGATTGCATGTTCCTTGAGGACAATGAGCATTATTGTCACTTCCTTTGATTTAATGGAAGCCATGATTAGTTTAACAATTATTCTTCAGTTAGAAAAAATTCTTTAGTTTCACTTTGAAATATCTGTCTGCCTGTCACTAATGGTTAGCATCTAAGTTTCTGGATGAATGGGAGAATTGTGGTAATTCATTTGAAATCTACTAGTGCTTAAATGTTCTACTTGTGGGGAACGACATTCTGCCACTTTGTCTTGAGAAGCTCAATGTTGAAATTCAAATTTGATTATTTACTTCCTTTATATAACATCATGAGGACCGTAGGTGGCCGAGGCAAATGGTCAGGACCTTCTTTCGTGAGCGAGGCCTGGGTCCAGAAAAAGCTAGCCCAGTAGATAAAGGAACCTGTGTGTAAACCTGGTGATCTGAACTCCAAACTCACATGGTGGAAAGAGAGAACCTAATTCTGAAAGTTGTCTTCTGATCTCTGTCGTGCTCTGTGGTACTCATGGATCTGCTCTTTTTCCTTTCTTCCTCCTCCTCTCCATCCACTAAAACAACAGCAACATCAATGACAACAAAATTAAGGAGCAAGGCCTTCTCAGTTGTCACACATGTAGGGTCTCAACCACCCCTCTCCTAAATGCGCATCAGCTATTTGAGAAACAATCAAGAGATCCATTGTTGTGTCATAGATTTATAATCTTAAATTGTGTCCTTTTTTTCCTCTTTTAAATAGCTTACGTGCCTCCAAGAGATCTGAGTTTTTCTCAGGTGACCTCTAACAGTTTCAAAGCCGAATGGTCTCCTGCCGGAGAAAATGTCTTTTCATATCACGTCACATACAAAGAGGCGTCTGGGGATGACGAGGTCACGGTGGTGGAACCCGCCTCTAGCAACAGCGTGGTTCTCAGCAACCTGAAGCCAGAGACCCTGTACTTGGTAAATGTGACTGCAGAATATGAAGATGGCTTTAGCATTCCCATAGCCGGAGAAGAGACCACTGCCGAAGGTACAGTGGAGTGTCTTCCATGTTTTTTTTATTTTAAAATTTAAAGCTCGCAATTTATTATAGAGCATAGTTACAGCTATAATAACCACCTACAGTATAATCCAGGACTGTGAATGTCTTTGTAAGATTTGGCATCTTTTAAAACACAGCTAGTCATGAATTAAAACAAAAACTTTTAAGTAAAATTTCTAAATTTACTTCAATGAATTTGAGATAAGAGACATAGCTAGATCATTAATAACTTTGGAATTAATTGAAGTATTGTTTGGTCATCTATCTCTGCCCTACAGTTTAATGATGTAGATGCTTTAGATACTTCTGTATTTGCATTATGTGTATGTATATATGCAATATGCATGAATACATGTGATCTTTTCTGTATTATAAAAATTGTGGTGAGGCACGCGTAACATGAAAATTTTCATTCTAGTCACTTAAAGTGCACATTTCAGTGGCATTAAGTATATCTACCTTGTTCAGGCACCACACTATCAGCTGGTGCAGTATTCAGAATGTGCAGAATCAAAGTCCTGTAGCCATTAGACGGCGCTTCTCCATTCTCAACCTTTCTGCTCATGGGCTGTTGTTCTACTTCCTGCCCTTGTGAATTTGATTATTTTAAGTTTTCACCCAACTGGAATGCTGTGATGTTTGTGCTTTTGTGTCTGACTTATTTCATTTTGCATATTCCTGAGAATTCATTCATGTCATGGTGATGTGTGCCTATAATCCCGGTACAGGGAGGCAAAGACAGAAGGAATTTTGGAGTGTGCTGGCCGGCAGGGTAGAAGAATCAGAACACTCCAGGTTCAATGTGTGAACAATAAGGTGGAGCAAGATCAAGGAATACACCTCAAGCCAGCTTCTGACCTCCACACCACAATGTGCCCACGCCTACATACACACATGCTACATGTGACTTATGAACATGCGTGCACGTGCACACACACAGACACAGACACAGACACACAGACACAGACACAGACACAGACACACACACACACATACACACACACACACACACACACACACACACAGAGCCAAAGATCTTTTTTTGCTACTAAGACATTTCAATTTTTTCATTATAGCCTCCCTCCCTCCCTCCCTCCTTCTCTCCCTCTCTCCCTCCTTCCCTCCCTCTCTCCCTCTTTCCCTCCCTTCCTTCCTTTCTTCCTTCATTCCTTTCTTCCCATTTTCTTCCTGCCTTCCTTCTTTCCTTTCTTCCTGCCTGCCTGCCTTCCTTCCTGCCTTCCTTTCTTGTATGTATATAAGAGGGCACTGTGTATCCCTGTGGAGGACCAAGGGTGACTTCGGGAATCATCCTGGATTGCTTTTACTTCTTTTTTTAAATTTCATTCTGGAATTTTCCTGGCTCTATTCACTAGTGTGGAAAGTACAGGCTGCCCCCGCTTCTGCCTGGCGTTTTTAAGTAGGATCTGGGATCGCAACTCACGTCCTTCTACTTGCGATGCAGTCTTAACTCCTCAGCCATCTCTCCAGTCCTCCACCAAGACATTTTTCAAAGAAGAGTGATTTTTTTCTTTTGTGCATTATTTGTTGCAGGTTTCCAAATGAGCTTACTAAATGAGCTTGCATGCTTTCTTCTGATTTTCGTTGTTCTAGCTTTTAGGAGCTCATACTTACATGTTTCTGCTTTTTTTTCTTTTTTGGTTGATTTCTTGCAATGACCACTGCTAGATGAACACAGACTCCTTTAATACTCTAGCATGGAGATGAGATGTATGTCTCAAGTAGAATCTTGAGTCTGAGATTTTTTAAAAAAATCTTTATTCTTTGGCAATTTCATAAATGAAACACTATGAATTTATATAATTTTCACACTTCACTGTCCAAATCCTTCCCTCCTCCTTTTCCCACTTTTTCTCCTTAAATCTTCTTCCCAATCGAGTGCCTTCTTACCTTTATGTCTTTTTATGTGAGAGTTTCACCTGGGTGCCTGAGTACTCGCTGGGACATGATTGATGTATCAGTAGCTATTCAAATGAGTGAAGTGGCTCCCCTTCCCCCATCTGGCATTAAACCTCAATAGTGTCTGGACCAGGTGTGGAGTGTCTTGAGAGTTTCCCCCTTCCCTGGTGAAATGTCGATAGGCCAAGTCTTGTGCAGGTTTGAGGAAGCTGACGACAGCCGCAGTGAGTTTCTGGGTGCAGTCATGACCAAAGCACTGTCTGGCAGTGCCTCCCCCCCTCGGGCTCTTGCATTTTTCCTGCCTGAGTCTGTTGGATTCTAGAAACCAACTCTGAAACTACCTACCCAGCTGTTGGATTTCATACCCCTATTTGTTTCCAGTATCTTCTGGTACAAGTAAGTAAAAGGGTGATGCTGAAGACTGTGCCACCCCTAACCCCCACTGGAGTTCTGTTATTTTAGGGTGCTGTGGTTCCAGCCAGGACCCTTTGGCAGAGTTATCCCAGCCCACCCCCTCAAACAGGAAGGACAGCATTGGTCTCTGTAGGAAGGGGAGGGCAAAAGGAATCCAGGATAGGGAATTAACAGTTGACCATACCACTAGATGCTTCAGAACCTTGGGATTAAATTTCCCTCACCCAATTCTTCTTGAAACAAACAGCTGTGTTATCTGGAGTTAGTTTTATTCTTGCCCCTTTAATAGGCTGAAAACGACCTCATTTATAAATGTTCTGATATTGCTTGCATCAGGCTGTGGAGTGTAGTTTTTCCAAAACACTTTTCATAGAAGAACAAACTGTAGAACAAATACATTTTCACCCCCACCATTGAGGAAAAATTTTTTTTAGTTGAGACCACTCTATTCATAATATATGAAAGCTTTTAGCTATCAAGCTACCAGTTAGCTTGATGTCCTCCAAATCTACTAGTTGTAATGGAATGTGACATTTCTTCAGTTAATAAGGATGATTCTCACTTAACCCTTTAATTAATCTAAAAAATTCGTGAGCTCCTACTAGGTGTGAGATGTGCACTGTTTTCCACGGATTACCTATTCAGTCGTTTCAATAATCCCATAAGTAGCTATGTGTAACTGCTAAGCAATTTGTGGCTCCAAATTATATATCTATTAAGCTTCAGAGTCTGGATTCAAAACCACCAGTCATTCTGCCTCATTTGCTCTGACTAATTTAGCCTTTCTCCTTGCCATAGCTAATGAATCATGAGTGCGAGTCTGCCAAGGGCCATTTCTTTCTTTCTTTTTTTTTTTTTTTTGACAGATGATTTTTCTTTTTCTCTTTACCTCTGGAATGATCTGTTGATGTGTTGAATTTTTAAGTGAATTGTCTACTTGTTTGTGGTACATACAGTAGCTAGAGTTTCACCCCACTGGATAGGGGACATCATGACTTTGAGTTACCTTTCTGAATGTGTTTTCTTCAAGGACACTCACTGTCTCTGGACCACAGAGCCAAACGATGCTGTCATTTGGGATCTTATTTTGAAATGCCATTGATGACTATGGATGTGTGTGCTAACACATTGCAATTTAACTTCAAATTAATGCCCAGCGAACATTCATTAAGTGCTCATTGCATGGGTCCCCCTCATTTACATAGTCATCATTCTCCTGGGTAAATGGCTGTACAGATAAAAAGTCACAGAATGGTTTCAAAATCTATTTAGTTTCTGGTTAAATGAGTATCATAACTATCATGCTTATAAAAAAGCTGCTTATGAATTTAGTTAGATATGCTATAATTTGATATTCGAAAGCTAGTTTTATATTCTTCATGCAAAAATCAGTGATTGGTTTTCAATGTATTCACTTATGTTTTCAGTAAAAGGAGCGCCTCGCAACCTGAAAGTGACGGATGAGACGACAGATAGCTTTAAAATTACCTGGACCCAGGCTCCGGGGAGAGTTTTAAGGTATCGAATTATATACAGACCGATTGCTGGTGGAGAAAGCAAAGAAGTTACCACCCCACCCAACCAGAGGAGGCGGACTTTGGAGAACCTGACCCCCGACACAAAATATGAAGTATCTGTAATTCCTGAATATCTCTCCGGACCTGGCACCCCACTGACAGGAAACGCAGCCACCGAAGAAGGTAGAGGAAATGTGATCGCATGATAACGACATAGAATAACTCCTTCCACTTATATGCAAACTTTAGGGAAAGTGCTTGACACAGAAGATTCTAACAGAAAAGATTGTACCCCAAAGATTTTTCCTTTTGTGAGACAGGTCCCTCTGTATGTTCAGACTGCCTGTAAGATTGTGAGCCGCCCACCTCAGCTCCTGTAACAGGAATAGTCCACCAGGAGAGATTTAAACTTGTGTAAACACGGAAAAGGGATTAGGTGTCTTTTGCTGCGTGTTTACTGTTTGGTAGGACTCTATTTTGAAATGCTTAAATCTGCTAGTTAGGCAACAGTGCACCGCCAGTGACTCATCCAGGATGTACATTTGATGTCACACGTGTATGCAAAAAGACAGTGTTTTCAATGCATTTTATTCAATAATGAATTTTGGTATTGTCTTTTTAAAATGAAGTTAGAGGGAATCCCAGAGACTTAAGAGTTTCTGACCCTACAACATCAACTCTGAAGTTATCTTGGAGTGGTGCACCTGGAAAAGTGAAGCAGTATCTTGTCACATACACCCCGACGGGAGGAGGCCAAACCCAAGAGGTCACGGTCAGAGGAGATACGCCTAGCACTGTGTTGAGAAGACTGAAGGAGGGAACCCAGTATGACTTATCTGTGACTGCCTTGTACGCATCTGGGGCTGGGGATGCCCTTTTTGGGAAAGGAACAACATTGGAAGGTAATTAGTGCTTTATAGAAATTCTTGAGCTTGTTCGTGATTATATACATAACTAAGATGTTTTCAGGGCATAAAATCTGGAAATACATAATTATTTTTCTTAAATTTATATAAAAACTGTCTGTGAGGTTGGAGAGATGGCTCAGGGTTAAGACTCTGCCTCACAAGCAGAAGGACCTGAGTTCAGATTCCAGGTCCCACGTGAAAATGCCAGGTGGAAATGGTGGTGCTGGAGCCTGGGAAATCCCAAAGTAAAACAAAAGGCGGTAAAAACAGTCCAGGATGATTCCTGAAGTCACCCTTGATCCTCCACAAGGACCATAGTGCTCTCTGACACACACACACACACAAGTAAATGAAAGATACCTATGATGTAGAAATGCATATTGTAAGCAACTGAATAGAGGCTCTAGAAATATTTGGAGTGTATGGGTTGGCGGGGTGGAGAATAAATGGGTAACTGCCCAGAGAAGGGATCTTGGGAAACATTAAAGATACAGAACCGACAGATTGCTGTCTGCCAGGTGAAGACAGGGGCCATTTCCTGACTTTCACTCAAGGTCTTTTTCTTCTTCTTCTTTTTTTTGCATAAAAACTTTTCATTGCTTGAGAACACATATTTTCATATTTATGTCTGTTTTCTATTTTTGTTACAAGTTTAGAGTCAATGCAGTTGTTGGTAAGAGTCACCATCAGGGGCTTCTTATTTCTTAGTATCTTTTTTGAGATTATGGCAGTGTAAGTTTAACTCACTACACATCTAGGTTTGTACTGCAAAGAAAGAAAATGCAAATTTAAATGAACCACTGTGAGAATAGATTGTAATACAAAAGTCAGTGGATGAGAGAAATGTTGATTAGTACTAAAGTGAGGATAGTAGACAGGCTCTTATGCTTACATTTTCTTCATTATATTTTGTATTATTTATGTTGCATGAGTATTATAGGAACATAAATCTGAAATGCACTGTCATGAAAAACTAGAGTAAGTTTAGTTGAAATATTCATGAAATTAGATGGATCTAGGGTCTTAGAGGTTTACAAGTGTTGCAATTGGAAGGGACAAGACCTGTAAAAAGTAGTTCTTATTGGAAACATAAGGATGTAGTCAAAAATTAAAAGCAAACAATAATAAAATTTGAACTAAGAGCTTAACTAAGAGCTTAACTAATTTAACTAAGAGCTTAACTAAGAGCTTAAGAGCAATCAAGAGCTTAATCGTAATAGTCAATATACTCTGTTTTCAGATGAGGAATTAAATGAAAGATTACATGCCAATATGTAAAATATCACTGAGTCAGTGTTGATTTAAACTGAAATGAACCTTTTGCTTCTTGGGTCTCAGTTGGTCCCTCTGTAAAGAGGGGGTGATCATCCTCCTTTCTTCCTCCCAGGAGTTAATTATGGAGATCAAATGAGACAAGAGAGGTGAGACCTTTTGGGAAATGTAAAAAAAACTACATTAATAGAAAGTTCACCAAGAGGAGATAACTAATTAACCCTAGAACTGATGCCTAGAAATAAAGCTTTAGTAAGTATTTCAGAGATGTTGATTGGCTGCACGAAACTTTGAAAATAAGAGACAGACATGGAGACTGTGTTAATCACAGAAACATACTTCAATAAAAGCATGTGATCTTTACATCTGGAAAAAATGTCTGAAACTTTTGAGAAGTGTGTTCTTCTCTTTTGGTCTTTTGAAGTTCTTGTTTCATATGCTTTGCATGAGTTTCCAACATAAGTTGTTCACAAGGTATTTTGTTTGAATGATAAACTTTTGAACTTTTAGCTCTTTTAGAAGCAATACAGGTTAGCTTTATTGTGAAAAATCTCTCCTTTATAGGAATAATCTCCTTTTTAAGCATTACTTATTTTTAAAATAAATTTATTAAGTAACATTTTTAGATACATGCTCCTTGCCTCTCTGTTCTCCCTCCCTTCATCCCTCCCTTTCCTCCCACTCCCATCCATTCTGCCCTCCCTCCCATCCTTATGGGGGCCCAGTCTACTTCCTCCTTTTTTCCTGTCCTTAGGTTCTATGGGTCCTGGGGTTCCCTCTGTATCATCTGTTCTCATGGGGGTTCAGACCTCTATGGCAGACAGAGAGGTCCTTCTTTGGGTGGCCCCGTGATATGGGTACCCCCCTACCTCTGTCTGACCCTTTCCCCCTAAGGCTCCTACTGCCTGAAACCATTTCTCCTGAGATCCATATCAGTGCATTGAGGCATGCTGACACGCTCACTACTGTGCAGAGCTGATGAGTTCAAGTCCCATTATAGGAATAATCTTGGAAACAAAACTTTTTCTTATGGTTATGCCTTCTAAAATTCTGATGCCGTCATCTACATTTTCTTTAAAATTTTATTTATGCTCACTCAAAACTGTCTTGGTTTTAAAAATATGGCATTTCTTTTGCCAAGAATAATATACTAGAAGTCTTATGTAGCAAAATGCACTTTTTTGACCTAGAATAAAACACATTCCCCTGGTTTGTGATTTTTTTTCTAAATGGACAGTAAAATTGTTTATAAATTTATAGCTGTATATAAGTGATACACAAAAACATAGATATGACACCAGAATTTGTCTCTAAGGATGATATAGCAAGTAAAATAATGATTTTTTAAAAAAAGACAAACCCTATATTTTTCTGTTTCTGGAGAAAAAAGAAGAAAAGCAGATAGTTTGCAAGCCTGCTTAAACATATGGTTATTCTGTAACTAAATTGTATGAATCAAAGTCTTTCCCACTCTGCACTTGGATCCTTCGTGACAGTGAAGTTTACAAAATGCCACCAGCCTGTTTTTATTAGCATATTTATTCCATTGCATTACGTGTGGTAAACTTGACAAATATGTGAAGGCATAGTTGTGACTAAATTAAAATAATAGAAGACTTTCACCCCTGGTTATTCCATTTCATTTTATTATAGTAACTCTGCCAAATCCGCATACCATATACAGGAATAGGGTATGACGGTGAATGCGGGAGTGGAAAGCCCGAGGCAGCGCCAGGCCACTGCTCTTGAGGGCTGCTGTTTTTCTAATCTGTTTTTCTCCTGGGAGAGGAGGTGGGAAGAGCAGACCTTAGGAATGTTTCTTTTATCCAGAGACATGGAGTCCACTAGCAAGGGCTTTCTGTAGGTTGAAAATTTTACAGATTATTTCGAATGCATTGTGCAAAATAATGTCTGTCTTCTTTTCAGAATATTTTGTGTGTCCTACAACTATCTCAGACTTGAATTTGTTTCCTAGTCCTTTTTTTTTGTTGTTGTTGAAATGCAGCCGAAGATCTGCAAATTCCCCTGTCCCTGGAAGAGAGATTTATGATTGTTGGCAGAGGGGAAGTTCACGGTTGGCTGTAGTACTGTACGCGATAGAATCACAAAGGCAGAGTTATTGCTATTTCAGATCCAAACTTCAGAGGAATCTGAGCACAAACCATTAAGTTGGTTTATGTCACCCCTTGTTCCTGTGTTATTAAAGTAGATAGACTTAATGTAATTACTAAAACACCGCTGACATGCAAATGTGGTTTAAGTCTTGATAGAAACCTTAGTAGTTACTGTTCATCCTGAAGATGGGAAAATCTGCTTTTATAAGACTCTAAATGAATAATATTCATTTTTTATTCAGAGATCTAGCCACACGAATGAATGAAAGCATCAGTTTTGGGAATAATCTGGTTCTTTTTCCGAGTTTTGAATGTTTTCTGGTTGTGGAAACCAGGCCTGTCAGGATTTGCTTTGTTTGAGTTTCTATAGTAACATGAATGGCTTCCTCCAGATAAAGCAAGTTGACTAGGCTGACATTTTGTTACAATGAAGTTTTGAGCACATCATAGGAATTCTGGATGATGTGGATATTAATGGCGCTTCTCCCAAATGGACTGAACAAGGCCTCTGTGTTTTTCTGGATTCACCGTTGCCTCATAATTTGAAAAATCATACCTTGACTGTTCACCCACTCTCATGTTCAACCATAACTGGACAGTCATTCACGATCTTTTCTGTGACTTAATTGCTCATCTGAGAAAAAAAAAGTCGACCTCACATTTGGAGCGGTGATACTCATGGCAGAAGACTTCGTTTGCTTGTGCAGCTCTGATGGTGTACTGACATGTAATTGCTAAGAGGCTTTTAAGACTTGCGTATGACTTAAAGAGATGGAGCTAACTTATTAGTAGTGAACTTTGTCCTTTGGAATGATGGCTCAAGTTCATTGGCTGTGAATCAAGTGTATTTCCACATGAGTGTTATCCAGGAGCAGGTCTTCTGTAGTCTGCTGTGGAAAGTTGGATGACTTTGAGCTGAGATCTAACGGAAAAGACAAATTGATTTAGAAGAACCTTTACATTACATTTTCAATTTAATGTCTATTTTTGAAAGTGGTATGTGAAATTCAGTGAAAACTGGCTGGAACAATCTATATGGCAAATATACTTTCAGTTCATGATGATTAACTTTTCAGTTATCATCACTGACTAATTTGGATTTTTAATTATGTTTGAATTGGAGGCTAATTTGCTTTTCGGAAAGAAAATGGAAAAGAGTGAAGGAAACCTAGGAAAGTTATTTCAATGAGGCGTTAGGTCTTTGGACTAGTATGTGGAAAAATGTGTATAATTCAGTCTTTTGTGGATGTTCAGATCACGAGAAATACACCTGTCTGAATGGTTACCCCAGGAACAGCATGGAGATGGCTCAAGCAGGGGTGAGAAAGATGCATTTTGAATACATAGACACTTAAGTATGTTTGGTAACTAGGCACAGATGCTTTCAGTTAGACGTAGGTGTCAACACGATGGTTGAGGATTTGCAGCTCTGGACATATTGGTAGTTGAGTTAAGTCCAGAATGAACCTGCAGCTCCTGGTGGGTAGGACTAATCCCTGGGCAGGTGAATAAGATGGAGGGAACTGGTTAGAAAGTGGATACCCTTCTATATACTTGGCCAGATATGCTGGTCTGGCAAATAAGGGATTGTCTCTTTCTCAGCTGATACATGGATGTGGTATGGCCAGTTCACTTAGCCCTTGGAGTTGATGTGAACTGTCCTACTAAGCTGGAAAGAAACTATAACCAGACTATTGTAAGAGAGAATAAACTCCTTGTTCAATTAAGCTGTTTTGTCATGATTTTATCAGAAGTCATGTGGAGTAACTCCAAAAGATACTATCAAAATTGTGAAACCTAGTGCACGTTTGAATCTATGACTAGAACACATTCATGCTCCTTGTACTTATCCATAGGATGCCTGTGAGATGAAATCAAAGGAATGAAAATGATGGTGCTAGGAAGGTACCTTGAGAAAAATGTCATGGAGAAATGTAATGTGTGGAAGACACAGGAATGTGCAGAAGGAATGAACAGGGATGTGTAGCAGATGGCAAAGACTCTGAGACTAAATATGATTGAGAAGCAGGCCACTTAGGACGAACCCCCAGCTCTGTAACACATACATTTAAGAGGCTGGGTGGGGAAGGGGAGGGAGTCTCTGCTAGACCAGCTGATGTGGCTCAAGGCTCAGTGAAAGGCAGTGAGAGAAGAGAAAAGCCCAGTGGTTGTTGGTCTACTGCTACGTTACTGCTCTGCCTCCTCCACTTGCCTGTCTCCTTTCTTCTCTCTTATGTACTGTGAAAAGTAACTCCTGCCTAAACCTAAGATAACCAAACTAAACCAAGATTAGCCAAATAATCATTTCCTATAGTTATTGATGCCTGGAGTGTCTTAGATTGAGGGCAAAAATGATTATATATTAAAACAAGCAAATACTTATCTAGGTGAGACTTGGCTGAACCCCGCTTGCAGGACAGTGTCATCAATCATTTAATAACAAGTGTGTGTTGAGAGCCATGGCCTTTCGACACAGGAGAGGGGAGACAGAAGAGAGGCGACACTCCAACTGGATGGAGCGCATGCTATGAGAATGCTCGCTCAGTTTCACCATTCTCCGGGTCCATGTGGAAGCCATTCTGCCACTCGCAGGGCTGATTTGTTGTGTGTGACAATGGAAGGACCACCGAGAAATCCCGACGAGTATGCCACGACCTTAGATTCTCTCCCACCGACTTTCTTCATCTTTAAGGTGTCTCCATTCTGGATGGCTGCACTGGCTAAGCATACCTTCTGAACAATGTCTCATAGGGGAGCAGCAGAAAGAGAGGGTGGAGGAAGATATGAAGGAAAGACTAACGAGCTGTGGAGGAAAGAGTCACAGGCAGACAGAAGGCATCAGTTCTCAGACTGAGCCCAGATTCTCTTGATGGAAGCAGGGCGCAGCCACGCTTACAGTGGCAGGGTCCAAGTGTATTGGTACCAGAATATAGAAAGTGTTCTAGCTGGCAAGGTGGGTGCACACATGGCTTCAACAGCAAGCTAACCTGCTTCCTGCTGGCTGCACCAGAGTCGCTTCAGGTTTGGATAATCTAATGTTTGGCTAAACCCAGATCTCACACACACGCACGCACACACACCAGCTTCCTGCATTTAAAGTTTTATACAACTTGCTTCTCATGTATATATCATTTCCTCAAGATTTCTGAATTATGTGGCAGCTTCCACTGAAGCAGAATTCTCAGCCCTCTTGCTTTCTTGGAAAAAAAATATGTTTGAGAATAATATAAACTTACTTTTTAGGAATGTTCCTATTAAACAGACTGATATTCCTTAAAGCAGTTGTCTTTCACTCTTCTCAAGTGAGCATCTTCCTCCTTTCTTTGGAGTCTGTCTTTGTCATTAGCGAGGAATGTGGTAGGTAATAGGAGTGTCTGCAAATGATGTTGTTATACACCACAGTCAGAAGGGGTGACTTTCAGAGGATCCCCACTATGTTTGAGAATCACTTAAAAAAGTTCCTTCTAATGTTGGCATTCTGTTAATGAAAATTCAAAAATGTTTTTTAATTAATGTTTCATTTGCAACTTACAAAGTGTTTTTGCAGGGCTGGGGAGATGGGTAAAAGTGCTTGTCATGCAGGCCTGTTGATCTGAGTTCAAATCCTCAGGACCCACTTAACAGGTGAGCTACAGGAAGGATATGGGTGGCAGAGACAGAAGAATCTTCAGAAGCTCACAAGCCAACTAGTATAGCTTAAGTAGAATGAAGAGACTCTGTCTCAAACAAGGTGGAAAGGTGAAGAACAACACCTGAGATTATTCTTTACCTCCATACACAACCTAACATGCATGTACCTATAACCTATATATGCATTCACCATACACACACACACACACACACACACACACACACACGCTACCCCCCCCACCATGCAAAGTGCTTTCTTTCTTTTTTTTTGCAATAAACTTCACAAAGCTTATTGTACTTTTCCCTCTAAATTCAAACATGTATGAAACTTGAAGACAAGTAGAAAAATAGACGAAGTCATTGCGTGATTCTGCTAGACTTTTGTTTTAGCCTCACAAGTCTTCAGAGTATTAAAATAGTTGCTTGAAATCTGTGGGAAGACACATCTAGTGATCTGGGAATTTTTTTGTTTTAAGCTCAGAAATGTCTTTGTGAATGTATTTTTGTTTCAACCACAATTCTCTTCCTGTTATTTTTCTCATAGCAAAATCATTTGCTTGTGTTTATGGGATCCATGTCTGTTGTCATGGAAATAAACACCATTGCAAATTCAATGCTGTAGAAAGTTGGAAGAAAAATAGGCTAAAAGGCACAACCTTTAAGAAATGTAGCAGTTGAAATTACCATTTGAAAATTACTCTTATATTAATTTGGAAAATATTTCCCATAGTCTAGCTGACTTTTTGTCTTATATACCTCTGGATAGTATATCATTGATATACTATTTAGCTCATTTAAATTCAAAGTCACTTTCAAATAAGGGCATCACACAGCAATTCTTCTTGACTGCACCTTAGGAAATTTAAGAGAAAAAGCACATATGGAAAAATTCTACATCAAGCCAAGGAAAGCATAGTGAAAATTTAAAACTTAGAGACTAGTTGTTGGGATCTCAGTCATCGCAATAAATAATAAACAGCTAACAAAACCCCAAACACCAAATTAAGCAGCAGATATCAGAGGTTTGAAGCTACACTTTCATATTCTTGCCAGCAAAGAACACATAATGGGTTTTCCTATATAAGTAGCAAATATTACTAAGAAAGATTTTCAGGTAAGTTTTGGCACTCAAGCACTTAGGGAAAAAAAGTCAGTGTGTTCTTGAAAATAAGTATCCTTGGTTTCAACAAACTATGTAACTAATTTCTTTCCAAAGATGAGATGTCCTGTAGGCTTTTAAAGTGATGCATAATGGGGCTAGAATTTTCTATTTGAATTTGAGAGTTGGTAAATTATTCAGGTCTTATTTCCTTTGTTCTTCCTTCTGGGTACAAACATGTATGGAAAGATTTTATATATTGACACTTGCTTGTCATTAATTGTCATTTGTATTTTTTTGTTGATATTCCTAAAATGTTCATTTTTACTTTTTGAGTTAAGGAATGTAGTCCTTAGAATTCTATAATATACTTATATATCATTTACATGAATACACAATAGTTTCTGGCAACATGTGTGCTGAGGAAGCAGATAGTTTGATATTTATGTCACACTGTGGCATCAACCCTACTGAAGGTAGCCAATATAAAGGGAACTGTATATTTATATTGCATTTAAAATATGGAAAGTAAGAGTTTATTGGAAGACATCTGTGCCTCCTATTAGTTGAGGTTTTCATAGTTTTCCACTTGAGTTATATTTTCTTTTTAAACTAAAGAGCCAAGATTTAGTACCAGGAGCTTTTGATCAGCTAGAACAAGTAGTGTATTCTATTTTGATGAGTAATCACTTTTTAAGTTTTCTAGAACAACCAGTGATTTTTAGTTTTACTGGGGTTGAGTTATATTGAAAGTTTGTACTCCAGCTTTTCTGAACTGTGTATGAAAAAATACAAGTTTCTCTTGAAAGAAAGCACTGGACTTAAAGTTTGCAAATAACATGGAGTTTTGGCAATTAGTGTGAATCAAAAATCAAAGCTGAGAGCATTAACATTAGATCAAAAGAAAGAAGCTCCTGGCAAGGATGTAAAGATCTGTGTACATGGTACAGTTTAAGGATTTTTTTTTACTGTTTGAAAAAATTTACAAGCATATATTTCTTCAATTGGTATGCTAGCTTTGACCTGGAGGATCTTAAAATCCAACATAAATTTGCAAAGGCTGATGGATAGGAGTCATGTAATCTGGTATTGTATCAATGTGTTCCATTGATGAAACAGATAAAAAGCTCAGGAAGAAGAATGAGCAGTTTTAGATAAACTAAGTCTGAGTCCATCAGGTTAGGGTGTCTACTAGGATGAATGACTATTTGATGATCTGGCAAACATTTAAAAGTGGTACTCCTTATTTCTGTTCCAGAGCGTGGTTCGCCTCAGGGTCTGGTTACCAAAGACATCACCAACACCTCCATTGGGGCTTATTGGACATCTGCTCCCGGGATGGTTCGTGGCTACAGGGTCTCATGGAAATCGCTTTATGATGATATTGAAGTTGGAGAGAAAAATCTGCCCGGAGATGCAATTCACACTATAATAGACAATCTGCAGCCAGAGACCAAGTACAAAATTTCAGTTTTTGCAACTTACAGCACGGGAGAAGGAGAACCTGTGACTGGAGATGCCACAACTGAATGTAGGTAGCATTCCAGGTGTGTTTGGGTGTGTGTCAATTGCTACCTTGCTCCTATCAAGTGACAGGCAATTTAGCCACTTGAGTTTTTAATTTGTGTGATAATTAGGGCTGAACATTTATAATGTTTAAGAAAAGCATTTTAAGTTAAATGAGGCTAATAGCTAAAGAATAATGACAAATTTAGGTATTTTTGAGCTTTTCAAAATATGTGTATGTGTATATATATACATACATTTTTTTTTTTTTGCTGATAGAAATATCAGCTAAATAGGATACTCAACTAGTAGAAAGATCAGTACCCATACAGACAAAGAGAATGTAGGCACACTTATGGTACACAATATTGGTCAAGTTGTTTAATCTTGAGTTTTAGTTTCTTAATGGGTAGAATGCTCAAAAGAAATCTCTTCTTTTACTACTGTTGTGAGCATTAAATAAATTACAGTGGACAAAACACCGAGTTCAGGGCTGAGCCACTTAGGAATGATATAGGCAAGTGACGAATGGCTTGTTGAAGTTATACTTCTCATAAAAGACTAATCCTAGGTTCTTTATTTTTCCCTGTTATATTTGCTAAAATTACATAAAAATCTCACTCAGTTTTCTGTGGTTCAGATTTCTTTCTCTTCCTTTACTGTTCTTTTTTGTGCATAATTATGAATGATATATTATTATTTACCATCTTATGGGAAGGAGATAGCAAGACTGGTTTATTTTCTTTCCTACAAAGTCACTTGTTTGAGTGACTGTGATATGGTAGTCTATATATTCAGTAATTCAACAAGCCAACCACTTTGCTTGCGGGTGTGTTTAATGGAGGAGGTTGTGTATGTGTGGAGGGATGGAGAATACATGCGATGTGTCTGTGCACCTTTCTTACTCTTGCTGTGAAATAAATAGCGTTTTAAAAAGATAAAAATGTCCTCTGACCTCCACATGCCCTGTAGCAGGCATGCGTAGACCTTTATCTTTCTCTCATAAAGAAATAAATAGATAAATTATTAAAATAAAATATAAAATAAATAAAATATTAAAAATTAAAATCCAAGGGGGTTGTATGAGAGGACTATGCTTCAAGTACATTTTATATACTTGTAGGAGAATGTCCCTATGTAATGCAATAACGTGTATAATGAATATGCACAATGAAAGTAAAAAAAAAGCCAAAGAAAATAAAGTCTACTGAAGACAAATGAGACCAAAACCTAAACAAAAAACTCACAAACAAACAAACAAACAAGAAACAAAGTAGCAACAGTGAGATGAAACAATAATAAAAGCGTTAAATCACAGATATGTTATTTGGAGGAAAAATCTACTTTTTGTGTTTTGAGAAGAGCATCCTTACATTTTCTGCTAGAAAGAAGTACAAGAATTTGGTTAGTCTTTTTCGGCAAAGGAAGAGAGGGCAATTCCCCCAGGATTTTCAGATAAATCCTAGATCCTTATTTTAAACTTTCCTTTAAGTGAAATCTTTTGGCCTGAATTGTCTGACTAATTAATTTTCTTTTTTATCATTGGCAAGCATAGTTTGATGTATCTAAATTCAATTTGTCTAAATTAACAGGCTTCCAACAAAAATTAAGCCACTTACAGGAAACTTAAGTATGTGAAAGGCGCATTTTTCAGAAATTTGGTTTCCATGGTACTAAAGTAACTCTAATGTCTGAAATTCATTGGCTAATACAGTTTAAGAACCTGGAAGGAATTCAGTCTGTATTTCTGGTCAAAGCCATATTGTAAAATTAGGCTAGATATGACACATACAGCTAAATTTCTTTGGAGAAATAAAGATAAAATTCACCTGAGATCTATAAATAGATGCATTTAAAGGAATTAAAAGAAATCTCTCTTTTGTCTTCCCAAATGTGTAATTTCCCAGAGTTGAAAATCCCCACATATATTCTATCTGAAAACAAGCATCTTAACAGAAACTATGAATGCACTTTCATATCTAAAAACTGCTTAGTATTCCTTGGAAAATTGTTTTAAAGACTAGTAAATAGAATTCCTTTAAACTAGAAACAAATTTGGGAGAACAAGTGCAATGTTCATTTCTTTTAGAGTATATATGAAAGTGTTTGAATGTCTACCTAAGTAGGATAGTCATGATTTTTCTTTATTCTACCCCCGTTTTGCTGTTGTACTTCGTTTTGCTCTCTGTGGGAGGTAAAGCTGTTTGGAAAGTGCTTTGGGACTTGTGAATGAGAGTCACTTGGTGTTGTGCACTTGCTTCTAAGAGGTTATGCAGAAAGGTCTTGAGTGTTGCTTTCACCCGAAACTCAGGGACACGATGCCCAGATTCTTGATGCAATAGAAACCAAAAAATGGGACTGGTCTGTCTTTTGTCTTCTTCATGGTGTCTGGTTCAGCAGTGACACAGGGAAGGCTTGAAAATACACAGCGTGTGAGGGTGTCGCAGCATTTTATAGCATGCAACGTATTTATTCACACTTTTCAGTTGTGAGAAGCCAACAATACTTTTTTCTTCCCTAAAATATAGCCTTCCATTACGACTGAGATTTGAATTCACTTCCTTAATTGCGAAGACTTAGTGGAATTGCAGAAATGTAATTGAGGTCCACATGTCAAAGCAAGAGGCATAGCATTTGGCTGCTATTAAGATATTGAAATTTAGAAGAATTCGTTTGGGATTCTATTCTTTGGGGGGAACATAGACTTTTTTAGGCTAATGTTCATAAGATTTAAATTTTCCTTTTTCTCAGTTGTGGGTTGTATGAAATAGATTTGAAAATGTCATGTCTTATTCTTCTGAGCAAAATTGAAAATAAGATTGTAAAGCATATTTTAGGATATACTTTCTAGAAAAGTGTAGACAAACAACATTGCATTTAGTATTTGTGAGCATTAGTTATAATGTTCCTACTACATAATTTTTTCATTTTTTTACTATAAGACACATCTTTTGAAAAATTTTTTTAGGGACTGGTGAGATGGTTCAGGGGTTAAACCTTTACTTCATGAGCATAAGAACCTGAGTTTGTATCCTTAGATCCTACATCAAACAGGTGGGCGTAACAGCCTGCTTGTAATTCCAAACCTGGAAGGCAGAACCTGGTAGTCCCCAAAGCAAACTGGCTTATCAGACTATTCTAATGCTATGCTCTTGGTTTAATTGAAGACAAGGATCACAATAAGGTGGACGAGCAATCATGTATGATTCTCAATATTATCCTTGGGTCACAGGCACACACATGTAAGGGCACTTGTGTGCATATACTTTCACACACACATATGTCCATACACACACACACACACACACACACACACACACACACACACACACTATCACATGCATGAAAGAAAAAAATACTATTTTTTTAGGGTAGCCTACAGGCTAAAGAGTTTTATTGTGACATCTTCATAGACATGCCTCATTATTGCCTACGATAATTAAAATTGTCAACTTCATACCTAGGAGGCAGGGACTCTATATAGACTAAGATTGGCTGTAGGCGCCTGCGATGTATTGTCTGAATTGCATCAGATGATGAGGGAGAAGTCTGCCTGAAATGTGGGCAGCACCATTGCCTGGCACTAACAAGCATGCACACGTTTCTGTTTTCAACTACGGTTGTGATGTGACCAGCTGATTTAAAATTCTGTGACTTCCCTGCCATGATGGATTGCAGTCTGAAACTGTGACCCCTTCTCCCCTAAGTTGCTTTTGTTGGGGAATTTTATACAGCAATAAGATAAATAAAGACACCGCTTCTCCCATTCTCCAAATCGATTCCCTTTCTTTCCTCAGTTAGTCCTTCTTTCTGTTTTTTCGTTATGTGTGTTTCATTTCCCCTGCCATTTGCTATCTCCCTTGAGCTCTCTTCCTCCCCTCTCATGATCCCTTTTCTTGTTTTGAGACTTATAGACACACTTATGTGCATGTATGCATGTGCATGCACACACACATTTGTATACACGCATAAATTTAAATTTAGGTTTCACATCAGAGAGAAAACATGATTTGTCTTTCAGAGTCTGGCTTATTTTGCTTTATCTCAATTTCCTGCTGTATCTTTTTTTCCTACAAAATGTCATTCCTCTTTGTGGCTACAGAGAATTCCATTGTGTATATGCTCTACATTTTCTTTAGCCACTCATCTGTTGATGGGCATCTAGACTGATTCCATTTAGCAGCTATTGCAACTATTGCAGCAATAAACATGATGTTTAGGCATCTCTGTGGTATGTCAGCTTAGACACATTGTTTTTGAATGGTAGACCTATTTTCTTTTTCTGTTTTTTTTTTTTTTTTTGGAACCACAAGTTTACATTCCAATCAGCTGTGAATAAAGGTCCCTCTTTCCCTTTGTGCTGCTGAAGTCCTTTCCAGAAAACCCTTCCCTATTTTACCTGTGTTTTCTTCCAGCAGTTTCAAAGATTTGGGTCTTGCATTAAGGTCTTTGATCCATAATGCATTGATTATTTTTTTTTCACACAGAGCAGGGTATATGCATCTAGTTTCCTTATCCGATTATCCCACATAAAAGCACCAGGCAGCAATGGTGGCAGCCTGCACTTCTGACTCTGGTTGGCGGAGCCTGGGAAATTCCAGAACAAAGCAAAAAGGAGGTAGAAGCAATCCAGGATGATTCCAGAAATCATCCTTGGTTCTCCACAGGAACACACAGTGCCCTCTGACACACACACACACACACACACACACACACACAGACATACAAATAAATAATGTTTAAAAATTAATTTCAAGGTTGCCTTTGACTTTGGTATTGAGCAGAATGAACACAATGTATATTGAGGTACTTCTCATGTATTTTGTGTTTTGGAATTATGTGCCTTTTGTATTTGTGACTTTATAGTTTTTATGTTATCACATAGCTCACCGTTTTTTTTTTTATTTTTATTATCTATTCAACTGTGTGCATGTGCGTATGTATGTGTGTGCGCGCACGCGTGTGTGTGTGTGTGTGTGTGTGTGTGTGTAGAACCACGGACGAATTCGCGAACCACCATGGACGCCTCCACCTCCTTCTGTCCCGGGATTCACAGGCTCCGCCCTACCAGGACCAGAAGCGCAGGCCGCCCCCGCTTCTGCCTGGCATCTATACGTTGGATCTGGGATCCGAACTCAGGACCTTCCGCCTGCAAGGCGGAGGCTTAACCCCTGAGCCACCTCTCCAGCCCATAGCTCACCGTTTTTAAATAATTTTTCCTTTTTGTTTTATTTTGATACTTTTTGCTATTGCATCATCAAGTTCACAATTTTTTGCAATTAGTAATCCACTATAAGTACAATATTGTGTATTTTTCACCACAGACACTGTACTTTTTATTTTTAGATGTTTTAGATATTTTTTAAAAACTAAAATCAATCTTCCTTGGTTTTATTTAACATGCTTAAACTTTTTCTGTCATTATTAATGTATGGAGTAGAGTTGTAATTGTTTAATGTTTCTTTTAACAATTGTTTCTCTTTTTGTCCTTGATACTTTGGTGTTTATTAGTTGATTTTTTATAGTGTATTTTCTTGGTTAGTTTGCTCTGGTATCACAAATACTGTTGACCAAGTAGTCTAACTAATCTGAATTATTTTTTTGTGATTTGGGGACTAAAAAGTCCAAAATTTACATTCTGGCAGGGTTTGGATTCTAATGAAACATCTGTCTCTGGTTGTATCTTGTTATCTTCTCACTGTGTCTTCTTGATTCTCATGAGGTCGGCAGCTTCCTAGAGTGTCCACATGCTCTGAGAAGGACACTCCCCTACATTAACTCTTTAAAGATGCAAAGATGAGAAAATACTTAAAACCTCTCATCTCTGAAAATAGATATTTTCTTTACCAAAGTCTCTAGAATGCAAATAGGAAATCCCCATCAAAGGAACTTTCATTTTTTTCTGGATAAAGAGAAAGCATCTTATTGAGGTCTTGCTACGATTAGGCCCACACGCTATCAAAATTTATGAACGACTACAATGTTAAGTAAAAGATCTGTGTATATATTTAAGAAACCAGAGTTTCTTTTTACACAAAGGAGGAGGCAGATAAAAATATTTTTTCAACATGGTGTACATTTTACTTTTCCTTTTGTCTTACAGTATCCCAAGACTCCAAGACCTTGAAGGTGGACGAAGAAACAGAACATACAATGAGAGTCACGTGGAAACCCGCACCCGGGAAGGTCATCAACTACCGGGTTGTGTATCGCCCCCAAGGGGGAGGGAGACAAATGGTCGCTAAAGTGCCACCCACCATCACTTCAACAGTGCTAAAGCGACTCCAACCCCAGACCACGTATGATGTCACAGTTCTTCCAATGTACAGGACAGGAGAAGGAAAGGTTAGGCAAGGATCAGGAACAACAGGTAAGACGGCAATGCCCTTGCAGAGGCCTGGATGAAACATGCTAAAAGAGGACTTCGATATGGTACCTCATTTGTAAACATTTAAAGCTGAGTCTAGGGCTGGAAGTACAACTGAATATAGGATATTTGTCTAGTATGAATAAGGCCCAGGGTTTGATCTTCAGTATTATATGTACAAAAATTTGAATCTATAGTTAATTGTATTATATTTATTAGATGGGATGCTTAATTAACATATCATTGTTACTGTATTATTTTACCACCGTAATTCCTGATAAACCTATCAATTAATGTATCAGTAACAAACTAACCTAAATTGGAAGAGCTATTCACACTGCTTGGATGGTATTGTATTATAAGGGTTTTTAATTGGATCTGACATCTTGTGCTGTGTAACGTAGCTCTTTTTATCAATACACACGGTTGTAGGGGTTAGAAGAAAACTCCAAAGTCCAGTCTTACTGATAATACGTAGCAAAATATGTATTTTTTTTTATCTCTACAGCTTCTCGATTTAAATCACCTAGAAACCTGAAAACTTCTGACCCAACCATGTCCAGTTTCCGAGTGACTTGGGAGCCTGCCCCTGGGGAAGTAAAAGGTTACAAAGTCACATTCCACCCTACTGGTGATGACCGAAGACTGGGAGAGCTGATTGTGGGTCCTTATGACAACACGGTGGTCTTAGAGGAACTTAGGTAGGATCTCTCTCTTTCTCTCTGTGTTAAAAGTCTGACCCATTCATGTGAATCATGAGACCTTAATTACTCTTATGTCTGCTTACCAGAGGCTGCAACAGACTTTATCACAAACAAATTTCCACAGTGCTTCACTAATTTTTGTTATTAAGCGATCAGGGATGACTTCAGGAAATAAAGCCTGGTGTTTGTAGCATCTATGTAGTGCAATATCAGCACAGTTGCAGCCTTGTGGAAATGTGGGGTCCCGAGTATAAGCCGCAGTGTGGTTTCCCCATGCAGTGTGATACACTGGAGCACAGAGGCCACATTGTTGGCTGCGTGCTGGCCAAACAGCTTTGGATTGAGTGAAAGTCTAGTTTTAGGGGATGAGATAGAAAATGAGGAAGCTCGAGTGTGAACTTCACCCGACATGACCACAGTGAAGCAAGCGGGCCATTGTGCTTTGCCTGTTGGACAGTCTGAATGCTTAAGTGTTGGCCCCATAATATGAAAACCTGGGTAAGTTAATGAGGTCATGATTTGCCTGCTGCACCATGAGCCTAGTGCCTTAGGTGACTTTAACTTGTGGCATTGCCGTCACTTTCTTAAAGACGCAGCAAGAGCTAAGCTCCAGGTCTTTCTCCCACACACTGAGGGTCACCGTAAGGACGCTGGTTCTGGTAGAAAGGCAGGTCAGAGACTGTGTAAATCCCTGGAGCTCTCTGGAATGTGGGTAGCTGGCTTCCCTCCACACTCAGAGGCAAGTTAGAACGTACTGGAAATTATCTTTCTTCTTTAACAGTAGTGAACATAATAGATTCTTTTGAGCGAAAGTTTGGTAATGAAGATGAGCATTTTTAGCCGAGTGCGGCCCCCGCTCCTTGAACCCCTTGGTCCAGACCCTTGTGTCCTTGTTTTTTTTCAGGGCAGGCACCACCTACAGGGTCAATGTTTTTGGAATGTTTGATGGAGGAGAAAGTTCACCGCTGGTTGGACAAGAAATGACAACCCTTTCTGACACAACTGTGATGCCAATCTTATCCTCTGGTAAGAAACGGAGTTGCATTCCCATAGGAACTATCTCAAACACCAACTACTAGGCTTTGTACACTGGGAGGTAGCTGTACAATTTTTTCACTAAGATTCATTTAAACATTTTACATATTTTTGAAAAAAGCTGCTCCAAGACACCCAAGCGAACCCATTCTTGGCAATATTTTTGGGGGGGCCTTTTCAGCATTTGCATTAGTTATACTGTAATGAGTTACTTAAAGATAGGCTTTTATTAAATGTAGACCATAGTAGCTATGTTTTTCAGTTCTTTTTTCTAGCGATGCTATTTGCTTTTGCTAAAGTAGTTATATTCACTTCAATCATTTGTTTAGACTGAGAAAGCAAGGTTATATTAGATAAAAAAAATCAAGCAACCATAAAATGGAAGCAAAGTGAAAACATAAGTCTTTCTGATTTTCTGCCCTTCTATAATTATATAACCTTAATGTCAACAAAGCTAGTTTTTAATGTTCTTAGAGATGAAAGTAGTAGAGATACCTTCCTTCTGAATAGTTTTTATCTTTTACTAAGGAACAACAGATCCAAGCAGATTTGTGCAGATGCTATGCACAATATCGGGGAGTCTTCAGTCCTGAGATAGATGGAACATGAATGGTACCTTTGTACTTGGTAGTACAATGAGACTTACTTAATTTTCTCTCATTTTTTGAAAGTAATATACACATCAGCTGATAACATTGTCAGACATTGGAAAATTCATAGCCGGGAAAGCAAGCTTCTAGAAAAAAAAGACATTTAAAAAGTTGGATATGGATATAACAAAGTACCAAATTTTGACATTTTGCATTGTCTACTGTTTTTCATATGATGATATTAACGGACTTATATTTTTATCTTGTAGCTTGCACACTGAGGATGTTGGGATTATTTTCTCCTCCCAAAGCGCCCTAGCTTTGTGTCCATGTTGTGTGCCTTGTTGTCTGTCTAGCGCTCTATTTGTGTTTCTCTTTGCATACTTTTAAAAATTATCTTCCTCCTTTCTTAATTCTATACATGTGCAAACTTGCCATCTGAATTTACCTGAATTCTATTGACAGTAGATGATAAAGTTGAATCGATAACCACAAAATCACATAGCAGTATATCAGCTTTTAAAACTTTTATAAAGATCTAATTTAAATCATGTATCTAATGTTTTGTAGCATAGACAATAGTTACCTAGAAGATTAAAGGACATCTTTGGCTCACCCAAATAATTGCTAAGTCACACATTTAATCAGTCCATCTCATACTTATTTGCTAATGTCTGTTAGATAGTGTAGAAGTATGCAATGCATTATTTTTAGAACATCTTAAGTTTTATTAAAAGTTAATTACTATTTTATTGTTAGATGGCTATGCATCCCTACTTATTATTTCAGCTCTTGAGTGAGTGAGCCTTTAAATGGCCCAATGCAAGACTCCAGATTTTACGGTGATCAAAGATGAAGGAAAAATTTGTCACTGAAATAGTCTTGGGAAGAACTGATTTTTGGAAATGTTATTTGAGGTTAATCAGTTAGTCTGGCACTTAACTCAGAGCTGGGCTGCTGTGCTGAAACAGACAGCAGTGAACCCGCAGTGGGTAGCAGAGGCTGGCTAGGGAGTAGCACGACCACCTATTTTTGCTCCTTACTGTGCTATCTCATGGTTGCTGTACCAGGGATGGAATGTTTCACCAGAGCGGAAGCAGACATTGTGCTGCTGGTGGACGGATCATGGAGCATCGGCAGAGCAAATTTTAGAACCGTGAGGAGTTTCATTTCTCGTATTGTGGAAGTCTTTGATATTGGCCCCAAGAGAGTACAAATTGGTAGGTTCTAACTACATGGATAACATTTGACATTTTTTATTTTGACCTTTTATGTATCCTAATGCCAATCAGTATTGTTTTTTTTTTTTTTAAGCCCTTGCTCAGTACAGTGGAGATCCCAGAACAGAGTGGCAGCTGAATGCTCACCGAGACAAGAAGAGTTTGTTGCAGGCTGTGGCAAACCTCCCGTACAAAGGAGGAAACACCCTCACAGGTTAGCCGGATGCCTCCATGTGTTTTGACCCAGCGTGTGGCAGAGGGGTGACGTGACTGGCTTTCTTTTACAAATCCCACTAGGCATGGCTTTGAACTTCATACGCCAGCAGAGCTTCAAGACCCAGGCTGGCATGAGGCCCCGGGCTCGCAAGATCGGTGTTCTCATCACTGATGGGAAATCACAAGATGATGTGGAGGCGCCATCCAAGAAGCTCAAGGATGAAGGCGTGGAGCTGTTCGCTGTTGGTAAGCACCGGGGAGCACGTGACAAATGTGCTGCGACCCTCGTGTTGCTGAAACGCTATCTGAAGCGGGAGAAAACACAGGCATATCCATTATTTACCAACATGATGTGCCATTTCCTCAATTTGTTTCCTTCTTTTCTCTTTGTAGAGAGATAAACTAAAAATTTTTTTTTAGTGAAAGTAATAAATTAATGAAATTGGGGAAAATTCTTGCATGGTTTTCCACAGAATCATGTTTATTTTTGAAATCCATGACATTGTTTTCCAATGCAAACACCAGAAAGACTCTTTTTGATGAAATTTTGGTTCCAGAAGCATTTACAAGAAGGTGATTTAGACTATTTTTTAGATTATATCATTTATGTTTTGTTCTATTTTTATAACTTCCCATAAGTAATCATTCTCTTCTGGAGAAAAATAGCATGTGTTCTACTTGGTAAATGACTAAACCTTTAGTTCACCTGGATCAATGAAGAAAGTCTTTGCTTCATTCTGCTAATTTTTTTCTGAATGGTGTTTTAAATTCGTACGTAAATGTTTTTCAAGGTATTAAGAATGCTGATGAAGTTGAACTAAAGATGATCGCAACCGACCCGGATGACATCCATGCCTACAATGTGGCAGATTTTGAGTCACTGTCCAAAATCGTGGACGACCTCACCATTAACTTGTGCAACAGTGTCAAGGGTCCAGGTAAGTTTAGCCCCCCATTTTATAGCCTACAGATGTGTCACCCAAGTGATGCTTTTTTGGATGAGTATGGGCTGCCATTTCTGTGTCTTGCAATATGCTCAGCATCATCGTACTTCTGCCCATTGATTGCCCGTACTACCTCTGAGTTTTGATATTGTTTTGGTACTAATTTGTTTTAATTAGGAATCTTTAACAACGTGATAGAAACAGCAGAAATGGCTGTCGTGCTTTGGGAACTGAGGAGCTATATTAAGTAGAGTGCTTCTTTGAGTTTGAGTTTCTTTCTTGAGACTTTGACAGATTTTCTCTTAATTGTTGTCAAATGTCTGCTAGATTGACTGACAGTTCGTAGAGAGCAATCACTATTTTAGTTTTTTACTCTTAGCTTATTTAAGGAATGTATTTACTTTATGTGCCCTGTCCCTCAGTGCACACACAAATGGCAGGGAGAGAAGGGCAGAGAGGAGAGGGCTTCCCTTTGCAGAACAAATCATCCTGTCCTTGAACATTTCACTTTCATTACCATATATCCCTTAGATGGCTGTTCCAGGATTGGTTCTTGAAAGTCTGGAAGCTTTAAAGTAGTTTCTTAGCATGTAGAATGGAAGCAGGTGTTTTGGCTTTGTTTTGCTTTGTTTTGACTATGGATGATTGGATTTAACCCTTTACCCTAACCCTTGAATGTACAGTGAAGTGATGATCTTAAAGTTTAGACTTGATAGAAATGATACCATTTTCCCTGCTGAGGAGAAACACATCTAGAGAAGTCAGTCAGTCAGGGCCAGAAAAAGTCGTGAAAAAATGAATAGGGACAAAGGATTAGGATTTAACAATAGAGTCATAGGGAGATCAATAGATAAGGGTACTTGTGTGCAAAGCTGGCTACCTCAGTTTGATCCCTGGAAATCCACATGGTGGAAGAAAACTACTTCTGAAATTTGTCCTCTAACCTTCACATGTATGCTTTAGCACATTGTGCCTGCTCTCTTTTCTTTATATTTTCCCCAAAATAAGTAAATAAAATATTAAAAGAATAAAGACTGGACTGTAGTGGCAATAGATGGTACAAAAAAATTAGTATCTGGATAAACCATAGGACCAAACATGGTAAGCACTAAAGTTGAAGGACTTTGGAAAATTAATGATAGATTATCATATTATGAAAGTTGTGATGCTTAATATCTGAGAACTTCCATTAAATTCTTCACTAACTTCTTTGGTTTTGGAAAAGTTGGGATAAATAATGTGGTAAAAATGCTTTACATGGTTTGGGTCCTGGGCTTACATTTTTTTTGTATGTTTCCAAACTTTTGTGTGTTTTGCCTGTCTCCAAACTTTTTAGATTTTTCTCTTTTGGATTTTGAATAGCAGACTGACCTTTTCCTGGGAGAAATAGACCAGCTGGGCAGACAGAACTCATAGGCCCCTGGCTCTGAATGAGCTGAGAGAATTGTAGCTTTTATTCAGTTGTAGAAAACTTTGAGTAGGGATGAAAACATCTTTTATCTGTTTTCCTTTATTTTTTTAATCAACTATGTAATAGTTGCATTCATTGAAATTTCCCAGACAGTAAAACTGCTCGATACTTTTGCAAGCTTGACTTTGATTCAAGTACGATAAAGGTTAGGATAATAAGAACGGAAATGCTCTCCCACTTTTGGCTTACAAAGAAAGTCGTAAGGGTTCACATGAAAATGATGTGACATGCTCATAGGGACATTGGAGTAATTTACTCCTTTTAAAATTATTATTTGGAACATCTGGTTGTTGGTCATTGAGTTTAATATGCCCATTGCATTGGATTGGATTGTATAGCTGTTTCTTCCAGATATTGTTCCATATTTCCCATACTTCAAAATCCTTGTTTTCAATCTTTCTTGAGCGAAAGTAATTGCTCTGCTATTGCTGAGCTAGAACTAAGCATATAAGAAGAAGCCAACTGTAAAAGGGAACTATAGACTTGTAAGAAACCAGTATTCTACAACTCACATAAATGAGGGCAGTCAACTTGGTCTAATCTCTATTCTAACAAAGTCAGGACTCAAATCCTTTTATTCATTATATGTATGGGGGGGGTGTAAGACATGAAAAAGTTCTGAGATGATTCTGAGGCTTTGGGTTTAGTGACAATTTTAATAGTCAGGTATAAAGAAGAGGAGGCTTTTGTTTAGAAAAGGACAAAGCGCTCAGTTTGAACCATCTGAGACTGAAGAACCCTTGCACTGGAAATAGGCCTCTGTACTGACTGATTATCAACCTACTACATCTTGGAGATCTACATACTGTTTCTGTCTAGTTTCAAACATCATCACCTTGCTACAATAACGAAAAAGTGTCTGCACTTTATTTCCACATATAGGTGACTTGGAAGCACCTTCTAACTTAGTTATTTCTGAGAGAACTCATCGTTCTTTTAGAGTAAGCTGGACACCTCCTTCCGACAGCGTGGATAGATACAAGGTGGAATACTACCCTGTTTCTGGAGGGAAACGTCAAGAGGTGAGTAGACATCCTCAAAGCCCTCCTTCCTCACGCTGAGAGTGGGTGCTCCTCACGAGGGCTCTGGGAAAAATGTCGTGTGGGAGACAAAAACTAAATGGACGGTTCTTTCTGCTTCTCATGGGACAAATGTGCCTGTTTAGACTTCATGAAAGGCATATTGCTTTCTTTCTGATTTCAAAGCATTGATTTTAAAAGCGAAGTTAATTTATTCCTAAGTTTGTACTGGACTCATAGATCTGACAAGGAAAATAAAAGATGACCTCGTCTTTCTCATCTTGCCAATATGGGGATGACAAATGGGGAGAATAAATTGTGCCATTATCTGAGATCTCGCTGAACCCCACTAGCTTTCTGAAACAAAAGCAAAGACCTCATTGTAGTATATCTTGTGTGCTGTTTTGCAGAATGGTAGGAAGAAAGGTGCTGAGTGGGGCTCATATTGTGGTAATTTTTATTTTCCCCTTTAGTTTTATGTGAGTCGACTAGAGACCAGTGCAGTGCTGAAAGATCTGAAGCCGGAAACTGAATATGTGGTTAATGTGTATTCTGTGGTTGAAGATGAATACAGTGAACCTCTGAAAGGCACAGAGAAAACCCGTAAGTCAGATTAAAAACAAGAGCAACAGCATTTTCTTATTTTCTTTTCCAAGATAAAGAAGTGGCGGCATCTGGTTCAGTTATGGATGCGTGAAACTTCCCTTTTAAATGTATTTTTTTTTAAAGAATGATGAATGAAATAATGTGTTGTTACTTCTGTCTGAAGTTGTGTGATTGAGGAATCAGAATAGTCAATTAATGGTGCTCTAGAAAAAGCGATTAAAGTCTCAGGAATTTTGTATCTATTTTGGCTTCTGTATGCATTCACTGGAATGCCACTTGCAATCTGAACATTGAGATTACACCCTGTTTAGTAAATAGTTGCAGCCTGAGTATTCAGTGCAATAGACAATGAGATTGGGTTTTAACCGAATTATATTAACTCGTTAATTTCTCAAGTCTTTCTCTGTATAGCACATCTGCACATATCAATAAAATAGGAAACTGGTTTAAAGGAGTTCGATGGATAACTATTTTCATGTTTTCACAGTGCCAGTGCCAGTGGTTAGCCTGAATATTTATGACATTGGTCCCACCACCATGCACGTGCAATGGCAGCCCGTGGGAGGAGCTACTGGCTACACAGTGTCACACCAACCTGTTAGGGCCACCGAAGGAAAGAAACCCAAGGAGGTAAGGGATAGTTACATCTTCATCACTGGGCTTTTCTGAATGTTGCAGGTCCATAGCCCCTATTACAAAAACATTGGCATGAGAGACAGGAATTGAATCCTTACAAATGAAGGCAAAAGCAGGGTCATAAGCCACAGCTCACAGTAGGCTTCGGATGGCATCTCAGTGAATGGTAGCATCCAATCGGTGTTTCTTTCCCCTTGGTTTTTCCCTATACAGATGCGTGTGGGACCCACAGTGAACGATGTGCAGCTGACCGGCCTCCTTCCGGACACTGAATATGAAGTCACAGTCCAGGCGGTCCTGCACGACCTCACTAGCGAGCCTGCCACAGCTCGGGAAACCACCTGTAAGATGTTGCTATTCTCCCTTCTGAGTGCTCTAAACATGTATTAGAACCTCTTTCACAGGATGCTAATGACAATTTGACAAATCGTGCATAAATTGTAGATTTCTTTGACTTTTTAGTTAATGTTAGAAAATAAGACATTTAATTTTGACTCTCTCCCTCTCGTCTCCCTCTCTCCCTCTCTCCCTCTCTCTCTCCTCTCTTTCTGTGTATGCCATTGTACTTGGTTCATATTTGTCCCCATTGCTTTTCTCTGTCTCTGTTCTGCCCCTCCGTTGGCCCTTTCCTCCTCCAAACAGAATCTCTTCTGTTTTCATATTATCTGTGTATCTATGTAACTATCATCTTTCTATCTACAGTCATTTATCTATCATCTATACATTTATTTTTCATTTATCATTTATTATTGATTTATCAACTATTATCTATCATTGTTTATTATCTATTATCTATCTATATATCTATAATCTATCTACTATATACCTATCATTTTTCTCTTTCTCTTTCTTTCTTTCTTTCTTTCTTTCTTTCTTTCTTTCTTTCTTTCTTTCTTTCTTTCTTTCTTTCTTTTCTTCTTTTTTTTTCTTTCTTCTTTTCTTTCTTTTCTTCTTTCTTTCTTTTCTTTTTTCTTTTTTCTTTCTTTCTTTCTTTCTTTTTCTTTTTTTCTTTTTTTTTCTTTCTTTCTTCTTCTTTCTTTCTTTCTTTCTTCTTCTTTCTTTCTTCTTTCTTTCTTCCTTCTTTTTCTTCGCCCTCCCTCTCCCTTCCTTCCCTCCCTCCTTCTTCTTTCCTCTTTTTCCTTTCTTTCCTTCCCTTCCTTCCTTCCTTCCTTCCTCCTTCCTTCCTTCCTTCCTTCCTTCCTTCCTTCCTTCCTTCCTTCCTATCTTTATCTATACTCTGATATCTATTTATCATCTGTCTATGATCACTAGTGTTATATAGTAGATATATTTATAAATCTTTCTATAGTAATATTTTTGACACTTAAAGCTGAGAATCAATACCTTAATTTTATGTTAGCATCTTAAGATGATTTGGGGGACATACTTTTTTCACATTTAATGTGCTTGATACTGAAATGGACCTTATTATCATTGATGTTTTGTATGAAACAACTGCATTACATAAGATGCCATTTTACTCATGAAATACAGCATGTAGGATAGATGAAGGCAGGAATATTGTATTACTGTAGTTTTAGAGGGAGATATTTGGTGTGAAGGATAAGTTGAAGGATGGTGTGAAGGATGGTGTGAAGGCTTGAGTTGTTATTGCAGTAGAAACATTGGCACATATGAAAATACATTTCAACTGAATCAGCTTATCAGTCCACTCAATTCAACAACATATTATCCATTATATTCCAGCCACTTGGCGAGGCATTACAACGCCCTACTCAATGGCACAAAGCAATCTGGCCTGCACTCTGGTGTTTGTTGCTCAACTTCTTTGCTTGCTGAGAATTGTTTCCTCAAGAGTTTGCAAAGTGTCTTTTCTTGAAGTGCACTTAAGACATTTGATTTACCTCGGTGTTTGTATTTCATGTTTGGGGAAATGAACATTCTAGGATAAACACGTGGCTTTAATTTGTGAATCTCAGTCCACATTTCAAAGGCATCTGAGAATTTGGAAGGAACTTTGAAGGGGAAGAAAATACGGAACAGCCATAAGCATGGTGGGGCAAAGAAGAAAGAGCTCCCCAGTATTCTACTGACAACACCCAAATGTTTATTTATCATCTTTTCTATGTGGTATATTAACCAGAGCAGTGGTTTTGTGGAAATGGGTGGTGATAGGAGAAGAGTGGGGATTTGGTCCCAACAGGAGACATGTGTTTTGAGGGCTTTCGAGAGAAAACCAAAATTTACAGTGGGATGAAACACAGATGGGGTCAGGGATTTGGGAATAGTGCTAAGCTGCAAAAGCAGAGGAAAGGAGGAGAGGGAAAGATACAGAGAAGCAAAAACAATGAAACGGTGGAGGTGCAGGGGCAGGGGGTAGAAGTAGGATTCAAGAAGACAGATGTACAGGACTGAAATGAACGAGTGGACATTTAGAAGGGTTGTACCTACTGCAGCAAGAGGCAGTTACCTTGTTCACTATTCTCCCTTTTTTAAGGTAAAATTTTGTTTGATTCCATAAAATTTTCTCATTTCGATTTTCATCCACCTACATGGGCATCCACAACTGTTCTTATAAACTTATTGGCTACTTAGTTTTGGTCCATTTTTATTTTTAATTCTCTTAACCATTTTTTCTATCATAGTCTTAAGGGAGCTTAACTCCACCAATTTTTACTTTCAATCTTCTTTAACTATCTGAAGACATTTAAGGTGTTCATTTATGATGAATTGTGACTTATGGTTTATTTTATTTACTTTTTGATATTTTTTATGTAATAAAAATAAAAGTCCTTGAGGCATCTGTCTGTCTCTCCTACTAGGATACTCAGATTAATGGGGAAGAAAGAACAGGGATCCCAAGTCTCAGCATATTATTTAACTGGAGTACAAGATTATCATAGGAACAAAAAGTCATCAACTTAATAAAAGCATACATTCTACTTAAAAAAAAACCCTTAACAAAAAAGCAGTTATAGATGGTAGAAACATGGTACTTTTAGCATCTTAAGGATAGCTTTTCAATAATTGTGCTGCACACCTTGAATTGGTTCTCCAAACTTCTTGAAAGGTCGTGGGATCCTCACACTTTGTGGTTGAGCAGCACATCTGGAGCTAATATCTCTTTCTTCTCCAGCGCCTCTACCCAGACCTCAGGACGTGAAGCTCAGAGATGTGACTCACAGCACGATGAATGTTGTTTGGGACCCAGTGCTCGGGAAAGTGCGCAAATACGTTGTTCGATATAAAACACCAGAAGAGGATTTCAAAGAGGTGGGTTGAAGATCGGAAAGAATACAGAAATATTTTTTTCTTTCATGAGGCTTAACAAAGTAACCTATCAAGGGTAGACAATGGAATGTTTTGAATATTTGCTCCTTATTAATAAAGGACCAAAAAGCTCGTGATGTTCATAAAACTTTTGTTTTAGAGAATCAGTAATACGTGGGACTGTTTTAGATTTAGATAGAACATGTTTTGCTGTGATCCTAATCTCAAAAACATCATTCCTTGGTAGATGAAGAGTCATAGACTCTAAGTGGCATTTCCTTCTCTTCTGGTTGCCTTATATGGCAGTCTCTGTGCTACGGATGGCTCAGAAATGTTGTATTGTTTCTAGAAGTAAAAGATAGCAGAAAGATGCAAGTAGGAGAGGGCGGAGCTTGCCAAATAGTTGGAGGATGGGACAGAGAGAAGGAGCAATGTTACCAGAGAGTATGCTTTGGAAATAAGCTCTGACAGGATGGGGTGGGATGGATAGCTTAGGACAAGCTGAGGTGTCTTCACCATGAAATGGTCTTAAAATCTGGGTGTGTCAAGGGATCATAGAAACAGTTTTATAAACATAGACTCATACACACACACACACCACACATTTCCACACATTAATTGGCACATGTACCAACCTTTATTTCATTTTAAAGTAACATTTCAAATGAGTGGACTGGCTAGTGGACCAAGGAGAGTTCTAGTGCACAACAGACGAGAGGATGTATAAAAGAGCTTTTCTTTTGTGCTTGTGTGTTTAATGTGTGTGTATGTGCCTGTATGTACATATTTGCATGTGAATGTGAGTGCACACATACCATGGCCTATATATGGAGGTCAGACGATGACCTGGGGTGTCCCATGTCTTCTACCTTTTGAGACAGGATCTCTGCTGTTTTGGCACTGCTAGCCCTGAGCTTGTTGTCTCTGCCTCCCATCTCCCTGTAGACGCGCTGGGATTACAAATGCTTGCACTGTGCATGCAGCTGCTATGTGGATCTTGGAGAACCTCAAAGTGAGATTCTCAAACTTTACTTTTACCTTCTGAGCCATCTCCCCAGCCTATAAAGAGACATTTCTGAAAGAAATAAAGTAATGACATAAAGAACAATCAGGTTGCTTGAATCTGTAGGCACTCATTATTTAGCTGCTAATTGGGTCAGATATGGCTTTGGTACACATTTTTTCTGCTTTGAGGCATTTCAACTGTGTCCACTTTATGGATTCTTATGTAAATGGAACATACTGTGTTGTTGGCATCAAAATTCTTCTGTTCTTGTCCTGAGAGGCACAGTAAGGAAGAAAGATGCCAAACCAAGCCCTTGGCGAAAGAGCTTCCCTGCTTGCTTCTCTTACAGGTGGAGGTGGATAGATCAAGGGCCAACATATTGCTCAAAGACCTCTCTTCTCAGACCCCATACACAGTCAGTGTCTCTGCAGTGTATGACGAGGGGGAGTCTCCCCCAGGGACTGCTCAAGCAACAACCCGTGAGTTGAGCCCCTTCTTTATTGACCAACATTTGGGAAATGTTTAACATGAATGCGTATCTTTGCTTACTGGAGTATTTCATCACTCATTTTTTTGACCAGTGTTTAATAGCGCTAAGATTTGTAGATTGCTTTGGTTTTTTTTTGTTTCTTCTATAAAGCATTATCTGGATTAAAAAGTAAATATAAGTATGATTTCCTTCACCAGTTCTCAGTTTAGTTATAGAGACTAATTACAAGGGAACAGGGCCATGCCAAGAAGGTCAGATGAGGAGGGCTCAGCCTATGTGCTGTCACACGTCAGAGGATGGAAGACTAATAGCAGGGTGGCTCCGAGCCACAGGACAGCCTGCTAGAAGCCCCCTTTCCTCTCCTCCTCTAGCTTCCATGGAATCTGGCATTTCCACAGTGTGTAACTTGATTATCATTGCTTGTTGTTTTTTTCAGCAGCTACTCCGTTCCCCATGTTCCTTCCCAATGCAGGCAGAGACTTTGATTTTGCTTATCTTGTAACTCTAGCTCCTGACACATAACTGCTTAAGGCAGTGTTAAGCTCATAATGACCCAATGAAATGCTCAGCATGTAATAACTTGATTTGAACCATGATCAAAAACAAAGCTGAGAGCCATCAGGGTTCTAAACAAACATGATGAGACCCACCTATGCAATTTAAAATTTTCTAGTGTCTGCATTAAAAGGTAAAAGTGACACATAAGTTAGTGATGGATTTTATTCAACTCAACATATCAAAATGTTTTCACTTGACGTTCCAGCATGTTATTAGCAAGCTATTTTACAGGATCTGTAATGGTTCTTTGAAATCCAGGTTACAGTTTGTATTCATAGTACCTCTGAGTTCATGAAGTACTCAGTAGCCACATGTGGCTAATGGGTCCCATTGTGAACAGCACAGACCTTGAGAATCTAGATAATTTCTTGAACCTTACTGGTAATCTACTGTCAGGGTCACTATGGCTTTCAACTTTCCCTGGAGGGCAGAATTGGAACTTTTGCCTCCTCTCCAATATAAGGATTACTTCTTACTACTCACCCAAGCTTAGTAGGCTTCTCCTTTGGTCCAAGCTGTCCATTCTTGATCAGGATGTTTTTGTCAAGTTCTACAATCTATTCTTACTTACAACACGCACATTTCTTTCTTCTAGATTCTGTTGTTTTGTTGCATTGTAAGATCTTTTTTGCTACTTCACTTGTCTTTTTGGCATGCTGGTAAAGATCCTAGAGATGATTATTGATGCATATGAGCAGACTGGTAGCTTTTATGTAAGCAGGATATTAAAGAATGGGGGAAGTCAGGAAAAAGGCAGTTAAGAGTATAAATTAATACTTTCATGTTTGTTTCCAGTACTTCAGAGTTTTAGATAAATTTTAGGTACAGTAAAGTGAGACTATGCTGTGGAAGTATTGTCACTTTCTTCAGCCAAATGGTCCTTTTCATTTGTCATTATCAGGACAAATGCCTGATGAATGGTGTATACTTGGCCAGAGTCCACTTTGGTTTCCAAAAGACAGTGACATAGTTGATTATGAATGTTTAGATTTGATGGCAGGTATTTTCGATTGTGCTGCAAACCAACCTGAGTATTAGCCATCAGAGGTGCTTAGAAGTGGGATTTCCCAGACATCAGGCCACCAGGCTTTCTTTAATCTGGATAGAGTCAGTATGGTTCATTCACTTTACATTCATTCATGTGTATGTCTTGTGATTCTGGAGGAAAACTTAGCTTGTGCATAGCTCATTTAGATCAAAACATCTTCAGAGTTTCTTTCTGCAGCAATACCTCTGCACTGGGATTCACTGTATGGTTAAGTAGATATTTTCTAATCATTTGGCTAAATATAATGGCTTAGTGTTTTTATAACAAGGCAGACATTTTAGCTTTTTAAATTGTATCAATGTGTATCATTTAAGAATGAAATGAAGTTGTTCAGTTTTGGGTAGCTAGAGCAAGTTCTGAACAATAAATAGATTCTAATTTCCTAGAGTACTAATATTCAAGTGTAGTAACTCCTTAGTTTATGGTATTCTTGTATAAGAAGAAACATGTTTTTTTCTGATTTTTATTCTCTGTTTTTTCACTATACATGTAATGGGTTACATAAGGATCTTTTCAGGCAAGTATATAATATACTTTGAGCATGCTCTCATCCTTAGCTTCTCCCTTTAATCCCTTTTGTTCCCGTGAATGGTTTTGTCTTTACTTCCAAGCTATAAGTACATATATGATTTATGTAAGTTCTATACAATATAGAACTTATTGGTGTTAGTTCTTCTTTAAAAGTCTTGTAGAATTTAGCATTGAATCCATCCGGACCTGGACTTCTTTCATTTGAGAGTTTTTTTTTTTTTTTTAAATTATGGCTTCAATCTTGTTGCTTGCTATAGACTTGATGAAGTTGTTTGTCTGCTCTATATTTAATTTTATTGATTGCGTGCATCTAGAAACTCATCCATTTCTTCCAGGGTTTTCAGCCTAGTGGAATACTGGTTGAGATATATCTTAATGATTTTCTGAATTTCATTAGCATGTATTGTAAGGAAAGAATGCTTCCTAATCTAAGCTCATATATGTCTGTGGGATCACTGATGGACTAGGTAAGGTCCAGAGACCATCATGTATTGTCTCTGAGTGTGTATTTGTGAGTTTCACTAGATTCTCAAAGCAATGAGACTAAAAAAGCTTGAAAACCACTGAGATAGAAGAATATTGCTAAAAGATACTGTTATATTATATTTGTATAATGCATGTTCTATGTCATGTTATTGATATTAAATTATATTAAATTATACATTAATAATTTAATCAATATTTTATTATTTTATTAACATTAATAATTAATAAACATATATTAAATTATACTTGTATATATATGCCTGTGTTTTTATATTGTTCCAAAAGGGTTGCATTGGTAGAACATGTGGTTCTAATGCTATGTGTTTAATCAATTTTTTCCATATGTATTCGGTAAAACAAGAATTTCTGTTGTGTCGCCTTGTTTGTAGTTCACATTCAGTAGCTTACTCTTGTCTTTTCTATGATAGGGCATGTTCCCGCTCCAACAAACTTACAGTTTAGTGAAGTAACAGCAGAGAGTTTCCGAGGAACCTGGGATCATGGGGCTTCAGATGTGTCTCTCTACAGAATAACCTGGGCGCCTGTTGGAAACCCAGATAGGATGGAGGTAGCATTTTTCTCCTTTCTCTTCTGCACCCTATTTCATTATGGGCAAGCAAGTTTGCCAGAGAACTAGAATTTTCTTCCAGTGCCATTTGAGCTCGCAATTTCTATACCACAGCAAGGGAACATTTCCTAAAGATATCAACGCAAGCCCTTGAACGTGCATGAGATAGTGGATTCTAACTTTGAGTGCTCATGAGTGTTCCCTTTGTTCCAGACAATCTTAAATGGAGATGAAAATACCTTGGCGTTTGAAAACCTGAATCCCAACACTCCCTATGAAGTGTCCATCACTGCCATCTATCCTGATGAGTCAGAAAGCGACGATCTGAGTGGCACCGAGCGCACATGTAGGTGATTAGCTTCCAAATGAGATATTGACAGTTCAAGTCAAAATTTAAAAGCATTAAATACACAGCTACTGCTGTTAGTAATGGCTCTACAAATTCTGTTTTCTTTTAGTGCGTTTGATACCTCTTACAACACAAGGTAAGATATTAATTTTCTAAATTTTATGGATAAATAAGTAATAAATTAACAATACCCCCAAATATATTGTGAACAAGCCTTCTAGTTATAATTGTCATATGTGGCCTGCAACCTTTTTTAAATGGTCTTTTCCTTTTTTGGAGTGTGTATGTGTGGTGTGCACATGGCAGAAATATACAACTCCTCTAACTCATCCACTGACCTTCACATATGCATAAAGCATGTGCTTGGAAACACACACACACACACACACACACACACACACACACACTTTATAAGATAAATGTCAGATAAACTCGTCTAAGAATGTGTATGCCAGCATTATACATAAAAGCAGGATATTAGAAATGTCTATAAAAACCAATAGTGAAGAATAAAGGCAATTTAAATAATTGAGGATTTAAAAAATAAATTGTGGTATGTTTTAATGTAATAATATTGGGTCATTTTAGTAATAAAGAAACTTAATTCACATGTGTGTGGGCACATGTGTGTGCATTAAATAGCTTTTGTTTTTCAAGGAGTATAATAGTTAGCTTGAGCTTTTTCTTTTTGAGGAGTAAAATAGTCAGCTTGAGCTGCCATAGCAAATTAATAGACTGGATGGCTTACACAACAAAAATTATGTTCTCAGTTTTGGAGAATAGAAGCCAGACTGTATGGCCTGCAATCCTAGTTACTTGGAAGACTGAGACAGGAAGATCATGAGTTCAAGGCCAGGCCAGTCAACTTCGGGAAACATTGTTTCACGATAAAACCAAAAGGGCTTCTAATACATAGCTGTGTAAGAGTACTTGCCTAACTTCTACAAGGCCCTTAGTTCAATCCCCATTACCACCCCCCCCCCCAAAAAAAAGAGTATCTGAAGAATGAGAGGACTAAGATCAAGGTGAGATGCTAGACAATTCTGATGCTGGTAAGAGATGTGTGTCTTCTCTCATCTTGTAGTTACATGGCAGAGGAGAAATAAGCTCTCATACCTGCTTTTCTAAGAGTTAATTCCACTCTGAGGGTCTCACATTCATGACCTCTTCTATCCTCAAAAGCCCTATTTACAAATATCGTCATACTGGGTGTCGGGTATCAATGTATGGCAGGACAAGTTTTGAGAAACCAACACTTTCAGTCCATACCAAGTAATTATTACAGTTTCGGTGGCCCTATTTATTATGGACTCAAATATAATTCTAAGCCTAGAGATACACAGCTCTCTTAATTTCCTTAGGGGGTCCTATTTTTTTGAGGGGAATTGCATTGTTCTATATACTTAATCTGTTTTCAACAATCTTTTAGCTCCCAAAAGTGGGCCGCGGAACCTTCAGGTGTACAATACAACATCTAACAGCTTGACCGTTAAGTGGGATCCGGCCAGCGGCCGTGTGCAGAAGTACAGAATCACTTACCAGCCTTCTTCAGGGGAAGGCAATGAACAAACGGTAAAGTGTTTTGTGAAAATCGAACTTGGATGAATTCTGTTTCTTCTTTAAGGTGCTTGTCTTCAGTATTCTTAGTACCGTAGGCTTTCCTGTCTTGAATAGATCCATTCATTTCTTGCTGCCTCTCTTGAAAGTGCATCATGGAAACTGTTCTCAAAGTCATGATCGTTGCTTTTCACAGCAATCCAGACATCAGCCCTGGACTTAATGTACTTATCTTTCCATTAAAAAATAATAATGCCTAATTATCTTACAGGTATTTAGTTTTTAAGTCTACATAGATCTTCAACTCATCTCTCCAACTTAAGCAAGTATTGAAAGCTTGTTACCATGTAATGAGCTTCGCTACCAGTTTATTTATCCCAACTTTCCTGGTTTTGCATGTGATAGGATATCTGCTGGATCTGGCATTTCTAGAGCAGAATGTCCTTTCACTTAATTAAAAATACTAACCAAGGGCCTGTGAGATGGACAAATGGGTCAAAATTCTTGCTACCAAGTCTGGTGACATGAGTTGATACGCAGAATCTACAGGGTAGAGAGAGAGAATCTAATTCCGAGGATTGTCCACTGACCACACATACCCTATGGCATGTGCTCTCTCACCCTCAAGATAATTAAATGTATATAAAATTTAAAAATGTCATTAAGTGCAGAGCCCCAGGAAAGATGACAGCAGTATGAGCTCGGCTGTCATCGCTGCCTGCCCAGTCTTTATTTAGTAAAGCATTTGTCTCTGTTCCTTGCTTGATTGAACTTTATGACTTTGAGTTTCCACCAGCTTGGCCTTTTGTGAGATGGACAATTATGTTATCGTAACTCAGAAAGCATCACAGATTTCTACAGACAGTATTACACTTTCTGATTTCTTTTAAAATGCCATTTTAAGCAAAGTCAGAAATTTGCTGAAATCCGGGGGAGAGTTGTAATATTTTGTTACATAGGCTAATAGAGACATGAGTTTTTAGTTTTAATCAATAAACTTGCTGAATTCAAGGGTAGCAGAGCTGAGATTGGCAGTGGTTAAAGGTTTTTTTAACCTGGCAAATGTAAGCTCACCAGACCTTCCCATCCTATGTGTATACTGGCCTATGAGATAATCAAAATCGCATATCACTAATGCTGGACTTATTTTGGAGAGTTTGGATGGGAGATATACCTGGTCGTCCCTCCCTTTATGTTAAAATAAATGCTTCTGACTTGTTATATATCAAAATTTTATTGACACCTTTCCCCCACAACCTCATATATTAAATGTTTTGGGAATTAGCCACTGAAGTTTAGCTTCCTCATATTGAGGATGACCACAGTAACTTGCTAATTTTTTTTTTCTCTGGAGCTCAGACTGCTTGAGCGGATGGGTGCTAAGTTGGAAACATCTGTCTGTGCTAGCACAAGCAGCATTTACATGCACACTCACTGTGGGCAGCTTGCCAGCTCCATGTGATTTTAATTACTGTGGTATAAACATCTGAATTCAGTAGACTGTTAACAAATCATACAAATTTTCTTTCAACAAGATAGCAAGATGGCCTTAGGCAATGCGTTAAAAACTTCAGGCTCAGTAATTGGAGGAAATTGAGACGCCTCATACCTCAAAGGCTGGTATCTCGGAGGCGGCTTGGGAAGCCCGAGTGTGGCTTGGCAAAGAATCCAGCCACATCATTTGCTCAGCTAATACCGTTAGAGTGGCAGCGTTTGAGGGAAACACCAAGAGCTTTAGATCTGTTGGTGAATAACTTTTATGTATTTCTAAAGCAAATAAAAAACAGCTGAAAAAAGTAAAAATATTACTGAGTAGTGTGGAGCCTCTACGCATTCCTTTGGTATCTTAAAGACCCTTCTGCAGCTCACTTGTGATTAATGCTTTCTTTTTGGGAAGAGTTCTGTGAAATGTGTTTTGGATGCAACTTTGCAGTGTTGGCAATAGCAAGTTGAAATATCTGTTTGAGGTTGCCAGTTTAAAGCTTGGAATTTTTCTTTGTGATTCTAGGTGCATATTTTACATTTAAAATTGTCCCCATAAGCTGTATTTTTTAAACCTTCACTGTGGTCTCTGACTTCATAATTTGGCAAGGGTGTAGAATAACTCTTCTGGGGGAAAGAGCTTTATTTAACAAATTAGGGAGATGGAGAGTATGAGGCTAATGCTTATTAAGATGTGTTTTGCTGAAGACCACAATAGGAGGACGGCAGAATAGCGTGGTCCTGCAGAAACTGAAGCCAGACACTCCCTACACAATCACTGTGTCCTCCCTCTATCCTGATGGTGAAGGTGGCCGGATGACTGGAAGAGGCAAGACCAGTAAGTGAGCCAGAGTTCCTGCAGCTACCGCGGAATGAACCACACCTTCTATACACTCTTGGGTGACAAAAATTTTAATGAATCAGTTAAGTGGTTTTTAATATCCTTGCTCAGACTATGTCTTTATCTGTGGTTTGGAAAAAAGATGTATGATAAAAAAAATTGCAAGGGATCTGAAAAAAAATTGCAAGGGATCTAAAATGTCCTGTGCAGACCTCTAGTTTCTCTCTTCAGTATTTCACAAAATGCGTGTGGGGTATCTGCTATATTCTAAATGGAAATACCACTTAATCTAAGTTTCAAATGCATTTGTGAGTCAGGGCTACACTGCAGTATACTTTCCTTATCTTTCAGAGCCTCTGAATACGGTGAGGAACTTGAGGGTATATGACCCTTCCACCAGCACCTTGAATGTTCGCTGGGACCACGCAGAGGGCAATCCCCGCCAGTACAAGCTCTTCTATGCTCCAACAGCAGGGGGGCCGGAGGAACTGGTAATTATTTCCTGAGGTGGAAGCATCTCATCTGTTTCAGCTTTAGTTGCTTGGCTTAAATTAGCAATGAAAAGATATTCAATTTGTTCTAGAACTGAAGAATTTCATGCTCATATAGGGCATGATATACAAAAATACACACTCAAGAGGATGTATATTTGTATCTTAGAACCTAGAGAGTTGGGAGATTGAGGGGTTGGGGCTGAAGGAAGAACGGAGAGTATGGAGACATACTCTGTAGAGCTGTCTTCATAACTTCCTGTAGTTATTTACTTGGGGCTAGGTTATTATATCAAAATATTGTAGAACTTGTTCCTTGCTTGGTCTTTGGTGTCTATTATATTGCTTGAAGTATTGTTTCCTTTATTGACTTTTCAAATAAGATGTTTTATGTTTTATGAACATCTTTAGGTACCAATCCCAGGGAATACCAATTATGCCATCCTTAGGAACCTGCAGCCAGATACCCCGTACACTGTCACGGTAGTTCCTGTTTATACCGAGGGTGATGGGGGCCGCACGTCAGACACTGGAAGGACATGTAAGTACAATGAAGAAGTACCATTTCACCATAAGGCTTTTTCTGTCTAGGTACTGCTTAAAGATCTTTGTACACATTCATAAATATCTCTTTGGCTTTAAGCTTATACTTGCTGCTGATTGATGGGAAAGATTCATTGTTTGGGAGATGATGCCATTGGCTAAACTAGGGTTGAGGATAGTATGTGGGCTTCATTTGTAGAGTTTTCTAAATCCCTGTTGTGGGAAGTTAATTGAGAACTATTTCTCCCTTCATTCATCTTTCCTCTGACTCATGGAAGGCATTCCATGTCTATTGGTTGAATAAAACAAGGAATGACTGAAACAACGAATGATTGGAGCCCATTGTCTGAACTAGATAGGTTCCATAGCTTTCTCTGGGCTTCCTTTGAAAGGAGTTTCCTCATCTCTCCCCATTATCTGTGCTGAGAACTCAAGGTGCTTTTTCTGTTTCCTTCTCCTTGTCATGTGTCCCTTTATGGCCAGCCCACTTCTACTGTTCATCGTGGCTTGTTTTTATGGTAAAGCTTTGTATCTGGGTTTGGAGAGTTTAATGAGCTTTCGTGTGTAGATAGAAGTTTAGCGTTTATCCTATTACAGAGCATACACTGTGGGAAAGAAGTGAAAGGCTTAACATGTATAAACAGATGTAAGCAACGGGCATTGGCTTTCATTTCCATAGTGGTGAGAGGACTGGCAAGAAACATCCAAGTGTACAACCCTACGCCCAACAGTTTGGATGTCCGCTGGGATCCCGCTCCTGGGCCAGTGATGCAGTATCGTGTGGTTTATTCTCCTGTCTCTGGCACGGGACCCTCGGATTCGGTAAGTAATTTTGTCATTTTAGAGCTCAGCGAGAGAATCTTGTAGATTATGCTGTGGCTTCTGCCACAGCAGTTGGCGGGGAACAATTATTTAGTTCTTGATATGTTGCTACCTTTCATGGAAATGACATTTCCTAATAAACGAAGTTGTGTTGGGGTCATGTTTCAGGAGTATGTGATATGACAAGCCACCAGTGTGCTGATATGTAATATTTAAGTGATTGTGTCTGATGAATTAAAGATAATTAATTGAAATAGATAATAATAATTTCAGGAGTCTTTGAGATGACAAGCCTCTAGCATGCTAATATATACTTAAGTGATTGTGTTTGATGAATTAAGACAGGTATATTGATCATAAGTTTATTTAGAAAAAAAGAACTTCGGGAGCAATGCAAATTAGCTAAACTTTAAAAAATTTCAGTAGATAAATGCTGGATTCTCTCTCTCCCTCTCTTCTATTTGCCTATCTATGTCATCTATCTATCTATCTATTATCTATCTATCTATCTATCTATCTATCTATCTATCTATCTATCTATCTATCTATCTGTAATCTATCTACCTACCTATCTATCATCTATCTTTCTATCATCTATCTATCTATCTATCTATCTATCTATCTATCTATCTATCTATCTATCATCATCATCATCTATCCCTTTCTCTGCTGCCATTCGGTATTTCAGTGCTGAGACTAACTTTCTCCAAATTTAATATTTTACTATACGCTATTGATTTGGAATGCATATAGTCTCCTATTAGCTCCAGCCTTCTTTTCTTTCCCTTCCTTTTCTTGCTTCCCTCTTTCCTCCCTCTCTTTCTTTCTTCCTTTCTTCCTTTCTATAGATCAAGGCACAAAAGTCTTTGATATGAAAATATTTTAAGTGAGTCTTTACTGGCTCTCGTCAATTTCAGTTTCTCATCAGTGGTCCATTCAAGCACCAACAGGGTGTCATCTTGCTTAACTTGTGGAGTTGAATGAGGTGGGACATATTCAGGGTGGTAGGGCCACACACAGCTTATTTTCATGATACTATTCCAACTCAGTTTTGCTAGTAGAGCAATAATTTACAGGTCAGAAGTTACTATGTGAATAATAATAGTGTTAAAACACCAAAGGGGAAATAACGATTCAGACTAATAAGTCTGTACAAAAGATAAGCAATGCACATATTCTGAAATAATATTGATTTTTGTGTTGCTGTGTATGGTGGAGAATTTCTCCAGAATTTCTTTCTGTTTCAATACAAAATATCTTTTCTACTAGTATGGGCGTGGGTGTCTCTTGGATCCATAACATTAAGTCTCTGTTTTCACGAGTCCCAGATTCTGCATTTAGAGTCTTTACACTAAGTGTAAAGGGAAGGCCACTGAAGCAGCTGAAGTTCCAAGGAGCCGGTGTGTCTAAGTGTGTATTTTGAGGCAGATCTCCTGTGGAAGCATGCTTGGACTCTGACATACCTGGGCTGGGTCTTTTGGGATGAATGTTGAGAGGCTAACTAACCACAGACTGGTAAGCATTTGGGCAGCGGTCAACAGGATTTGACATTTTCTCCCCCTGCAGGTCGTGGTGCCAGGAAATACCCGCTCGGTGCATCTGGAGCGGCTGACTCCCGACACAGCATACTCCGTGAACATCGTGGCTCTCTACTCAGACGGAGAGGGGAACCCCAGCCCCAGCCAGGGCCGCACACGTGAGGCTGAATTCCCTTGTGGCTGGACCGGGCAGAGCTTAGCACTGAGGGAGGGTGGTCAGCGGGTCAGGGTAGGCTCCACCCACAATTCTGCCTGGCTTTCCCCATGTTGGTGTTGCAGGCTAAGGCTGCGGACCCACAGTTACCTTTCCTACTGAATGAATTCCATTTGAACATTTGTTTCTGAAATCTGGAAACCAAATGAAGGAGGAACTTCTTTTCTGTAGTGGCTTTTCTTGCCAAATGGTCATTTTGGAAATGCGAAGGGTTAACCCTCATGTTTTGCTAAATGGAAGTGGCTAAACCAACCCTCTGCTTCCCAGTGTGTGTGTGTGTGTGTGTGTGTGTGTGTGTGTGTGTGTGTGTGTGTGTGTCTTGGTTCCCAGCTGTCATTGAGCATTCAGCATGTAACTGTATCTCTGAAATGCAGCCCTTTTATACTGAGGGATTTCACATGAAAACCCCAGAAGATGCACCTTCTATCACAAGGTGGTGAACATTAGGTGTGAAATACCTGCGAGCAGCTCCCTCAAGCTGAGTGATGCTCTCAGGGAGGCAACACACTCTGCTGTATTTCATTCAGTTCCACGTAGTGGACCAAGGAATCTGAGAGTCTTCGGGGAGACGACTAACAGCCTGTCTGTATCCTGGGATCATGCTGATGGGCCGGTTCATCAGTACAGGATTATTTATTCTCCCACCGATGGTGACCCGATTGACGAATATGTAAGTATTCTTCTTTATTGAGACATTTTGACATTGTAGGAATTAAACAGCAAGTTTAAGGTATGCCATGATTAGACTTGAAACCCTCCTTCCCTCCCTCCCTCCCTCCCTCCCTCCCTCCCTCCCTCCTCCCTCCCTCCCTCTCTCCTCCCTCCCTCCCTCCTTCCCTCCCTCCCTCCCTTCCTTCCTCCCTTCCTTCCTTCTCCTTCTTCCTTCCTTCCTTCCTTCCCTTCCTCCTCCTCCCTTTCTTCCATCCTTCCTTCCTCCGCCCTCCTTTCTTCCATCCTTCCTTCCTCCCTCCCTCCCTTTCGCTCCTTCCTTCCTCTCCTCCCCCCTCCTTCCTTCTCTCCTTCTTCCTCCTTCCTCCCTCCCTCCCGCCTCCCTTCCTCCTTCCCTTCCTTCCTTCCCTCTTCCCCTCCTTCCTTCCCTCCCTCCCTCCCTCCTTCCTTCCGTCTTCCCTCCTTCTTTCTCCTCCCCCTCCCTCCCTCCCTTCCTTCCTTCCTTCCTTCCCCTTCCCCTTCCCTCCCTCCCTTCCTTCCTTCCTTCCTCCTTCCCTCCCTCCCTTCCTTCCTTCCTTCCTCCCTCCCTCCCTTTCTTCCATCCTTCCTTCCTCCCTCCCTGCCTTTCTCCATCCTCTTTCCTCCTCCTCCCTTTCTTCCTTCTTCTTCCTTCCTTCCTTCCTCCTCCTTCCTTCCTTCCTTCCTTCCTCCCCCTCCTTCTCTTCCTTCTTCCCTCCCTCCTCCTCCCCTCCTTCCTCCTCTCTCCTTCCTCCTCCTTCCTTCCTTCCTTCCTTCCTTCCTCCTTCCTTCTTCCTTCCTTCTCCTCCCTTCCTCCCTCCCTCCTCCTCCCTCCCCCCTCCCTCCTTCCTCCCTCCTTTCCAACCTCTCTTCCTCCCTCCTTTCCAACCTCTCTCCCTCTCCCTCTCCCCCCACCTCCTCCCCTCCTTCCCTTCCTCCCTCCCCTTCTCCCTCCCCCCTCCCTTCTTGAACCTAGGAACACATCACTATTCTCTCTAAAGTTTTATGAGTAGCTAATTTTACTCTAAACACAGGCTCAAGTTCCTACCTCTGTCCCTCCTCCTCATTCTCTCCCGCTTTCCTTCTTTCCCTCGTACCATCTCTTTCTCCCTCTTATCATGGGGCTGGGGATAAATTTAGAGAATTGTTGGTGCTGGTCAAGCACTCCAGCTTCCTCCACATCACTGATCCCTCTGTCCCCTGGTACCTTGTTATAGCAACTCTCATTGAGCATATGTACTCACAGCATATATGCAATGTTGCAGTTCGAAAGTCATTGGAGTTTGAGAATTACTTCTGAGGAAAGCTCATAAAAGATTGCCTATAATTGTGACTGGAAGGAGTTAGGTCTGTAGTTTGCAACCATTTGCCATGGTATCCTCTTAGATCTTTCTTCTTCTGTGAATAATATGTGATGAAATATTTAATCTCTAGTTTTGAGATAGCATGCTTTAATAAAATCTTGTTCTGTTAATACGAAGCATAAGCAATTATCATTTAGAGTTTCTTATCAAAATGAGATAAGTAGTATTTCCATGGTTTCACAAAGTAGAGACATAGTTTTCTGTTTAGTGCTCTACCAATCTTGCCAATGTTCCTTTGCTTTCTGAAGAGACAGTAAAAATATGATTCATTTCTACAAATTCACTTTTTAATAATTATTACAAGACTTCTGTGGCTTGGAACCAGTAGTATAACTAATCCATGGTGTTTGCATAAGATTAGAAAGAAAACTGAGAGATAGTAGATTTATTTCATTTTTCTAAAGATAGTAGAATGTATTTTCCATTTCTTCTCTTCCATTTTTTGGTACCTAATTGCTATCAATAAAACTAATATTCTTAAGTGCAGAAATTGTCCATTTTTGCTTATTAGTGGTTTATGATCCACTGCACATCCTGTTACATATTTGTTAAGTCTTACCTGAAAATTCAACCTTCAGTAGAGAGAGAGATGAATGGGCCAAACATGCGGCCAAAATCCACGGCATTCAGTAGCATATTCTGAGGTGTGGCATGAGTGGCTTCACATTTTCCTTCAGAGATGCTAAGCCACCAAGTCCAGATTTATCGGGTTTGAAATGCTTCTCTCATGCTATATAGAGGCAGTATAGATAACTTGTCTTGCCATGAGCATTTGAAATAAAAAGAAAACTATATCAAGAAACCATTTCTGTTTATGGGACTCCATGAACAGCTTTGGCTTTTGATCTAGAATCTTCTAGCTGGTAATAAATACATAATCCAACCTTTCCCCACAGACCACAGTCCCCGGCAGAAGGAACAATGTAATTCTGCAGCCCCTGCAGTCTGACACTCTCTATAAGATCACCGTTGTTGCCATTTATGAGGATGGAGATGGTGGCCACATAACTGGAAATGGAAGAACTGGTTAGTGTCTTACACAAATTTTCTATGAAACTGTCATGATTTTAATGATGCTCTTTATACCTTTAAGACCTTTAACTCTTGTGCTTACCAGGGCATCTCAAAGACCACACGAATAAAGCACATAGTATTTCATATTAGACACTGAATTTTGTCAAAGTGTTGACAGGAGAGTGTAATTTATTTCTAATTTTTTAAAGGCCCACTAAAAAGTGATAAAAATCTGCATATTTTTCTTGGCTTGAGACATTTTTACTTTTTACATGGACCACATATTCTGAGGGCTATAGTTTGTGCGGCAGTCTGCTAAGGTTGTCATTGTAAATCGTCATAGTATCAGAAGTATCTGCTGAGGTAGAGTTCATCATAAAGAGACAAAGTGATTAGCATCCATCCTTCTTAAAAGGACCCATCGCTTTAGAAAAATCATATGATTCATGCTCCAGCTCAGGCCCATGTCAACAAAAGCAACTCAGATGAAACTCAGTGGACCACACGTGAAAGACATGAAAATGGGAGCGATACTGGAAGAGAAGAAGAAGAGTTATTATAGGAAAAGGAAGGCAGATGGGACTGTGGCTTAAGATTTGAAAATATCATAAATTCGCTCTATTCTTATATAAAATTGTAAAAGAATAAAAAACTTAAATAAATGATTACATTTATAATGTAGACATCTAGGAAGAGTCACCGTGCCTCAGTCCCTCTTTTCTGAAGACACTGTGGTGTTTTCCTGTGGTTTAAAGAGTCTCTGATGGAGTCACTCAGGAAGCTGGGACCCCCTCCCAGAGATGAAGAGCCCCTGTGTGGAGGGTCGGTCAAAGCTGAGGGTCACTGACTCCACCCAAGGCATGCTGGGCATTCTCTTTAATGCTTCATTCAGCGAAATCTACCCAGCTACATGATTTTAGGTTTCCTGTCTCACTCCCTTGTCCCACTTTTGTTGGGCTTAAATGGATTTGCCAGCTTTATAGAATCTGTGAATAATAACATTGGAAATCTCTGGTTTGAACTTAGCAACTTAACGTTTTCACTTTCTCTTAAAATACCTTTTAGTGCTGTCTGGGTGCGAATGATGCATTTTCAAATTTTGTGCTTATCAAAATGTTAAATAAATTATTCTGAGTATTCCAGGAAGGGCCAAAGCCATGTCTAGTTTCCTTTGTGAAAAAAAAAGTTTGTCATTGTAAATCGTCATAGTATCAGAAGTATCTGCTGAGGTAGAGTTTCATCATAAACACACAAAGTGATTAGCATCCATCCTTCTTAAAAGGATGATTACATTTTGAAGGCTCTGGGTTTGGGGGCAATACCTCTGGCGGTCTGACAGTGTTCTTAAGCTATAGGGAAAAATATTGTTTCAGTCATCAGCTAGCTCTGTGGTCTTGGGCAAACTGCATATTATTTTTTTTTTCTGATGGGATGGTTCCATCAGTATCTTAAATTGCCTTCTGATCCTTTGGAACGTTTTAACATTCTGTAGATCATCCGAGAGCTCTGTAATGTGTATACTTCTGAGCTGTGTCACATGCTGTCCCTGGATCTTGCTGGTGAGGTCTTGTGCGAACCATCAGTTCCTGAATCCGTTCCAATTGCTGCTTGAATTTGGAAAATGACTGAACTTTTCTTTTTTCTTTTAAAAACATTCCAATGGCTTTCATTTGTTTTCTGGATAAATAAATTATAGGCGATTAAAATTTAAAAAATGTCTCTCATGGGAATGCCCTGACAACCTTCATGACATTCTGGGACAAGGAGTGGTGAGTGACATGTGTCATTGATGTTTTCTTTCAGTGGGGCTGCTTCCCCCTCAGAACATACACATCTCTGATGAATGGTACACGAGGTTCAGAGTGTCCTGGGATCCCTCCCCATCGCCAGTTCTTGGATACAAAATTGTGTATAAGCCAGTGGGTAAGGAAGTACATTTATCCAAATACAAATATGTGTTGAAAACTCATTTACATGCAGCAGAATCCTGATATATCCCTTGCTAATGGATTGTTTTGTTGCCACATGAACTCACTTCCCAGCAGAGATAACATTTTTGGAGGCATCGTTTTAAAAAATTTTTTTTCTACTTTTACAAACATACTGAGTATTTATCCCAGTTTCTCTCCTTCTCCTACACCTTTCCTTCTCTTTATCATTCTCTCTGATTCCCTCCCACCCTTCTGCCTGTATGCTTCTATGGACCCCAGGGTTCACTGTGGCTTGTCTACTCTTGTGGGGGCTCAGGCCACTATGGTATATCAAGCTACCTCTTTTTGGGCCACCCCACTGATACGTGCACTTCCCTTCACTCATTCAGCTTTAGACCCATAGGTTTCCACAGTAAGTTCCCATTCTGTGTAACAACAGCTACCTACAGAGCAGTTTGATGTACTATTTTCCTGCCTATGGGTTTATTGGCTGTCTGGAAGCAGTATTTCAAGCTAGTGACTAAAGTAGTTCAGACTCTCAGTACTTCACTATTGAAAAGTTTGACTTGGTTCATAAAGTTTGGCAGATTGAAGCTGCTATGTTCAGACATTCTGCATGCCATTATGACTATGAAACAATTTATATTTAACACTATAAACTTCTACATTTTCCCATTATGTTCGCATACTATTTTATTCAGGGCACAGACTTTATGTCCTTTAGTTTCTTCATGACCGGCTTGCTTTCAGCTCCCCAATGACATTTTCATCTAAATAATATCACCTGAATTAAATGATTCCATGTCATTGTGTGCTTTGTTTACATGTTATCAAAGTTGGAAGAAATATGCTATTTGTATCCAGTTTTCTAGAGCATTTGCTACTTGTCCAGGAAGATTACAGACAGGGAATAAAGGAGAGAAGGCAAAAGAGAAAATGGAAGTCTGCATCAGAAATAGAGACTAAAGAGGAAGCGGCATTTGATAACTGAGCAAACAAACAAACAAACAAAAAATGTAGAACATGTTCGAGGACAGTTTTTAGATATTATTGTAAAAAATGAAAATGTTGAGTATATAGCACTGTACTGACAAAGCAAGACTTAGAAAAGAAGCGTGAAAATGTATTTACTAGAAACATGGACCACATGTCCACTGCACTCCAGGTCTGCGTCACGCTTTGTGATCAAGACAGGGGCGAACTCATTCAGCATCATATTCACTGTACCATGTGGCATGATCTACACTGGAAAGTGTGTGAGGGGCTGTTGGAGTTAATGGTGCTCATCCCTATCCTTTGGTTCTAAATTAAAATCTCTGTTTTTGAGCAAAAGTTAAGGTTGGTGGTTATATAATTCTGAGGGTCTTTTGTGATTGTTCTTAAAGGGTCCAATGAACCCATGGAAGCCTTTGTTGGGGAAGTGAGATCCTACACTTTACATAATCTCAACCCCAGCACTACCTACGACGTGGATGTTTATGCTCAGTATGACTCTGGCCTCAGCGTTCCCCTCAGCGATCAAGGAACCACATGTGAGTCATTCATCTTTTGTACTTGTGGGGAGTGGTGGGAAAATGGCCAGGCCAGCCCGTTGGGCTTCTTATTGAATGTATGCGAGTTTTCTCTAGTGTTACAGAGATAGACACTTTCGTATCCAGTTAATAACCAATCTATCTAAATTCATAAGCAATTTAATCAAATAGATAAAAATATATATAAGGTGGAAGTGATGATTATTTGAGCTAAAATATTATATTTTGAATTTTAAAATATTGAACTAACCCAATGCCATTCCATCCACGAATAATCTGAATAAAGTTGTGACAGTTGATATTAACATACACATTACCTGCGTTCACTGATGTAATTCGATTGAGATGTTGACTCGCTGATTTGTCTCTCAGAATGATTTTGTTGTCACCAAGTGCTCTGGTAAGTATTTAAGGACTTAGCCTGTAGGCTTTTGGAAAGCATTCTCATTTCCCATGAAGCGTCGGCCTTCAGTTTTCATAACTGAAGTGCATAATTTCCTTTTCTTGAGAGTCAGTGCTGAAAAGGAAAGACTGCTTTGTCTCCCCATGGTTCTGTGCATACTTGATACAGGTCCCCAGAGAGAAGCACCCTGATACTTTAGGCATTTCATTTATTTTCACCCACTGTGGGCATTTGCAAATCATGTAGCGATTAAATATATGTGTTTTTTTTCACCTTTCATATGTCTTGTCTTTCTTTCTCTTGTAGTGTATTTAAATGTGACAGATTTGAAAACTTACCAGGTCGGGTGGGATACCTTCTGTGTCAAGTGGTCGCCTCATCGGGCAGCTACCTCTTACAGGCTAAAACTGAGCCCTGCTGACGGTATGTATAAAAGAAAATGAATGGAGAACAGGGTAGAAACATTCAATGACAGCAGCTTTCACTTTCTTTATAAAATGGTATATTTAAATATCTCTGTATATACCGGATGATAACACTCATCTTTTTTCCCTTGATCTTATAACCAGGAACCAGAGGACAAGAAATTACTGTACGGGGATCAGAAACCAGTCACTGCTTCACAGGCCTGTCCCCAGAGGCAGAATATGGTGTCACCGTCTTTGTGCAGACACCGAATCTTGAGGGGCCAGGTGTCCCTGTCAAAGAACACACCAGTAAGTTTTTGAGTGATCTGAAAAGGTTCTGTTCTTTGAAGTAGAGTAGTGTCTTTCTGAAATCTCTATACATGCTTCGCCAGGGGCTAAGCCATGATCACAGATAATGGCAGGTCCCTGAATGTGGAGTTTGTGGCTGGCTCAAGATCTGTATCCACAACAATGGTCCCTATTGGTGTTGAGCTATAAGGAGATGCTCTGTGCCATCTCTGAAGGTGGTACATTGTCCTTTTGATACGTTGCTTTCTACAGTGTAGTTGATCTGAGTGGTAGCTAAAGATGCCACCTGGATAGAGCTGAACCTGTCAGGCAGGGCCAATGGGGCTGGAGTGGTATTTTCTAAGACCCAATTTGTTCTTGGGGTTTAAAGTACCCCTCAGGTTTCGTTGTGGGGTAAAGAATGTACACACCCTACATTTTTCTGACGCTGTTTTTCAATTTCTAGCTGTAAAACCCACAGAAGCTCCCACTGAGCCGCCCACACCTTCTCCTCCTCCTACGATCCCACCAGCCCGAGATGGTAAGTCCAGCTGACATGGCCAGAAACCAGAGCGCAGGGTTGCAGACTCTCTCATGCTACACATATATGCATTATCAACAAGGGCCCAGGGCACTTCTGCTTCATTATTCTTGCTGCACAGTTTGTAGATAGTAAAACATGAGCATCCGTCGTTGGCCCTTCTTCCACAGATGCATTTTGAAGTGAATAAAATCAGCCCTAAACTACCCCAGGCCTTTGGCTAGAACTGTGCTTCCTCTATTCTGCAGCTGAAGTGCTAACAATACTTTCCTCAGTCCACAGTCGAGGGGTGGCCACGTCTCTCTACTGGCTCTGGCATCCACAGACACCATGAGCCCTTTTGGCCGTATCTGAAACCTCATTGCTGAGACCTTTGACTGCAGAATTCCTGGCTCCTGAACTGAGAAGAGCCGCAGATTATGCAAAGCTAAAACAATTTCCATTCATCAAAATTTGAGACAAAATTGTCAGTTGCAATGAGTTGGTAAAAAAACAAAACCCAAAAAACAACCAAAGTGCTCGACTATTAAGACGGATGTCCCAGTGATTTGGAGACAGTTCTTCAGTGCTGTATCAAGTTACGTTCAAGCAAAATAATCCCTGGATTATTCTTTTCCCACAATTTTAGAAAGCATTTCAGATTTCAAAAGTATTTTTCATATTGCCACCCTCCTACCCCTCAGGGCCCCGCTGCCCCATCTGTCCCCCCATCAGCTCTCCTCTACCTTACCACCAGTTCCTCCATGCTGTCAGACTCCCCGAACCCCATCAGCTTCTCCACCCTCCCCCACCGTGTTAGCTTGCCCATCCCAACCATTCCTCCCACTCTGCCACAGCTACCCCGCCCCATTAGCAAGCTACACCCCATCAATTTGCCTCTTCCCTTTGAGTTGCTCCCCCTGCTCTTCTTTCTCCAAATCCCTTTTGGTTTTGTTTGTCGACTCACTGGGTTCAACCGGGGCTGTGTGAATGGCCATAGCTTTACTGTCCACTGGAGCCCGATGGACTCACCAGTGGATGTACAACCAAAGACAGCAACTAAAACACATTTCATTTGCACCAAATCTTTGACTTTGGCATTGATAGTCTCCAGACCCATTGATGGCCTTCCTTTAGTTCTGGATGTCATTGCTGTTCATTGATTTTACCCTCACTCGTTGCTTGAAGCAACTTGAAGTGTTTCACAAAGCAAAGCGAATCTCTGCCTAAGGAACCTAAACAGACAAATTATAGAATGAGGATTGACGGTTCCCTTGAGTCAGTGTTTTCTGAATTTACTGTGATTTGGGTCATCCGGACATCTTTTTTTATTAACCATTTTTATTGAGAAAGTATACATAACTTACAATTTATTATCACTGTCATGCTTAAGCCTCTGGTTCTGTGTCATCAAGTATATATTTTTTTAAAAATTATTATTTTATTTTTCTAGTTGAGTATTCGTCCCTGCTTCCCTCTATCCTCCCTCCTTCCATCTACCTCTCTTCTCTTCATTAGTCCATCCCACTCTCTCCATCCTCCTGTCTGCTTCTGTGGACCTCAGGGTTCCTTCTGGCTTGTCTACTCTTGTGGGGGTTCAAGTCTCTTGTGGCATACAAAGTTGCTTCTCTTCAGGGTACCCCACCAATAGGGGCATTTCCCTTCACCATCCAGCGTTAGTCCCCAAGTTTATACTGTATGTTCTTATCTCTCTTGAGTTCCTCGGTAGTCTATGGGGCATGTCGGTGTGTCAGTCATTACGAAGGTCTGGTAAGATAAGTCTCGCTTCAGTGAGTTCCTAGATGCAGCAGTCTTGCTTTGAATGGAATGTCTTGTCCAGCAGTGAATCTTCCCATCTTTAGGTTCTTACAATGTCACTGCCTCCTTTTCTGTGAGGTTCCCTAAGCCTTTGGATGGGGAGAGATTAGGTTGGTCTGGTTCTGGGTGAGCCTTGCTGGCTTGCAGGTACTCTGCATTATGGCTGACTGCTGCTGTTCATTTTCACTGCTCTTCTACTGCCCTAGACTCCATCCTGTCAGGGCGTTGATCCTCTACCTCTGTTGTAGAAGGAGACTTCTAGGCTAAGTGTTCTTCAGATCTATGGGTATAACAGCAGCTGTCTACAGAGCAGTTTGGTGTAGTCTTCCTATCTATAGGTTCATTGGCTGTTTTTTTCCCCCTATTGATCTGTTTTCCTCCCTTTTTTAAAGTTCTTGTTCAGTAACAGGAATGTGTTCCATTCTGATAAATGGGTCTTGAGTTCAATCAAAAAGCTGTTGGTTGTCTCCTTGATACTCATGTCACTATTACACTGGTGGTCACCTGTTTCCATGATTTTTATTGCAACTTGCAGATCTCATGAGTTGATGAGGCCTGTGATTATTTCTCCCCCCCCTCGTAGCTTCTACTGTATTTCTTGGTACTGTGTAAGCTGTCCAGCAAGGAGGAAGTTCTCAGACCAGTTCTAGTTGATATATTTTGCCCATATTCTGTGATCCTTATGTGTTGTATCTTCAGTAATAGGGTCTTGCTGACAGTTTTTTTGGAGAGCAACCAAGAGCAGTGGCAAAAGCCTATAATGTTTGGGGGTCTTTGAGACCTCTATGACCAACATTTTATCAGGAAGTATCACATGCCTGTAGCTTCTAGTATGTTTTTCTGGACATCTTATCCTGAGTGTATTCAGGAGCCTGGGTGGAGCCCATGAGTCTGCATTTCTGGCACATTCTCAGGCAGTGCTTTTCCGCGAGTCATGTTCTGAGTGGCGAGGTGTCTTACAGTTTCCAACTGTGCAGTGTCATTTGAATGAAAGAATGAAGGTGATTTGGACTTTCCTATTTTTCCTTAATTTTTTATTTTGTACTTATTTATAATCTCTCTTTCTATGTGTGGCACTCCTTGCCTTTGCCTGCTGATTGATATCACTGCCCTCCCCCACTCCTTATTTTTTGTTTCAGTGTGCAAAGGGGCAAAGGCAGATATTGTGTTCTTGACTGATGCCTCTTGGAGTATCGGTGATGATAATTTCAACAAAGTTGTTAAATTCATCTTCAATACCGTGGGGGCCTTTGATGAGGTCAACCCTGCTGGGATTCAGGTGAGTGTCAAGCCACCAGAAGCTGCTATTTCTTTTCAGGAGAACTATGTGAACTATGTTTCCATCCTTGTGACCTTTAACATGTCTTTTATGCACATGGGCTTGGGGAAAGAATTGGATACCACAGAGAAATAATTAGAAAAAAATCATCATGCCTAGCTTGTGTCCTCTAGGATGTTCTTGTTGGAGATTTTAGGAGATTTTTCTTTTGACTTTAACTTCTTGCTAAAGCTTCCAACAAAGGCGCATTTCCATGAAAGGTCATCCAAAGTTCTGTACATTAACTGCATTGTGATGTCATACTCTGTAATGCGAGAAGAATATAGTGCCTGGGTTGGGTGGGAGGACCCTGCTGTCCACTGTGTTCTATCTCACACACCATACTGGCCACAAGAATATCCATTAGTGACCCAAAGGGTATTTAATTTGTTTTCCTAAGATGATAATCGCCAATGATATTGCTGTGGAATCATTGCCAATGTGTCTTTTGTACTGCAATAGGAACTTAGAGATGTTTATATTTCCATGAGAGTCCTCAAAGAGCAATTCATCATTTTACTCTGACCTGCTGTAGAGATGAGATTCTCCTTCCCTTCCAGTGTATGCACAACTGTGTATGTGTAGGGAAATCCTTGCATCCAGTAGTTCTCAACTATTTGAAGTGGTCTTCTAGATGCCTTTGAGAGGAAGATTCAAGCAATTTTTAGTTATTTTTTGGAGTGTGCATTGGTATCCCTCCCCTTCTAAAAAGACTTCCATATTACTGTGTTCATTTCACACTACTGGAAGCAAGGCTACTGCATATCGCGATCACTGTGGGATGCTCTTCTACTTAAACAATCCACTCTTAAGTCAATCTTTTAAATATGCTATCTTTTCCTTCCTCTTCATTTTGGGTCACTGTCTTTATTAATTTGTACACCATTGAGGCAAATTAAAGGCATCATAAAAATAAGAGATTTTGAAATAAGTGGCAAATAATTTCATAAACCACAATCTTTTATCACATTCTTTTTCTTATAGAACAGTATTTTAGGTGATATACTAAACTGTGGACATTATTTTGATCCAAGAAGAGTAAAAAAAAAAACCTTGTTATACTCTCACTTTGATGTATTAACAGCTAATGTGTTTTTGAAATCAATTTTAGAAATTAAGATTTCTAATAAAATAGTGATTAAATTTAATAAACTCAATTATCTGCATGGCTATTTATCCTTAAAACAGTGATATGAGGTAAACATAATTATCTCCATTTACTGGCAAGGACACAAAAATCCAGAGATGGAGACAACTTACTCAATGTCACACAGCTGTTACTAGACAGAGCTGAGAATTTCAGCCCAGTCTCTCGACCACATGCCTACATTCATTCCCATAAATCACACCATTACCAAGTTAGCCACGAACAATGACCATCACACTGAAGCATTTTTATTCACTGTGGAAAATGAATGAGGATCAGGTGGCTGCGATTCAGCTGCTTGTGAGTTTATGATGTTGTGTTGTTGTTTCTAATTCTGGGATCCCACAATTCTAACAATTGGCGCGCACACACACACACACACACACACACACAAAATGCATTTTCACTGTTAATGTCAATTATGACAACTTATTTGGTGATTAGAAATTACAGGGCTCACTAACGTATTGTAATGTTAAGTCTAAAGAGATTTTATTATCTTGCTGAGTCTAATACCCCTAACCCCTACCTATTTTTTGGTTGTAAGAACCACTGGAAGACTGATGTAAAATTAGGTGGCTGGCACTAACTGAGGAACTTCGTTTCCTTTCAGGTTTCATTTGTTCAATACAGTGATGAGGTCAAGTCTGAGTTCAAGCTGAACACGTACAATGACAAAGCCATGGCCCTTGGAGCCCTCCAGAACATTAGATACAGAGGAGGAAACACACGGACAGGTATACTTCCCTTCTGCAAGGCAGTGGGGAGAGGAGGGGGTGGAGCTCAGCGAACCACCTCTCTCTAAGCTTCAGACTCATATCACGTGGGCATGGGCAATGGCAAATTCTCACTAAGGTGGCGCTAATGAGTTCCTGCCCTGCTCTGCAGGCAAGGCCCTCACATTTATCAAGGAGAAGGTCTTGACCTGGGAAAGCGGCATGAGGAAGAATGTCCCGAAGGTGTTGGTTGTGGTCACAGATGGCCGATCACAGGATGAGGTGAAGAAGGCGGCCTTCATCATCCAGCAGTCTGGTGAGTACAGGCATGAACTTGGCTGCACTCACTTTTGAGGAGCAAGTGCAAAGGCCCCAGATGCTGATCCGATTGTCTTGCTTTTCTGTGTAATCTGCACTCTTGTGATGTTAATTCACATTTATATTTTGGATAGTTTGTTATTTCTTATAAAAATGACATGCGTGTTCTTTGCATATGACGGGATTCAGGACTTTCAGCTGAATCTTCCCACAGTGTGTGTAAGGTTATGGTAACAGAACAGTTCTACAGCGGTCTTCTTGTTAAAGCAGTGATGAATCTTGGGGCTGGAGTTGCTTAGCACTGATCTTAGTGAGAAGTGTTGAATGCCCTCAGCAAATGCAGAACATATACAGATCGCCAAAAAAGAATGTAGCAAGTAATAATAGAGGTCTTAGGCAGTTATGGTGGACATAGATCTTGTCAGTCAGACATCCCAATAGGCCTTCGGTGATATTATTGTGTGTTTGGTCATTGTTTAGAATTACTAGAGGTGAAGCAGGTCTACTCAGTCCTGATGCTGTCCAAGCAGGATCTGAAGTGGGTCTATTTTAGAAAGACTTCTAAGCAATGCATGAACTACTATAATCAGTTGTAGGGTACTTTATGTGGAAGTTGTTGTCTGCACATACATAATTCTTTGGCTAAACTCACTAGTTATGATTAGTGATAAGCAATTCCATCCTCTTTTGATGAAAACATTTCAATTGTTCTTCATACTATTTTGTTACAATAATTCATTGTCTATTCTGCATATTTTGGGCTCCTGGTTGGTTGAGGTTTGGAACTGTGAATGCTTACTGTATACAGAATATGTACATTCACTAATTATAAATGATATTCATAGTCTCATGTAGCCTACATGTATTCTGAAGTCAGATTAAGCATGTGGAATGAAAACCTCCTATTTGCTGAAATAATGGCTTGTTATTGCTAGTGGGAGCTGAAGATTCATTCTGTCTCAAAAGTGGTCACAGTGCACCATTGAATCTGAATTTTCTGAGAAAAATCGGTTTCATGAATTTAATAGCCCACTCTTGATTTCTGATTAGCTTACACATAAGCTATTAATGGTGCCTAAAAGAACTCCTGATCTTGTGCAGAACTGAAGATCTCTGGAAGACTATGTGTATTGCATGCTTGTCCTGTTAGTAAAAGTTTCATGTTTTAATTGTTAGGGTTTCACTTTAGGAGACCCATGAATTGATAATCCAGAAGATAACTGACTATTGAATATTTGTTTTAAAAGTATACATTATTCTGTTAGAGAGAGTTGTGTCAAATCAAGGGACTTGTTGTACATTCTGATATCTTTATTTTGAATTATCCAAATAATTAAAGAGGGAAAAAGGATGTGTGTTCATTCCACAAATGTTGTTTTGCAGGGTTCAGCGTTTTTGTAGTTGGTGTTGCTGATGTGGACTATAATGAACTTGCCAACATTGCCAGCAAGCCAAGCGAACGGCATGTGTTCATTGTGGATGACTTTGAATCTTTTGAGAAGATCGAAGACAACCTTATTACATTTGTTTGTGAAACTGCCACTTCCAGTAAGTCATGGCCAATGTAGATACAGGACCCCACTCAACTTGGAAAATGACAGTTATCTATACTTTAGGGGATCACATCCGTGTATAAGCAGACCCTGGAAATTGCTTGAAAACTTGATCCTTTGAGATTAGGCTGAATATGTTCTTCTCAGCGGTCCATTTTTTAGCCTTGAAGATATAGTAGCTTTCTATGGAAGTAAAGTATCTCAGTATATTCTTCACCCCAGTGACTGACATTTCTGTAAACTAATCTTCAGCATAGCATTGCACGCATAGAAGCATTTCAGTGAAATGAAGGTTTTCCCTATTAGTAAACAGTTGGTACCTTGTCCACATTTATGCTTGAAAGGAGCAATAAGAAAACTTTTTTGTATTTTTTAAAATTTATTTATTTACAAATGAACTGAGTTTATGACTTTGCCCTACTCCCTTCCCCACACTTTTCCCTCCTTTATCATCCTCTCCATCCATGCACTCCCTTTTACCCATTCTCCTTTCATCTTGCTCTGTCCCACACCCCTTCCTGTCCCTCTGCTTGTGTGTATCACGGGTGCCTGTGTTAGTAGGGAGTCAGATTTCTGTTGAACTTTATACGGCTAAGAAAACTTCTTTTCTTTTGATGGTAACCATTGATCTTAGGCTGTACTGCACATTAGAAAAGCACTCTACCACTGGGCTATAGCCTCCAGCCCAGCATTAGATTTTTTCTTGTATCAGGGAACTCAGATTCAGTCTTCCAACTATGATGAACCTTAGTATGGAGCTGAAGGGTGATGGCGGATGGGATTATAGCTGTCTCTGTTCTGTTTCTGGTGATCCCAGATGCAGCCCATTGACACCCCTAGCTCTGGGAGGTTCAGTGTGCAAATTGCCACATAACAATTGCTATAATGTCATGTGTGGGAGCACCAGTAGGAAGCTTGGAGTCTTGGCAGAGAAGATAACTGGAGATCGTTTGCATAAGTCTGAAATTCTCTGGGAGAAGGAGTTTGTTAATCTTTTTTTTAAAAAAACAAATACCCTTCTTTTCATTCTATTCACTGTTCTTTTTTTTAAATTTTTTTATTATTTATTCAATTGTGCATATGTGTGTATGAATGTGTGTGTGTGTGTGTGTGTGTGTGTGTGTGTGTGTGTGTGTGTGTGTGTAGAACCACGGGCAAATTCTGGAACCACCATGGACCGCCTCCACCTCCTCGTTTACTCTGCCAGGGGATTCACAGGCTCCGCCCTACCAGGACCAGAAACGCAAGCTGCCCCTGCTTCCGCCTGGCGTCTATATGTGGGGTCTAGGATCCGAACTCAGGACCCTCCGCCTGCAAGGCAGAGGCTTAACCCCTGAGCCACCTCTCCAGCCCCTCTATTCACTGTTCTTAAGAACACTGTAAAATTGTAATTAGAGTTGAATGTTTCAAAAATACTTGCTATATTGGTTGCTGATTGGTTGAAGGATGCCTATTAGGAGCAGTAACTTAAAAAAGGTTAAAATGATAGATTGAGTTTTGTAAATGAATTGGCTCATTGTTATGCATGCATTGTTATTTTCTGCATATGTATCTAATTCATAATGGCGACTCCTACTTAAGAACACTGTCTGTTATAGGTTGTCCTCTCATTTATTTGGATGGCTACACTTCACCAGGTAAGCATTGCTGTTCTTGGGTTAGTTCATTTCAAGGTTTAAGAAATAGCATAACGCAAGCCATACTCATTTCAGATTTTCTTCCCTGATGTAAAGGTTTTAAGATGCTTGAAGCTTACAACCTGACAGAGAAGAATTTTGCTTCTGTCCAAGGAGTCTCTTTGGAGTCTGGGTCTTTCCCCAGCTATTCAGCCTACAGGCTTCAGAAGAATGCTTTTATTAATCAACCTACCACGTAAGTGTGAGAATAGGAGGATATCCTATTCATACGATGGTCAGGAGGTTCTTGAAACTTTTTGCTGATTTCCTAGAAGCTGGAACTTCAAGACTGCCAGAAGACACCTAGTTTGGTTTCATGCAACACAGCTTAATTGCTTTCGTGAGGTTATGTAGCAGGTTACACACATGAAACTGGGGTTCAAACGTCTCAATTCCCAGAATTCAAACATCTTTGTCAGGTACCCAGCACGATGGATGACACATTGCTTTGGGAAGGCCAGGTTTTCAGTTTCCTCCTTTCTTTCAAGGGTGATGGTTAAAACAGGAAGGAAGTTTATTATTGTGAATGTGCAATTCCGTGATGCAGCACCAAGTGAAAGAAGTGAAGAATGAGAGCATTCTCTATTACTGTTCAGAAAATGAAGGATTATAACCATTTTGCTTGCTCATGATCAGACAGGCGACAGTTGGTTTTTGTTGGCTCTAGCAATCTGTTGGGTAGCTCTAGATGTTATTTTATTTCATGAGCGTTTGCACCTGGGTATGATAACAGAAACACGTACTTCTCGATCATTAAAACAAAAACTTTCATGTTGAAAAATACGTGTTTGGCAACGTCAGGAGAGGAAAGAACAAGAAGAAATAAAATGTTCAAAAAGTTAGGACAGGATCAGAAAATAACGTCTGAAATTTGAAATGCTCTGGGAAAGGTAATGGAAAGTTCACAATAAATCCAAAGCTAATTTATTTTAAGGAGGCGCAGAGCATCTCATTTGATCGTGTTGTAAATTCTCAAGTCTCTTCTGTTAGGCATTCTGGTTCATGGTATGAGATTGTTCAGTGGATCTTAATAGTTACCTTGACATATGAATTATGGCAGATCATTGTCTCATAGAGCTCAGGACTCTTGACTGGAAAGAAAACAGCATAAATACAATAAAATTACTTCCTTTTTTTTTTTTTTTACTAAGGAAGTAGAAAATGGAAAGGGTGAGAGATGAGATGGAGGAAACATTATTTTTAACATGGAGCACTGTAAAGATAGCATATTAAAGGCAGTGTGCCAGCCTGCCCAGAGTGTATGCTTGAGGAAGGAAGACAGCTTTACAGCTATTAATGGTAAGGCAGCAGGACACAGAGCCTCAACAGATGTCCTGTGTCCTCTGCCAAAGTCTACAATAACGTCTTTTACATCCAAGCGTTGATCATCTAGGTCTTTGTCCTGCTTCAGGGAGATAGTGTGACATGTTCTCACAGAGAAAAGCTCTGCTTCATTCATTCTCCCAGAACAATGGTCAACTCAACTCTGGAAAGGACACAAGGGACCCAGATTTTCTTGTCCCACAGCCTTAGAGCCAAAACCCACTTCCCTTTAGTTGAATCATATCCCTTTATTCGTGCTGACCATTTGCACATGTGGCCTAAATGTTTGTAATTGGTCTTATCTGGGGAATATGGAAATTTCTTGAGACTTACTTGATTTCAAGGGAGGAATTTAGAAATGTAAAAACTATTATGAGAGGAAGAAAGAAATTAAAATTTTAAGCCATTTTACCTATGACATCATTGAAAATAGTGTTTGACAGCATAGGTAGAACATGGACTTATGTTATATCTATAGTTATAATACTTATAACCCTAAAATTAATACTTCTATGTGTCCAGAAAAAGTTAGTCACAGCATAACAAAAGACTATTTGATAATTTCCCAGACTTTTGAGATTCAGTCAAAATATGAGTAGCTTATTACTGCTGATAAAATGGCTCTTTAGTCTTCTTTTGAGGTATTTCCTTAATTTTCCCTCTTCTTCTATTGAGCCAGATGTATATAAAGAAGCTGGTATTGCCTATAGTGAAATTCTTGTATAAAGGTTTAAAGTAGTTTAAAATAATCTCCTTTTGTTGATTAATATTATTTATTTATTTATTTATTTATTTATTTATGTTTTATCCAATAGAGAACTCCATCCAAATGGACTCCCTCCTTCATACACGATTATACTATTGTTCAGACTTCTCCCTGAAACTCCCAATGACCCTTTTGCAATTTGGCAAATTACAGACAGAGACTACAGACCACAAGTTGGTGTGACTGTTGATCGTAAGGATTTTTATCCTTTTTTAAGACATATGCATAGTTTTGACTGTGTTTTTGTTTCTCTCTTCTGTTTAGGAACCAAATATATACATGCATATATATCTATATGGTATATGGTTTTATGTTTAAACTTTTTCAAATAAATCAGTAAATATTCAAACACTTGCATCTTACTACTGCTGAAACTATTGAGCTCTTTATCAAATTGTCCAACAAGAGCTGTTTGCTAATATCTTTAGTAAGAAGAATGTGCATATAATAATAATAAATATGCATATAATTTCACAAACATTTATCTGACTTTCAGCTTCAGGCAAGACGCTCTCCTTTTTTAATAAGGACACAAGAGGCGAGATGCAGACCATAACCTTTGACACAGAAGAAGTGAAGACATTATTTTATGGAAGTTTTCATAAGGTAAAAATGTAAGATTATCTGAATCTTATTTTTAGAGAAACTTTAAAACTAAGTTATTTTATGTATTTTCAAATGCCATGTTAAATTAGAATTCTAGCTATGCCTTTTAGAAATAAAAAATGTAAGATTATCTGAATCTTATTTTTAGAGAAACTTTAAAACTAAGTTATTTTATGTATTTTCAAATGCCATGTTAAATTAGAATTTTAGCTATGCCTTTTAGAAATAAACTGTTTAATAATTTGATTAATTCAAAGAATGAAATTTAAAACAAAACAACAACAATTAATACTTTGATATATTTTCATTGTATCTTTTAGGCCAAAGTTAGATACAATATGAAATGTGGCTTACCTGTTTTTCATTTTTACCATTTCATTGTGAACATTTGTTCCCTTTATTTTGAGAAGTTTACTAATGTCATTATATTTGAAATTGACAATATTATGACGTCCTTTTGCTTGCTTATCTATCAAAAAATTACAACTATGCAAGGAAAATGCAGCATAAACATTTTTATTAGTCTCAAAATGATCAATGTATAATAAAACAATTCAGGAAAATATTTGAGAGATGGACATGTGAACAGATTATGCAAAATCACATTTTTAAACAGTGTTTTCTAAATCATCACAGAGGAAGGTCTAGGAAGCATTTAAGATTATTTTTTGGCACACATAATTTTTTTTACATGTCTCTGATTATTGCATAACACTTTAAATTTCTCTAGGATGATCATTGACAAATAGGAGTAATGAAGTTGGAAGCATTAGAAACAAAAGGAATGATGTGGGTTAGAAATCATTTTAAAAATGTTTCTCTATGCACTAGATTGTGTTAACAAGTTGCTGGTTCCAATGTGCATGCCAAAAGATTAGCCACATATATGAAAACTAACATTTCTGCTCCAATCAGATCCTCAAGTGAAAAGTGAAGACTCTTATCTCTTACTTGTGAGAGGTTAGCATGATTTTTCACTGTTTCTATCCTCAGAGAACCTTGGTGTCTTTCCATGGTATTTTCTAATTTATAAATCAGACTCTTTTCTCTTTCAAGTTTTAATTTAGACAAACAGGAAACATTGTTTAAAAACACAGTGTCTCCAGACGCTTCTAGTACCTTTTTGAAATGTCAAATGTGCTAGAGATATCAAGGTTAGAAGCATTTGCTATGAAAAAGCAGTTACTGCTGTGATGGTTTTTGCATAGTTGGTTGATGGTTGGCAGTTGTCCTGCGATTCAATCTTAACCTCAAGATTAATTCCTAAGAAGTCTTTGCCCCAAGAGTGTCCGTGCATATGGATGTGTGCATTTGTACCTAGAGGCACTGAGGAATCAGACTTTTGATAAGGTTGGTAAATGTTTCTCCTGTCTGTCTCAAAGAGGTGAGAGGCTTCCTATGCACGTAGAATATAACAAGAGGAAAGTTAGAGAGAAATCCACAAATCTCTAAGAATTTCAGTATATTTACTTAAAAATTTGCGTGCTATCACATAATATAGTAAAATAAATTCTTCACTGGGAAACAAATTCTGTTTTAAAGGATGTTACTGGCTTTGACTCATCCTTATCTATGAGTAGATGTTGGTTCTGGAAATATTACTATGAACTTTGATTCATTGATAAACCAATTAAAGTAGCGTGCTGAGAAGGGTTATCTTATTTGTCCTTTATAATCACTGGAGATAATAAGAATTTGATCCACTGAACAAATAGCCATTTCATAGCTATTTAAAAATAGCCAACTCCCATTGAAAGTTTCATGGCTTACTTTATTTGAGACAAAAGAGCAATTCTTTTCAGAGTTCTATAGTGATAGCAAATAAATATTGCAATCCAAGATAAATTTTTGGCATTACCTTTGTTGTACTGTTTGTCTCAGAGAAGTATTCATATTTGGGGGGTTTATATAATGTTTCTTCTTTCTTCTCACTAGCTCTGACTTTTCCCATATTCTCTACTTTCTCTTTTTGTAACATATTCTATTAAAGTTTCTTTTCTTTTTCAATATGTTAACTTTCCTCTTCCATTTCTCAACAAATTTCTCTTTCCAGAAATATCTTTCTGGGGCCAAAAAGATGGTTCAACATTTGAAGGTACTTGCCACACACTAGCCTAGTAACTTGAATTACTTTCTCAGACCACATAGTGGAAGGAGAGAACCAAGTTCTGAAAAGTGGTTCTCTGATCTCCATGTGGAAGCCATGACACACATACATACATATATGTGTGTGTATATCTACATAATAAATTTATGTACATTAAGGCATATAAGAAAGTACTTTCATTGGAAAACAATGTATATAATCAAACTAAAAATCAATCTCTTCTTCTACATAATTATAATTCCTATAGGTCAAATGACCTATCTCTTGTAACTTGCAAGTATATATCAGCACTCCCTGTTCTTGATTATCCCATCATTTTAAGTACTAAGTTTCAGCAATCACTTCTGCCTAAGTACTTCTTTCCCTTCCATCTAATTCTTGAGGAATCAGCAATAACTGCAGGCAGAGAACTTTTAGGAGAGAGAAAAATATTGGAAAAGTTTGGTTAAAGCTGACAGCTATCACTTGTATCTCTTATAAAACTTTTAATTCTTTGGGTGTCTTCTTTATATTGTTAGCAGATAAATTAGGTCCATTGAGAAATTTATATCAACGAGAAAAAATAAAATAAGTGAAAAGTAGAGTTTTAGGAAATGTCAGAGCCTAGAAAAGCAGATGTGTGTGTGAAGAGCGAGAGAGAGAAAGAGAGAGAGAGAGAGAGAGAGAGAGAGAGACTCACTATGTAGCCTTGGGTGGCCTGAAACTAACTGTGCAGACTGTGTAGACCACAGTAGACTCGACTGGCAGTAATCCTCCTACTCTGTATCTTTAGTGCTGAGACTACAGGTGGAGTCAGCGTGGTTGACCTGAGTTACCTATTTCTTCCAACCAATCTATGACCAGCAATGTTTGACAGTTGAGAAATAGTTCAGTTACTGTGAATAATTGGGACAATTTTCTACGGATTAAGAGTGTAAGCTGAGACAGGGTTTTGCATGAGTTTAAAAAAATACAAGGATAAGTTTGAGCAAAAAGTGTTTTTAAGATGTGCTTCTTAATGTTTCACAATGAACGGCAAGCATATTCGATGATTCTGATATGCACTTAAATGGTTTTGAATTTGAAATAATCCTTATGGGTTCTATAGATAGTAAATATCCTGGCAATGCTTATTGGATGCTCTTGAGTTCACAGTTGGTTGAGGGCATGAAATCTGGACTTTTAGTAGAAATCTCATTTGTTTTAAAATAATACAATTCGTACTGATAAAATAATACAATTCATATTGAGGAGGAGAAAGGTGATTAACCAAGGGTTTAATGTTGATTCTGTGTAAGGAAATATTTTGTTTAAAAATAAAACTTTAGAAATTGTCCTCATACTTCTTGTTTCAGAGTGTTTAAACATGTTTCTGTTCTTTCCAACTTTCTGACAAACTTCGCAAAGTAGTCACCAGTGCTTGTTTAAGAATTGTGTGGTGATAAGTGAGAACTATAAGAATAATTATGAAGCTGAAATTCACCTGCCATTCCCTCTGTGGTGAAATACAAATGTGCTCTGCTAATCATCTATGTTAACAGATTGCCTACTTTGTCTTCAGTTGTGGATACAGAATATATCAATACAGGCTTCTTTACTTAAAAGAAATGAACTCTGAATTCTATTGATTTCCAAAGTAGACTGTCTATAGATGATGATACACTAGTTCTTAGTTTGTCAGGGAGCTGAATCACATAAAGGTTAGTTTTGGCTGAGACTGAGGACACCAAACCAGAATCAACATTAGTGGAAGATCTGAGGCTCTTTTGTACTGAGGAAAATATACAGGTGGTATATTAACCTCTACTTGGATGGTTCTTTTCCATTTACATCCTCTCTGGCCATCTCAATGAAAGTGCATTGTGTGACAATAAGAAATTATGTGTGTATATGTGGTTAATGAACATGGAACACAGCAAATCAAATGGCTGGTTTAGTTTTTCTCTTTTGAGACTTAAGGAAAAGGAGTTTATTTAGAGATGAGGATCTGGTGTACAGGGGAGCCACAGTTTCACCTCAAGGCGGAAGAGTATTAGAGCAGTATTAGCTTAAGGTCAAAGAAGAAAGGAAGCAAAAACCACGTGATGGTCTGTTGGAGGAGAGGCTTAAAAGCTTAGAGAACTTGGAGAGGAGGATAAGAGAGCAGGAGAAAGAGGAGGAAGAGAGAAGAGAGAGGGGGAAGAGAGGAGGAGAGAGGGAGAAGAGAGATGGAAAAGAGAGAGGAGAGAAGAAAGGGGGACATAGCAAGAGAGGGGGGAGAGAGTAGGAGAGAGAGGGGTACAGAGGAGGAGAAAGGGGAAGAGAAGAGAAGAGAGAACAAAAGAGAGGAGGAAAGAAAGGGGAGAGAAGAGGGGAGAAGGTTTAATTTTATGTTGTTAACAAATGACATCGTTGACATTTCAACCTAGTCCTTGGATTCTTCAGTATAAGAATCTTGGTTTGGAATGAGGAATGGTTTAAGAAGTGTTGAAAAAACTGATATGAAATATGCAGAAGTCAACTAATTTTCAATAGAAATTCTATAATGCAAATTATCTTTCTAGGTTCATATTGTAGTGACCCCAAAAAGTATCAAGATGTATGTTGACTGCTATGAAATTATAGAAAAAGACATCAAGGAAGCCGGGAATATCACTACTGATGGCTATGAAATTCTTGGAAAGCTTCTTAAAGGAGAAAGAAAGTCGGCCACAGTAAGCAATGAGATCTTGTTTCCTGGTGTTTTCTGATAAGACTGAGATGACACTTGATAAACTTCCCAGCCAGTTTTATTTATCTTTTCTTAATGAGCTTTAAATTCTCATAGTTTTTGATGAGTTTGAATTTGTGGAAAAATGACATTTAGAAAACCTTCTTTGAAGACAATATGATAATGTGTTTTTACTTCTAGAGACAAAATAAGGTGTCTAGTTACCAAGAAACACCATGTAATCACCTTAAAGCAGGGTCAAATAGGAATAAAACAAGGCAAATAATAATTTTTAACACATCCTGTAAGAGCCAAAATAGTTCTTGTGTTGTACTTTTGAGAAAATTAGTAATACATCTTTGTGCAGTTAGAACAAGATGCCTTTGTGGATATTAACTGGGAACATCACTCACAGAAAGGTCATCTGCCTTTGTCAGAAGGCTTAGCATGGCAGTACAGCCTATTGACACCTTACTTTCAAGTTTTAAGCCTCAGATATAAGAAAGGAGCAAAAAGATCTCCTCATAATGTGATTCAGCAGACAGATTTGAAGCTAAAGCTTTCACTATTCCAGGTTAATTGGCCCATACCAAATGTCAATCAATGAATAAGGTTCTGGCAGCTAAGTCAACATCTTTGGGTTCTGCTAGTATTATTTTTTAGAGCCATTATTTATTTAATTTAGTTCTTTTTTCCTGTAAGCATGACATCCTTTAGATTGAAAAAGTGAAAGATTTCATCTTAATATAATTATGATTAAAACTTAAAACTGTGGATGAATATTGGATATGATGTTTGAATAGATAACCAGATTTTTTAAAAGAATGATCATGTTTAGACAGCCTTTCCCTTTTTGTCAAAAGTGCTATATGTTTAAATTCTAAAAGAAAAAAACCTAGAGAAATAGTTCATTTGAGAGTCCTAAAATTAGTTATTGGTCAACTCCTAGGTAATGACTTATAAAAATAAAGAATATCAGTTGTAGAATAAATAGCAAACCGTTTCTTTTTTTTAACAATTTTCTACATGTATGTATTCTTAAGAATTTGAGTAGTATTCAAAATTCATTTAAATACAGAAATTAGTGTTCTGAAAAAAACTCACTAAAATATTTCAGTTTAGCAAGTAAATCAGGTTTAGCTATGAGAGGGATACATTTCATGCTGCTATCCATTTAGGTATATATTTTAATGTCTGTCCTTATGGAGTAAAGATCACATTGCTCTCAAGAGTATGAGCTCTTGCCTGCTCCGATGGCTCAGGGGTAAAGACTCTGCCTCCCAAGCAGAAAATACTGAATTCAAATCCCAGGTCCTACATAAAAAAAAAAAAATCAGACAGAAACAGTGGCCTACACTTCTGGCTGTGATGGGCAGAGCCTGGGAAATCCCAGAGCTAAGCAAAAAAGGAGGTAGGAGCAATACAGGATGATTCCCAAAGTAACTCTACTTCACAGGGACACACAGTGCCCTCTGACCCCCTCCCCTCCCACACACAATAAAATAAAATGATAAAATTAAAAAAAAGGGGGGCTAGAGCGATGGCTCAGGGGTTAAGCCTCTGCCTTGCAGGCGGAAGGTCCTGAGTTTGGATCCCAGACCCCACGTATAGATGCCGGGTGGAAGCGGGGCGGCCTGCGTTTCTGGTCCTGGTCCTGGTAGGCCAGAGTAAACAGAGGAGGTGGAGGCGTCCATGGTGGTTCCCGAATTTGCCTGTGGTTCTACACACACACATACACACACACATACATACAACACACATGCACACATGCACAATTGAATAAATAAAACAAATACTTTAAGAGTATGAGCTCGTGAGAGAATCTGCCTGAAATTGCCAAGGTTAAAATCCGGTTAAAATGATGTTACTCTTGGTTGTTCGCAGTTCCAAATCCAGAGCTTTGATATTGTCTGCAGCCCCGTGTGGACCAGTAGAGACAGATGCTGTGACATTCCCTCAAGGGTAAGTCAATCCGGCCCTGGCTTTCCTTGTCCCCAGGAAGGATCCCTTGCCTTGCAGATGGTCTGGGAGAGGAACTAACACTCAGCAGCTGCATTTCCAGATGGGGAGCCAGGGCACACAATGTGGGTGTACTTTTCAAGCACCGCAGCTCAGACCAGAGCGTGCATGACCTTCTCTCACAAGCTAGGGATACACAACACCGTAGCTGGAAATTCTTTCACAGTCAGGAAAGCCATGTTGAGTCAATGTGCTTGATAAACCTACTGACTACAAAGTTTTCTTACAAAATGTCAGCCTTTCACAGAATAAGCCATCATTTTCCTGGATTATTAAGATTCTTTCAATGGCAGGAATAATTATATTTCTTTTTGGGAAGATGGCTTTCCCTTCTAATTTTTTTTTTTGAGTGGCAATATTGTAAATTAATTTTGTTGATGGACATTAGGCTTTCGGCAAGCAAAGAACTGCATAAAACCTCCAGGTAAAATGTTTGCATCACAGTATTTATTGAGTATTGCTGTAGGTCATCAATGCTAGGATGATAGCAGTCACATGTGAATACTTAGTGAAAGGCAGGGAGCAAGAAATCATCACCAATAGACACATGCAGTTGATTCTTCTTGTCTGTGGGCTTCCCATCTGTGGATTCAGCCAAGCAAGATTGAAAGTATTAAAATACATTGTTCTACTAAACACACAGACGTTCTCTTGTCATCATGCCCTAAACAGAACAGTGTAACAACTGGCATTTGCACCATAGTAGGGAGTGTTAGTAAGAGAGAGATGATCTGAAGTATATGGAAGGGTGTGCCAAGGTTGCATGCAAATATGGTACTTGAAATATACAGGGGACTTGAGCATCCTGAGATTTTTGGTCCAATCTCCCTGACTATTATGCTATAGATAAGGACCCTAGGATGAAAACCAAGTCCAGGGTAAAGAGATGGGGAGTGATGACAGGTACCATCAGTTCCCAGGGATGAGGAGAGAGTTACCAGAGGTCCCGGGAAGTAAGGGGGCACAAGGAGGAAGCCGGAGGGAATATAAACTGCCTGCCGGTGGCTAGCCACAGCGTGCTCCAAATATCTGAGAAACATGAAGTAGCTAGGAAGGGGCTGAAGTCGAGTGAAAGTGATGCTGGAAACTTGCCACCCCAAGAGATGTGTACTGTCCTGTGCTGGTTTGTAAAGTAGGTAGAGTCTTGTGAATCATGCAAAAGGTTTTGAACTTTTATTCCTGAATAAAAGGGGAGGTGATGTTTAAGCTACATAACATTTCTTTAACATGGTTAGAAAAAAATTTGGATGAAATTGCAAGTTGTCCTGGTAATCTTGTAAGCATTTCTTTGCTGTGGCTGTGTGTGGTTTGTTAAAATAAAGAATGAAAGGTAAATAAAGAAGAGCAAGTTTCAATGCCAGACTGTTTATAAGTAATGATAGTGGACATTATGTAAGTTGGGAAACAGGCTTCGTTGTTGTGTATGGAAGTGGGGCTAGGAATTCTACCAAATTCAGAGGCTAATATTCTTTTCAAACTTTCAGAGAGATGAAGCCAAATGTCCCGCTCTCCCGAACGCCTGCACGTGCACACAGGACAGTGTCGGCCCCCCAGGGCCTCCAGGCCCCGCTGTAAGGAATAGAAATAACTGTTTTTATTGTTGGTTTGTGGTGTGTGTGTGTGTGTGTGTGTGTGTGTGTGTGTGTGTGTGTGTGTGTATGTGTTCTTTGGAGTGATCACTTGTTGCCATAAAATGATTCTACCCTCTGAGTTTTCTGTGATGGAGTAAGCTAAGTTTCTGGCCATCTTCATACATGTTTCAAAGTTTGAAATGAAGTAAATCAAGAAGAAAATTTGATCCTGGTGCTTGACACATTTCTCCAGACATTCAGTCTTCAGAAGTATTCTCTTAAAAACATGAAACTAGGTTCCATCTGTAACTACAAGAGTTTGGAATTCCTCACACTTCATGGAAGTTTCTTGTATGATTGGAATGGAGGCATGGTTGGGAGGCTGAACAAGAACAACTCGTTTAGAATCTACAACATGCCAACCTTATGCAGAAGACGCAGTGCGAGGGTGACATATTCAGAGAACAATTCACTGATGTGGTCATATATAAATTCTGGGTGACAGTACTGGAGTTTGGAATAACTTGAGGGAGGAAACTATGACCAGATACTGGTTAGTGAGTTGAGAGATCAACAGTGCACAGCAAAACATTCAAGACAGCAGCAGTGGTGTTTCCTTGATCAGTGTGTAAGTCCTTGATGTAGTCACTCCAATGCCTGAGCCATGTTCCAGGCATAGAAGAAGCAAAACAAAAACAAAAAAAACACCTCTAATCCCATTGGCTTCTCTAAAAAAATGGGTAACTGACATAGAAGAAACTCAGTGATTCTCAGCACAGCAATTTTTATGATACTTGGGTTATAACAAACAGTATGAATCAGTTTTAGGTTAATCATAAAGCAACTTCACATAAACTTATTCAAGGTGTAGCTGTCATATCAGAATGTTATAATAATTATATCCTGGATTAGTTAGAGACTTATTTGACATATTTACAATCTTAAAATTATATTCTAGATGTGACAGAATTTTTTTACTTTTTTCTAATTGTAAGCTTATTACTATTTGATGTCAATATCATATTTATTTTGATTTTGTTCAGTGGTCCCTTTACTTGGTTGCTTAAAGGAATGTTTTGAAGTTCTTAGATATTTGAATTATGCTTTTTTGAATATTTTTTCTTGAAAAATTCCAAACATATTATTTTCTTTATTTAAATGCTATGAATATAAAGATAAGAAAGGTAGAATATATAAAGCTTTAAGATTCTATTTTCCTATGCAGATATGTGATAGAAATTTATAATAATTATTATTTTTTTGCTATGCTAACATTCAAATCCAGGACTTTGTATGGGCCAGACAATCCCTCTATCACTGCCCTGCACCCCAACTATGACATGAAAGTCTTACTTCAGTATTTTCTAAGCAGAGGTGGAATTATTGTCTAGAGAATGCATTTCTTCTTGAGGCATGTTTTATTTATCATCTTCTATCTTCCTTATGCTAAGCTAAAATGTGTTCTTACTGTGTTCTAGGGAGGACCTGGTGCTAAAGGTCCCAGAGGTGAAAGAGGCATCAATGGAGCAGTTGTAAGTATACTTCAGAGCTCCATGAAATTGTCAACTCTGGTTGTTCAGGGCTCCTCTGAGCAAGTTACTTCTGGTAACTGGATTATTTTATTATCTTATTTCTCTTTGGTTTCAGACACATATTAAACCTAATGAAATCTGAACTTTGAGCTTATGTAGATCTATGAATATAGACAAATGAATGTATTATATTCAATGTATTTTACTTTAAAAATCTACGTCTAATTGATCATTCATGGAATCCCAAGGGTTCTTGTAAATTTATTGCATATTCTAATTGTCACTAAGTGGAAGGAAAGGATAAGATACTGCTGTGTGAGTGCATGTATTTCTAAAATGTTTGCAGAGATTAAATAGGTGAGTTATAAAGACAAGCTTCTGTCAGTACTGGAGAGGCCTGTATTATTTGTGTTTTCTTTCTCTTGTATATTTTAGGGGCCTCCTGGTCCCCGTGGAGACACAGGTCCTCCAGGCCCTCAAGGTCCTCCAGGTCCCCAGGGACCCAATGGACTGTCTATTCCAGGAGAACAAGTAAGTAAAAAGCATTTCTGTAGTAAATAAGAATATTGGATTAACATTGTGTTTAGTTAGAACGTACTCTTTCATTTTATGTTTTTCCTTTTTGGTACTTGGGATTGAACCTAGAACTTCATACATGCTGGTCAAGTTCTTTACCACACAGTTATATTTTAGAAATGCAAATATTATATATAGTAAATAACTAGAAAAATCATGTTGACTTTTCTGGTCTTTCAAAAATTCCTTATAAGTAATGTATATATCCTTATGATAAGTTACATTATTTCAAAAGTTCATAATTATATAAAATAACTCTGCAGCATTGTAACTGGAAATTATAATACAGCATTTATATTTTAAAAAATAAGCAGTAATCTAAAAAACGGCATGTTCCTATGTCTTCAAAAAATACTATAATGTGCTTCTGTTGAACATTTACACTGGCTTTACATCATGGCATCTTCTTAAAGTTAATCTCCATAAAATGCCTGGAAACCATTTTCCCATTGCTTACACTAGGGTCGCCAGGGAATGAAAGGTGACGCTGGTGAGCCAGGACTTCCAGGCCGAACGGTGAGTTGCTCTTGAAGTTGCCTTTTCTTACCTTTTACATGCTGTCTTTTGTCTTGTTGCAAAAAAAAAAAAAAAAAAAAAAAAAAAAATGAAGCAAGGTTGACTTGAATTTCATACCCTGTTCTTAGTCTTCATGTTTGTGATGTTAAGTTCAGGTATTGTTTTATTGACAGAACACTTATATGCCCATGTTTGGTTCTGGTTTCTTGTTTCTTTTCAGAACCCTATAACTTGTTTTCCGAAAATGTATTGGCAGTTAGCATAGTCTTCCACTTGGGAAGCATATACAGTTTTATCACTTGTTGCTTTCTTCTGTGTAGGGAACTCCAGGATTACCTGGTCCTCCAGGACCAATGGGACCTCCAGGAGACAGAGTAAGTTTCCTGGGCAGGGTGGAATGACATTGGAAATGATAATACACTGTCGTCTGTTCAGAATCTTCTACAATCTACTTCACATAGTATGAAATGCAGAGTTCACATACCCTATGGAAAGCCCCAAAGCCACTGTCAATGGAACGCCCAACAGCAGATCAATCTTAAGTTCCAAGAAATAAATCAGTGGGACTTTAGGGGAGTCTTTGAAATTTCATTAGATTCAGAGTCTAGAAAATGACTTTTAGCTGATTAGAAAAACTTTCAAGAGACATAGAATATTATTTTATACCTATTACCACTGGTATCCTACCTAGCCTTACTAAGACAAGACAGATTTTTCTTTGTCCTTTGTGGCAGCATTTAGGTTTACCTTAGTTAGCATGATAGCAGGTAGGAAGGCTGTCTTTTGTAGAAAGAGTTAATGAGAAGCTAAGTACATGACTTCCATGCCTCTTAACCAGTGTGAATAAACCTTTAGCTCAACAAGAGACCACAAATGTCTTAATCAAAGAACCTAGTGATGGTGAAGTTGCTCAACCAAAAGGAAAATGCTTATGGCTTTTCAAGCACATTAAAGTTTGGACAATATTCTAAAAGTAGTCTGTTTTCTGACCCATAGTTCTTTGAGAAATCTGACACCATAAACAGCTTTCACTAAACATGTTAATTTGCTAACTTTAACCCCTCCAAGCAATCTCTGGACAGAGAGGGGTTATCCAGAAATTGCAATGATTTGCCATGATAAAACAAAACAATGTGTGATAACTTGCTGAATTTTGTTTCTATGCTGCCTTTTAAATTTGGAGGAGAGAAATGTGGTAGGGAAATTGTAGCCTCTCAGATAAAGAGCTTAGAGATGGAGGTGGTACTGGACACACATATTCTTCTGCCTCTTTGGATACTGGCACTTCAGGTTATTTTTATTTTTTTTTATTTTACAATAAAGAACAACAGTGAGAGTGTACAAGTGACAGCTCAGTCTTTCAGTTAAAAAACAGCCCAAAAAGTCACCCCTGGGAAGTGCTGCTGAGCAGTTGACTTGCTCACTGCTGGGGTTCCATGCAGACGTTATCAAGGTTGTGAGGTTGATGACCTAGCAGCTGGCATGCTGGCAGCCTTCCCCAAACACTGCACCCCGATGGGCGAGGGATTGGCGACGCTGGTGTTTGTCCGCTTTTAAACTCTAACCCATCTCTCCAGCATTATGGTGAGACTACCTAGGTGTGTTGGGATGAGAACAACGAAGGCTTTCAGTCATTCTCTTCCCTCCTCTGCAGCCTTGTAGTCTTACCTATTGCTCAGCAAACCACCACTAAGGCTGGAGAGAGAGGAGAGAGAGAGAGAGAGAGAGAGAGAGAGAGAGAGAGAGAGAGAGAACACGGCAGGAGGGAGGGGGCATAAAGAATTTCAGAAAGTGAAAGTGACCAAGTGAGAAACAAAGAAACCTGATTCTGGAGTTGAAAGTCAGATAAAGTAATGCTAAGTACCATGGTGAGGAAGACTTAACATTTTACCAGGTTTCCATGGTAAGGAATAAAATCTATGGATCATTACAGAAGACTTATGAATCATTACAGAAAACTTTCTGTAATGAGGAACAACTGTGTATAGATATCTAAATATTGTGTATGTGACAATGGTCATCATCAGTCTCTTCTGCCACCCGCAAATGGATAGTGGACACAGCAATAGTAGTTACAGGCTTACAGTAAGAAATGTGAATCAAATAAACTTAGGGCACAAGGGTTGGGAGGGGCATCAATGAGTAGCCCCTCTGAGGATGTCTAATTGAGATTTCCTCATCCTGACTTAGGCATTCCTCTTTATAAAGATTTCAATCTGGAAAACTAGAATATTATTAAAAATATGATACTCATTGAAAATACAAGGAAAAGCATGTGGTGTAACCACTGGAGATATTTAGATGGAAGAAGGGTCCTTTAAACTGTCCAAGCAACATTACTGGGACACTTTGCTTCTTCAGTAGTTCTCAGAAGTAATGCTGATGGTGAGTCACATGGACCCAGAGTCTGTTTTGTGTTAACTATGCTTGGCAGACACAGTTTGAAACTTTACCCCTTTAAGTTTCTGAAAAAAAAAATTGGTGTGGGGAATAGATGTGGTATATTTCTAAATCATCTTAAAGAAACCTTAATTTTCTCCTATTGTAAAGTCAATGGAATAAGAAGTGTGGATATTAGATGTGATCAGATATCCAAATAGTCTTGACTTTCTTTGATGCTAGAGTCAAGAATTTGGGCAAAATCGTGGTACTTTTTTTTTTATTTTAAGAGAGGGACTTTGTAGACTAGATTAGCCTCAGACTCACAGCAATACCCCTGATTAGGCCTTCCAAGTGCTGCGATTACAGGCGTGAGCCACCACGCCTGGCTGTGATCACTCTTATTCTCTTCAGAAATGGGACACAAATCTTTTCTGACAGAGGAAGCAGCCAGTATAAACAGCAACCTGACTCAGAACTCCTGGGCTGGGCTTCAGGATCTGCCTCTGGGAATGCAAGCTCACTAGGTAGCTGGGTTGACTCATTCCAGACAGAGGTCACTGGGCACTGTCTGCAGCGAGAGACACACTGGGCACGGGAGCCAGAAGCTGAGTTTGCAGGGACAGTGCCCCCCCCCTTTTCCGCCAACACCCACGCAGCTTGGTCTGTGTATGAGATGACACAGGCTTCAAGCACGTTCACATTTGGTTATGACGACTGGAGCCTTCTTCTCTTGGGTGCTACAGGGCAGTGAAAACAGTTTTGCTTTTGTAGGGTGAGCTGAGGCGTTCACCAGGAGGGGGAGGGGGTACTGGCCTGCCACTGCCATCCGCAGGTGCCAAGGACACACCTTACCAGGCAGTTGTCTGTCCTTCCCACAATGGTACCACCTGCCTCTCTCAGCAGCTTCCAGATTGCCGCTTGGAGTCTTCCTGGGCTAGTTCGTGGGTCCATCTCCCTTTACCTGTCCTTCTTTTCATTCTTTCTGAAGCCAAGTCAAAATCTTTATGAAAGGAATTCTTTGGAAAAGATTTTTTTTGGTCATTTAAGATGATTTTATGTATAATTATACAGGTGAATGAACATAGAAATGAATTATTCAGTTAAAAAAAAGCACAAAACACATTGAAATGAGTTTTTTTAAAAAATATGTTCATCTTTATATTGAAAACTTATGTACCAGGCAGCAAAACTGTGCTAAATCTTTCTCGTTGTTTTTTGCTTTTATTGATCTATTTGGCATCTTTCCCATTGTTCATTCCTTCTTAATCTGTAACTGATTTCGTTCTTACAATAGGGTTTCACCGGAAAAGATGGTGCTATGGGACCAAGGGGCCCCCCTGGGCCACCGGTAAGAGCTGAATGGATATTCTGCTTCCTCCCATGTTCTTGAACCTGCGTCCTCTGCTCACATCTTGACAGAGCAGGGAAACTGTTTTGAGTGGCACTCCACCTGTGCGTGGGTATTTATGTTTTCCTAAATCAAAATATGCTAGAGAAGACAGATATGCCAAAATATGGAGTTCTTATGTTGATTCTAGGTATGTTTGAAAAGCAGAAAAATTCTCTGAACCACTTGGTCTGGAGCTGACTGGCTAGCGACTTAGCTCCGCCCTCCTCTTTGATTAGGTTTAGGGCCTTGGTGGTTGTGCCTTGGGCTAGAATTTTAAGATTCTGAGGCTTTGGCTTTTGAATGGTAAGGGTATTATTGATGAGCAGCCGCTAATCATTCTGAGAAAGATTTTTATCCACAACTAAAGCAAAGGATCTTCTTAGAAAGATTTTTGGGGAAATTACCAAAGCTAGTAGTTTTGATATTGGTGTCAGTCTCCGTACTAGGTAGGTGCGATCACAATGATGTTGGGGTGATAGGTGCTTTCCCTGTCTGTGTGACAGGATATAGAGACTCTAGAATATATGGTAGAATGACTTTACTATTTATATGTCATATATGTTTTCACACCAGGAAAGGTTAAATAAATATTAAATTCATTTTTAGTATGAGCTTTTGCATAATTGATACAGAAATATTTTTTACAAACCATGGTGAGTCTATTTTTAAGGAAACTGTAGAATTTAGAACATATTATGTGTGTTCTACATAATCAATATATTACATGTGATGAATATTCTGCTAGATATATGGATAGAATGCCTAGAATTCGCCTCTAAAGCAACAGAGAGAAATTTCTTTGGTTTTGGGTGAAGAGTGCTGATATGATAGAGTCCTGGGGAGAGTGGATTTCTGGACTGATCAGTTCTCAGTAGATGCCAGAATGCGTGCCTGACTCAGTACAAAATGAGACCCTTTGTTAATTTCTTTCCAGCCAACGTTTCAATCTGTCTTCTACAGCTTTTTGGAGCAGAAATAAAGTAAAATTTTAGGAATTGCTTTCTGTAAATTCACAAATTTTACTGGGATTGCAGACTTTAAATTGTGAGGCTGAGTGTGTATATATATATATATATATATATATATATATATATATATATGTATATATATGTATGGTATATATATGGTATAGAATGGTATATCTTAGAATCTCACAATGCATAGAAATGGAATGAGATTTGTTGAGATTTCCTCCCTCATGTAACCATAGCAGTTGGTGCTACTTTTCCTTGATGTGTAACAACGGGCTGCTTCATTTAAAAGCTTTTAAACCTGGCTGTGGTTCTTTAGTTTACTGTGGCCGGAATTTGCTCCTTGTCATAACATTCCCTTTCTTGGTCTGTGTGCTGTAGGGAACCCCGGGCTCTCCGGGAGTCACAGGGCCAAGTGGGAAACCAGGAAAACCTGGAGATCATGGCAGACCAGTAAGTGAACAGTTTGCATGTCTTCCTACCTCTCTCCCTTGTGGACACAAATGACAAGAGCCCCAGAGCCCCAAAGCTTGGGCATGCTTTATGATCTTTGCTGAAACTATGCTAAATCCGTGAGTGTGACTTGAGATCTACTGCAAATGCTTCCCCCCCGCCCCCACCCCTGTCCTCTGGGTTGCTGTAATATTCTGGATGAAAATTGTGGTCATTGGGTTTCTTTAAAAGGAGAAAGGGATGATGGGCCAAGGAACATATTTCTGCACTGTATAAACACTCAGAGCCTCAGAGCTGGGTCAGCAAAATGATTCTTTTTTTTTTGGAAATGGTACGCTGTGGCAGTCAAAAGATACATGAACAGAGAGCGAAGCATATGAAAATTAACTCTTTGCAGTATCTGCTGGCTGCACTTTTTGTTCTCTGCTTATTACAAGAACGTGCTAGATCATCAGTACAGCATTAAAATAATTTTCTGAGCTGGGGAAGCAGCTTGGAGGTAGAATATTGCGTAGCATGTAAGGTCCTGGGTTCAACCTTGAGCATCAGCAAACAAACAAACTTAAGTTGATTGCTTTTTCTTCTATTGCCTTCCTCAATTCATGTCTGACTTAAGTTTCTCTGATTCGGATGTATTAGCCAAGATAACAGTATTATGCATGTCATGTACTTTCAATTACGTACCCCGCAAACTGAATATGACTTCTCTAAAACACCAAAAGCATTTGTGCTGGCTGTACTTCATGCTTTACTTTGCATTTGTGTCATCTAAGAATACTGTGATTTAATTCATGCAGCCAGGAGAAATTTCTTGAGAGAAATTTCCATTGCTTTTACTTGAGATGTGCTCTTCAGTGCCTGGCAGAGAAGATGGCGTCTACAAGTCACGCACAAAAGATCCATTTCAGAGCAGCAGTAAATTTAAAAAGTAAATGAAGCAATCTCAAAATAGCAAAAAATGTTAAAAAATTTCTGGCAATTTGTTTAAGACTCCAAATTCAATGTTATTATTTCTATAAAAATTTAATATTTTTAGAAAAGATAAAACCAAATCCAAGTTTTTCGTATTTCAATTAAAATTTGTTATACATCCATTTGGACTTCATTTTCAGAGCAAAGGAAGTAGGGTAATCTAATTTTCCTTAAAAAAATTCTGTCATTTCTATGGAGGACAGGCCTTTAAGGGGCAAAGGTGGGAAAAAGAGAGACCAATAAGGAAGATATTAGATAGTTAAGGTAAGAATCTGGTTTAGAACACAGTAGTATCTATGGCGATAGTAAAAAGTGGTTTGCCTGGAATATTATCTGGGTATCAAATTTGTTAAAGTCTGATATTCCTTCTATAATAACAGTTGGCATTTTGAAAGATATTACTGAAAGACAAAGATTCTTTCATTCATAGGATCTCTTTTGGACAGGGAAGTTCTTCTGAATATGACAAAAATTCTGTGAGTGTATTTGTATATAACAGCATCTGACCTGAATTATTAATTAATTAATTTTGCTCATGAAAACATTTATGCTGGAAAATGACATGAGATTAATTAGAACTTTCATAATGAGTTATTTAATAAGGCCAGCATCTGCTTTCTTTTCTCCTCAACTCACAGACTCACTGGAAGGAGTCTGAGGTGCACTTAGCTAGGGTACAGGTAAAAGATTCACAGATCCTAAGTGGAGCTAAAAGGAGACTAAGTTTCTGGACATTCCCAATAAGCAGCTGAGCTAAGCAACTGTAAAATCATAAAACAGGATGGCTCAGGTGCAGTTTGGGGTCGAAGTTTTACTGTGACTAGTGTGACTAGCTTTATAACATGATCCTAAATTAACATCTGAAATAAGTTTTGAAAGGCACATGTTTGAGATAGATAGATAGATAGATAGATAGATAGATAGATAGATAGATAGATAGATAGATAGAAATTCATGTCTCCAGAAAAGGAAAATGTGGATAGTGTGGTGTAACTATGACATGATTTTTGCTGGTTCATTAGGTGACAAACTGTCGCAGTTTCTCTTTCTGTTGCTATGGAACACGCTCAGACTCATGCAACTTAAAGGGAGAAAGGGAGATTTATTTGGCTACAGTTCTAGAGGGGATACAGCCCATTATGTCAAAGAAGACATGATTGGTGGCAGAAACTGGAGGTGACTCAGGTCATGTCCTTTATCAGGGAGGCAGAAAGACAGAGAAAGAGAGAGAGAGAGAGAGAGAGAGAGAGAAAGCAAGCAGCAAACTGTAAGAGCAGACTGCTACTGGAAACAGGGCAGGATCATCCAACCTCAAGGCCCACCCCTTGCCATATGCCCTCCACTTCTTAAAGTTGCTAAGAGCTTTCCGAACATAACATCAGCTAACATGCAAACACATGAATCCATGGGGGACAAAGCACATTCAAACCACAACACAGGCCCTGTTCTCTTTCACCCTTACACCCACCCACACATCATGTAAACCTGTTTTCCTATTTCTAAAGTATGGAATTCCAATGTTTCAGGGCCAATCTGGATTAAAAGGAGAAAAAGGTGATAGGGTATGTATTTCCTACAATTTCATTTCCATTTATTTCATGTGTTTAAACATCGAAGTCTAAAATAATATGCTAATGATTTCTTTTCTTGATTTAATTGATCAGGGAGATATTGCGTCTCAGAACATGATGCGGGCAGTTGCAAGACAAGTCTGTGAACAATTGATAAGTGGTAATGTTTTTTTACCATAGGAATGACTTTTCAATTATAAGAATTTAAATGCAGAGTTTTAAGCCATAGAGTTGACAGGAAACACGTTTCAGCTTATGTTTCAGACATTATTGGCTTGATACAAAATAGAATTTTAAAGAGTTCTTCACTTTCTTTATTGGGGGCCTTAGTGAATCTCATCAGGGTGTATGTAGGAATACTGGATCCCTCTAGTTATTCTGTGATATTAAGAAAGGAGACCCACTGATTTTAATTTGATCAGAGAAAAATCAGTTTTGATTTTTTCTTGTCTCCTTGTGATTCACAGTCTCATGTTATTTCACATAGCCTACTCACTACTCAGTGTCTGAGGACAGAGTATACACAAGCCTTAAGCTCAGGGTTTTCCTCTTAGAGATTTCATGAGAGTTTCTCAGAGAATTTTCCCAGGGAAAACTCAGTTGCCTTAAAAATTCCTTAAGCAGCTTGCTAGAATTAAGAGTTCCTCTTTGAGGAAGATAGTGTAGATGATAAGCTGTCTATGCTTGTTAAATAATCTCCCACACTTGGTCATAGAAATCACATTTATTAAGCTCAATGACAAGCATATATACACACACTCACACCCACATACATGCATATGCACTCTCACAATATGGAAGTAATTAGGGAAATTGTTGGGAAGGTTTTCAGTGGGAGAAGAAGTGGAAATAAGATGGGAAAACAGGGAGTGAAAATTACTAAAATTCATTATGTGCACTTGTGAAACTGCCAAAAATTAAAAAATAAACTAATGAATTATTATTTTTGGAAATAAGCCCCAGAGGTAGTTCCATTCATAGTAAAACATGAACATCATTGATGTAGGTATATATAAAAATGATGCAATTTCATAATTTATGAAAGGTTTTCTCTTGAGTGACATCACCTGATACTCATTCATCGATACTATTTTTGAGCCACAATTTTTTAAATAACTAGTTTATATTCATAATAATAGTTGTGCCTTAATTTCAGTGTTTTGTGTCAATGACTTTTAACCAGGGATCATTTTGCACTGGGTGGGTGGTGTTTCTGGTTGTTATTACAATTGCAATTCTGCCTGGAGAGAAGAACAGAGGTAGATTTGTCTGAAACACTGAAAGAGAGTAGTTTCACTCCCTCACCTCTCCTGTATTGGCTTCTTCCTGACAAGTCTTGTTTCTATTGACAGGTCAGATGAGCAGGTTCAACCAGATGCTGAATCAGATTCCCAACGATTACCACTCGAGTCGCAACCAGCCTGGCCCACCAGGGCCCCCGGGACCTCCTGGCAGTGCTGGAGCCAGAGGAGAACCAGGGCCTGGTGGGCGGCCAGGCTTTCCTGGTTCACCAGGGATGCAGGGACCCCCCGGTGAACGAGGTGTGTCTTTGTGTCTTCTACACAGAGATAAAGGAAGGAATTTTCAAGGGTTGAACTTGGGTCAGGTTGAAGGCATCTGGAAGCTAGAACTTGGCAAAACTTTAGTCTATTTTGGATAGTCCAGAAGAACTGTCTATGAACTGCCCTTCACCTCAGGCAACTTGCAGGAGGTCTATTCCTCAGCTATATAAATCTGCTTCAGCAGATCTAAGTAGAGATGTTGATACACACACACACACACACACACACACACACACACACACACACACATTTATATTGTTGAGGGGAAATCCAAATAGTGTATCATGACAAATGGAACTGGGCATCGAATCTTATTTATTGCAGTGACTGGTAGGAGTTGAACAGCAACCGAGTGCCTCTAAGCAGCTGGTTTGGTTTTAGATCCAAATTCTTTCTGTTCCCTTATCCTGGCGCTGGTTCTTGGATATTTGTTTGATTTAAATTTCATGGTAGATAAATGAAATTGAAGAAAAAAGATTTTTTCTGATTCCAGATGTTGCAGGACAGTGAAAGCTCACTTTGAAACTTAGATAATTCCGTGGTTCCAGCGGGTCTAATGTCACGCTGATAAAGTTACTAAGATACTTTGGAGATATTTCTCAATAAGTTATATTTTATGAACGTTTTTATTCTTAATTAATGTTTGATAATACATGAGACATATTTGTTTCCTTCCAATAATTTTTCTCTCTGACTTTTAGCCACACTGGTTTCTTGGCCCAGAATCTAGAATTACTCAAATCTCTAGAAAGAATTTGGCTTGGGAAATGACCCTCTGTGAAAAATTAGGTTCTTGCTTTCTCTGAGGAAATGAATTACTTGAATTATGAATATTATTATTAAGATGAAAACTGTTTCCAGATTCAATTTTCCCATGCTGTCCTCCCCTGGTCCTTCATAGGTTTGCCCGGAGAGAAAGGTGAAAGGGGAATTGGTTCTCCAGGATCCCGAGGGCTGCCTGGGCCCCCAGGTAGGTTCGTTACATATCACCAGGTAAGGGGCGATTCACATTCACCAAGAGTGTTGCAGCCCCACCCTTGTTAGCACTGGGAAGACACAGATAGCATCATGGTACATCTGACAGCAAAACGTTCAGTTGGTATGCTTTCCTGTTGCAAAAAAATGAATACATTCTATTAGGCATCTACTTTACATATGGAAGAATGAGTGTGACACAAAGGGCAGGAAGTTCTTTTTGTTTCATTTGCCCTCATACCATCCAAAGACCATTGCATTCATTCTATTTTCTAGTATTTCCCATTTTAATCTATGCTGAGAAAAATATTTTCCGAAAGACTTGACACATTAGAAAAAGTTCATTTCTATCTTCTTTTCTAATATGTTGCTCATTTGTTGGTTGTTTTATGTGTTTTATGGACTAAGTTGAAAAATTTTTTGTTGTTGTTTTTCATGAGTTCTCTGGATCCTTGCAACTAAAGTCAGTCTTATGGTTAAATCCTTACATGTGTGCCACCCCCAGTAAAGGCCACTTGATCCACAAATACCATTGCTTACATGAGTAAGCAGGACGTGTGGACCAGGCGTTCATGTGGCTACTTGATAGATCCATTTCTCTCAGGTGTTTCACCTCCTTGTGAGTAGAAACAGGCAGAAGAAGTCAGTGATATCTTTAGCTTGGATCCATGCTTGCCTAATTAATTTTCTTTCAGTAATATTGTTACAGTGGCAAGTAACTGCATTCATTCTTTACAAGTCACTGGCAAGGAAGTTCTTCCACACTTTGGTTCATTCTGGGGATTTCTTAAAGAAATAGTTTTTTACCGTCCATTAGTCCAATCTCATTAGAGAGATATCACTCGAAGGATCTATCAAGTAATATTTTTATTTTACCTCCACACTAGGTCCACAAGGAGAATCCAGAACAGGTCCACCAGGGTCTACAGGCTCACGAGGTCCCCCTGGTCCACCTGGTCGCCCTGGAAACTCAGGTATCCGAGGACCCCCAGGCCCTCCTGGATACTGTGATTCATCCCAGTGTGCCAGCATTCCATACAATGGGCAAGGCTATCCAGGTACGTTGTGTCCATTGTAAGAACCCGTATTCACCATGTGATAAATAAAGAGCCATGTGCCAATCAAGTATCTAGGATTGAAGGAAGGTTGGCTTCAGGATCTCTTGAGGATATTGACTCTTTTGGTTTTATATTTTCATCATGTGATAGTACTGTTTTCTTCTAAAGCATAAAACATTTCACTATTAGGATTTAAGTAATTGTTTTCCCTTCTGATATTTTTACATTTACCAAATCTCATCATAAACCTCTTAACAACTCTGTTGGGAGCTCAAAGAATGCTACCAGTTCACAGCATTTTTTTTTTAAACATAGGAGCAGAGATTTCTTTCTTCTTCTTCTTCTTCTTTTTTTTTTTTTTTTAAAGAAAATGATTGTGGAATACCAATTTGTGGAAATTGACTTGTCATTGAGCTATCCGATAATGTAGGAGAGCTAAAAGTAACCCACTGTTCTATGCTGACCGTAGAATTAATGTTTATTAAGTCTGGGACTTGATATTTTTTTGTAGGGCTTCAGTGAAATTGTAGAGTTTTCTAGTAATAGAGAGCAGAAGTCTTTTAGGGCTGGCTTTGGGGGATGTGAGGCTCAGGGATGTCTGTTGATTTGGATAAAGGTTGTCACACTGGCAAATGGTGATTTTTTTCCATTAGTGCACCCTCAAACATCTTGCAAGTTTAAAGATGATACTGCTGTTTGATATGATTTTCTACTAGCAAATAGTGCATGAGTAGTTGAATATCTAAATATCTATATATCTATATATTTACGTGCACCAAAAGTAATGAATCTTAATTCATCCTTCCATGGAACCCATTCAGAAAGTTTTCATTTGATTCTTTACAAAATAAATTTAAATTACTACTACCATACGACATATATGAATAGCTGAAAATATATGGATATATACATATACTTTAACCATTGCATACATAGATGGATGTGTATATATATTTTTGCATAGTAGTTCAACTTTTAAAAACTATCGTCTTTGACCTGTTTCAGGTTCCGGCTAACAAATTTTCTAAGTCGCCAGTGCTGCTTACAGTTTGAATACATGAAAATCCCGTTTCTGAGATGTTTGCGCACGTGCTTATTAGAAAATGAATCTGTATGGAAATCTCACCACAGATATGGTTAACGAACTGGGTCGGCATCCTATGGTTGGGGGGAGACTCTTGGTACTAACTCGAATGATACAAACGCAGTGATTGTCAGCCTGATGCATTTCAATAGTCATGTGAAAAAACATTTTTACAAAAGATCAAGCACATAGCCATGAACAGCCTCAGCTGTAACAGAGGTTCATCATAAAACTACTAACCAGCAGAGATTACGCCATGTTAAGGAAAGCCCATTAACCTGGTGGAAGAGAAATGTCTTATGTAAATAATTAACTAATTGAGGCTTGTAAATGATGTGTATGTGATCCTGTCCACTAAAACTTCTTAACACCGTGACAGTAGCTTCTGCATCCAAGCCTGCTGGCTGCTTGCTCTGGGCTGTAATAACACCGAATGGAATCTCCTTATCTCTTGCTTGTTAGCCATGCGTCTGATTCAGGGCATGTGCTATCTTAGTAATTCTTTTGTATGTTACGCTCTCATTTGGGTTTTGTTAACTGCAATTTTAAAACCAAAAGTTGAAAAATCACCCTTTCTTTCTACTATTTTGCTGTAGGGAAGGGTGTTCCTCACCCACTAGCTGTCACTCAGTCTGTGAGAGGCACAGCTGTAGGATATGACATGTACTGTATTTACCTGGCGAGAACTCTTTTCCACCTCCCTAGTTCAGTGTCTAGGCGCCAATACAGCTTCTCAGGGCCTCAGCTTTTCCAAGTTGCTCTCTGACTTGAGGAGTTTGAAGGGATGAACAGTTACTTGGGGATTTGTCCAAATCCTACCTAGGTACTGTGTTTACCGTTCTTCCGCCCAGTCTCTGATCCCTCCCAGGTATTTGTGCAATGATTGTATTTACTGCTGGATCTTTGAAGGTTTGGGTTTTGTTTTTTTTCTTGATCCATTCGTTTATTTGATCACCAAATTCTTTCTGCAAACGGAAATAATCAGAATCTTGTAACGTACCTATGTCTGGTGATGAGGATGAGACTGGAACGCTGTCACCTCAGGCGATGACTTAGCTTTTGCAGTGTGTGTGCCTTCTGAGTTATGCCATAACTGTAATGTTGAATCGGACAGAGCCGTACGTGCCCGAGGGCGGGGGCTACCTGCCTGAGCGCGAGCCCTTCATCGTGCCGGTGGAGCCCGAGAGGACCGCGGACTACGAGGATGACTATGGCGCAGACGAGCCCCGGGAGCATCCTGACCACGCGCGTTGGCGGCGCGCCCTGCGTTCCGGTCCCAGGGCAGTGAACCTGAGACCCCGTGGGCTCACCCAGGCGGGGGAGGTGTTGGGATTCTCAGTCACAGGTCAGACAGAGCAGAGTCCTTGTTTTCGGTGACGTTTTCTTGGCGTTGCTTCCTCCACCAGCGCCCTTCTCTGACTGTAGACAACGTTGTTTCTGCAGGCAGCCTAGCTCCCAATATGGTCTGCAAACAGCTATGCCTTTGCCCTTCAAATGCTTGCAAAATGCCCTGTTCACAAAAGCTGCAAGGAGAGAAGGCGCCCTGCGTGGGCAGGCTCAGAGAAACTTTTAGGGTAAACAGTAAGCCCCGGAAACCAGAGGGTCTGTGCCTTCCAAGGGGGGCAGTTTATCTTTCTGCAAAGTTACCTGCCATTCAGCTACTGGCCAATTCCAGTAATTTCCCTCCTAAAATCACAAAGGGAACAGTCAGCTTCGTTGCAGTGTTTGATTTTCCTCTCATACCTTCTGTTCTGCATTAAGGCACAGAATGCTCTTACATCTTTTTAAACAGCCACAGACCTTAAGCCTCGTAGCTGAAATCATTGTATCAGCTGGATACAGTTCCATATTGCCTTAAACCTCCTTGATTTAGACACACTAACATTTATGCCAAATTGCAGATTATTCTGCAGAAATGGAATTTGCATGTTTGTGTTGTATATTTAGTATGAACTTTTTTTCAGAACATAATGTTTCTTAGTTATCAAAGCAGTTGGAAAATGTTTGCAAGACTATGAACATAGAATTGCTGCTTTTATATTTTAACTGCGGATTGTGAATTTCACTGCCTTATATTATTTATTTCTGAAACAAAAGAGGCATTTTTCAATAAAACTACTGAAAATTTGACATGGCATTTTCTTTTCTTTTGAAGGGCCCTTTGGACTGCTCAAATGGTTGTTACAACAAACAAATTCACTTCCTTAGATACGGTTGCAAATCAGGCTAATGCTATTAAATTATGCTAAATAACTTTAGATTTTTAATGATATGGTGAAGTCATAGAAATAGAGTGTCAAGAGCCTTAAAAAGCTCAGTGGATTCCAAAGGCTTTATTAGAAATGTAGAGGATGTGTGGGTTGGTGGAAAAACAACTATGTATCCTAGGAGACCCCAAACAACCAAATAATCTACAATCCACAGGATTCTGCATGCATTTAATTACTTTTCTATACTGTGCTCTCTCCAATAGCAAATTTAATCGCTAAAAGGAAAACTCCTTAATGGAAAAATTTACATTTAGGTCGACTTTACTTTTCCACTTACACATGTAGTAGAAAACATTCAAATGTCAATGAAGACAATGTAAATGTTGGTTTGAAAGAGCCAGCATCAACTAAGAGAGAAGGGCAGTGATAAGTTTTCCACACAGCAAAACGTAAGAACTCAATACAAGGTCAAAAGGCAGAGAGGTGCTTGACATTTAGGAAAGATTGCTAACTCACAGCATGCGTTCGTAGTTCTCAGCTTCTTACACTCACTCCAAAGCCAGAGAGACCACTGGGACTTTCCCAACTCCTCTCTCTGTACAGTGGGAAGAAGCTGACTCTGGCTAGTATAAGAACAAGATGGAGTGTCTCTCTCTCTCTCCCCTCCCTCCCTCCCTCCTTCTCCCTCCCCTCCCTCCTTCTCTCTCTCTCTCTCTCTTAGTTTTGACCAGATGCCATTCCCTCATCCCTGAATCCCTGAATGCTTATTCTTTGGCTAGAGCTTTTAAACTTCAAAGACCTCCCAATGTATTTTTATTGGCCTCTGGTCCACTTGGAGTTTTGAAGTTCCTTGAAGCTGGAAGATGGGTCCTCCTGTCAGGACTGAATGTCACAGCAACATGGATTTTAGGCATGAAGGGTATGGTCTGATTCTTGATGTTGGCAGTATATTAGTCACGAAACTGCCTTCTAATTCATGCTGGGAGCAGGAACTGGGGCTGAAGCGGCTAAACAGAGAATGAAACATACTGTGATTTTCATTTTCATAGTGTATCCCCAAGCATTACTGAATTCTATACTCAAATTATTTATTGGAGAGAAGAGGCTAGATAGTTTGGACATAAATACTGATAAAAATTTCAGAAAATCCGATATGTAGTTGCTTGGTTTATTTACTTAAAATTTTTGAAAGAAATACGATAAAGCTCAAAGCACTTTTTCTATTCTTTTTCAACATTATGACAGATTCACTATGTATTCTTTGCATTTCAAGGTGAGATTCTTATTTTTGAGGAAACAACCTGAAACTATGATGGGAACAGGTCTACCCTTCTGAGGGAGATCTTTAGTGGGAGACAAGTCATGAGTAAATAATAACATTTACACAGGTTCTTATTCTGAATATTTCTTATAGGATTTTTGTATGCTATTTATCAGTTCAACAAGTACAGCTATAGGTTGCATGCATGTTTTCTCAACTATGTAAGCATTCACATGGATTTATGCTTCTTATGTGAATACTCAAGTATATTTTATTTTCTCTACAAATGACAGTCAATATAATTTTCCCTAAATATTTTTTATACATTATGTCCATTGCACTCGACTGGACACATATGGTCCTTTCTCGTTTGGTTTTACTCACAGTTTCTCCATAATAAAGAGGCTTTGATCCAAGAGTGCTCATGTGGTCTAGGCGCTTTATAAAGACTAAGTGTGCAAAGAGTATTGCTGTGGTTACTTTTATTTTCAAGAGTGATCTTTTAAGTGCAAAGGTTTTATCTAGTTCTGTAATTTCTATGTGAATATCTACTCAAACAAGCAGTTGTTAATTTTTTCACTCTTCAAGTCAGACTGTTAAGGGCAACAGAGAAGCAGAATCACATGTTCATCCTTTCTGAGGACCTAAATTCCCTGTCTCCAACCCTTATCTGGTGTCCAGTTCTGTCTCAGTATTCAATTTTCTCTCATCTCTCATAGTTACCCAGACATCTCAAATGAAATACATTTATTGTTATTAGGATTCAGTATATAGCATATACTGAAGATATATATATATATATATATATATATATATATAATTCAGGTATTATATATATATATATAAAATTCAGGTATTATTAGTTCAGGTATAACTTCAAAATAACTGTTTTTAAGAAGAGCTTTCTTCTAGCATGGACTTGTAATTCCAGGGACCCAGGAAGCTAAAGTAGGGGGATTGAAAGTTCAAGAACCATCTAGATAACTTAGTGGGACCTTATGTTAAAATAATAGCAAGCAAATAAATAAATAAATAAATAACGAGTAAATAGATAAGGCTAAGGATATAGTGAATGGTTGAATATTTGCCTAAGTTTTGGTACCCAACACCATAAAGCAACAAAAAAACCTATATATTGCATGTATAACAAGGCAAAGACCCATATGTTCATATTTTTTGATCTGCTTTTTGTGGTTATCCATGGCTACATTAAATTAATGACCTACAATAGTTGATGGAGGTAAAATTACTATGTCCACATTTTCCAGCATGAGGAAGAAAAGGCAAAAAACTCTTCATTTTTATCTTGTATCTGTACATGTAGTGTATGGATACAGGTATGTGTGTGTGTGTGTATTTGTGTGTGCGTGTGCGTGTGTATGTTTGCATGTAGGCATGTGTACTTAGTATGTATGTATACCAGTTCGCTTTAGTGTGAGTGCCTATGGAAACTCAAGGATAATATCAGAAATCATTCTTGATCTTTTTTCTACCTTGCTATTGTGAGCCTAGGTCTCTAATTAAACCCAGAGCATGCCATTAGGTCTAGTCCGAGTAGTCAATTTGCTCTGGGGATTCGCATGCTCTGTCTTCCAAGGCTAGAATTACAGGCAGGTCACTACACCTGCCTAGCATTCTTATGTAGGTTCTAGGGATTTGAAGTCAGGTCCTTTTGTTTGTGAGGCAAAGACTTCAACCACTGAGCCATCTCCCAGCCCCAACATTTTATGTATACTTCCTGAAAGCTGCAGGCATAAAGCCTTCCACATACATTAGCTAGAACTTATCCATTGTGCTTTTTTTGCCTACAACAAGAAATGAGAGTAGCAATTGGCCCACCAAAAAAGTAACTATCACTATGTAAGAAAGGAAATGACATTTGGAAGTAAATGTCATGCTCTCGTTTTTGACACAATATGAAATTCTGAATATCTCACTTTACCTGTCTCCTCATAATTCTCTTGTTTTCACCATCAACTACCAAGTTACTCAGGACAGAAATTTATCAGTCAGTGCAATTGTTCCATCTTTTTTTTTTCAAAGCAAATGAATCAAAGCTAGCTTATTGAGCACACATAGATATCTTGTATATTATATGAATATTTATAATCAGTCTTTATGAAAAAATCTTAATTTTATTACTAATTGGTTTCAGACCCTTGGGATTTCTTTTCCATGACTTTTTCATCTACTAAGTGCTTTCTTTTATGAAGCTCTGACTTCCTTCAATGATGTCTCCCACCAGCAATTCTGCAAGTCTGATTATGCCATGCCCCTCAAGTGGTGGACACATTTCTTAGAGAACTCTGACTTTGCCACTTGCCTTTTTCTCCTTTCTTTCAAACCTTTCTATTACTAACATGCTCCCCCAAATCTTCATCCTCTTCGGGAGACCCCAGTGTCTCCTTCCCAGGCCCGAAAGACACTGTAAATATCTAAAGCCTCCCAGAGCAGCCAGGTGGTAACGTCTCCTGTTCACTTCTTAGCCCTGTCTCCAGACAAGCGACCCTCCCTGTCCCTGTAAAAAGCCATGGTCATTAGGGGTTCACACTGAGCCTCCATCACTCTAACCGCCTCCTTCATGGCTGCTGCATTGACTTAGCAAAGGCGAGAGTGCTAGTCTCTTCATCACAAAATCTACCATCTTCTGAAGACTTCAGCAACCATGTTTGACCACAGTTCCAATATCCTCAATTATTTGACCTTATCTTCCTTTAGTCAACTTTGGCTACTTAGTCTTTCTAAGGTTTTAACTCATTGGCAACTGCTATTACTTTGAGATTGCCCTTGGGGGTTTTCAGAAAGTGTGCCTCCAAGGTAGCCAGTTTTTCTTTGGCTTCCTCATGGGACCAAACCCTGTGGCGTTTCTGTGTTCTCCCCACCAATAAGACTCTCCCTTTCTCCACCTGGTCTTCATCCAGCTTAGGGTCTGTATTTCTGGTAACATACTCTGTTTACTGATTAGATTTCTTTCTGAGTCATTATCGTCTGCTGTTATGGATAGTGAACATCTTGTTAGTCCTTAATCTATCTTACACAGATCCCATTTCTTTCGGATTATGTCAAATATAAGTATTCCAACTCAACTGCAGGGTCCCGTGACCAACACTCTTACCTCGCAATCCTGATAGGTACCAGAGTGGGATCAGCAAGAATTAAGTCAGGCTGGGTCAAGAATGGATCTTAGAAAAGCCGAAAAACCAAGTCAAGTTTATTATGGAGACCAATCCCTTATATACCATGAAACACGGGTGGTGAAGTCTGTACATTGAGCAGAGTGATGACATCAATAGTGACAGACTGCATATGCAAAGTCCACAACGGGTGGGACCACCACCAATAATACAACCCTGCCAATCCTTAGACATGTTAATAGGCCTTAATGGCCCCATACAGGGTGGAGAAAGAACAGGTCAGGCGCATGGTCTTTACGTATGCTAATCAATGTCTAGATGGCTTTCGAAGAACAGGAAGGAATATGTAAAAAAACACCTCTGCTCTTGAACCCAATTCCAGACAGGACAAGATCCATCCCTGCCCCTTACGGCAAGGTCAACAGGAGTCAGCTTATCACTAACCAGCGTAGGCTAGCCCAAGCTGGCATAGGAGGCACACTGCAACTGAGACCACAAGGGATGTTTGGCATCCATCTACAAGAAATGGAAATCTCGGGCTTGAATGTTCCCTACACTCAACCTGTCAAATTTAAACCATTTGATTAAGTTAATCTCAAATACTATTTGGTATTCCTTTTTCCTTTATGTCTTAAAGTCAGGCCTTAGACTTATTTATGGCTTTGAACTGCAAAGATGTCATATCAGCTTTTCTGCTCTAGTGTCTCCTAGTTCAGGTAGAGTCTCCTTGTCAAGACAAATGGAAGACATGTGCTCCCACGAATGCAACCTCTCTGCCTTGCTGAGACATGTTTATTTCTCACAATTCACAGTCATGGAGACAGAGCAGTAATTGCTCTGTGTCACAGGTTTCTACTCTGGAACACCACGTGGGTCTGGTAGGTGTCCCTCAGTCCTGTGAAGGACTCTCAGCTCTCCTCACATAAGTCATTTAGTGGAGATATCAATCATTCTTTCTGCTATGAATGACAGAGCCACAGCTCTGCCCTCCAACAGTAATCACTGGCTTCAGTGGAGTCCTCTTGTCTTGCCATCCTTTGCAAATATAGGCTGATGGGTGGCAGAAAGATAGCTGCAGATGGCCGAGGCAAGTCTTCCAATTCCTGGAAGTCATGTGGGACTGAGATTCGTGATTTTCTTTACAACGTAGATGGTCTGTAATAGCAGCTTTCAGAGTCGCTTGCCTGATTTTTTTTTTTAAATGGTTACTTTTTTTAAATTTTTTTTTATTATTATTATTACTTATTCAATTGTGCGTGTGTGTATGTATGTGCGCGCGCGTGCGTGTGTGTCTGTGTGTGTGTAGAACTACGGACGAATTCGGGAACCACCATGGACGCCTCCACCTCCTTCTGCCCCGGGATTCACAGGCTCTGCCCTACCAGGACCAGAAGCGCAGGCCGCCCCCGCTTCTGCCTGGCGTCTATACGTGGGATCTGGGATCCGAACTCAGGACCTTCCGCTTGCAAGGCAGAGGCTTAACCCCTGAGCCACCTCTCCAGCCCCACTTGCCTGATTTTTTGAGTCAAGAGGAAAAATTCCATTTAGTAGCCTGCTAACCAAACAAACCAAGCCCCCTGCTCCTTTATCTTCCTGTGTGGAATCTCAAACTTCGTACCTTTATACTGAAACACTCAACTCCCTGTGACTGTACCCGGAACAGCACAGCTGGAGGAATCATCTCCTGGAGAAGCTGAGTGTAGACATGGTCTGCAGCCTACCATGACGGGCTTCACTGCCTAGTTCACACTGCTCAGCGCTCTCACTGGCCTTGCTCCAATTTTCAGACTCCATTCTGGACAGGAAATGGGGTGCTGCTTCTCATAGAAGTGGCTGCTCCGTGGAGCAATTAGCTAATTTCCATAGGAAATTAAATAACTTTACGTTCTTACTTCAGAAAAGAATGGGTGCAGATGGACGTGGTTTCATAAAACCACGTCCATCTGCACCCATTCCTTTCTGTTTATTTAATATGTGTGTGAGTGAGTGTGTGAGCGTGTGTGTGTGTGTGTGTGTGTGTGTGTGTGTGTGTGTGTGAGAGAGAGAGAGCACCGCGTGTCCCTGTGAAGGACAAAGGGTGACTTTGGGAATCACCGGGGATTGCTTCTACTTCCTTGCTTCACTTTGGGATTTCCCAGGCTCCGCCCACCCACCACCCACCAGGGCCAGAAGTTCAGGCACCAGCCATTTCTGCCTAGGGGTTTTATGTGGGACCTTCTGCCTGTGAGACACAGTCTTAACCCTTGAGCCATATCTCTTCAGTCCCTCTTTTCTCCTCTTTTAACAAAAGGAACATCTCTATTTCTTGAAACCCAATCCTCTTTTCATTCGTCCTTACCAAAAGAAGGACTGAGAATGTACCAAGTGGTAAATGTCATTCAAGAATTCTATGGTCAACAGAAGACATGGACAGCAGTTTTCTCCTGATGAAGGTCACATTTCTAGAATAAGATGGCAGGGTGATAGGAGCCATAAAAAAAAATCAGATGTTTGTTCATGTCACGTGGGCCGGTTCAGATGTATTGTGTGGTTTGAGGCCTGTGCCTGCAAGATGAAGCTTTGCTCTCTAATGTTGTCTAATCTAGATTCTTTTTCAATTGCACAGACGACCAGCTGTGTCCTTCAAGTGGTAGATCTCAACCTTGCCAACACAGTGGAGTTACCAGGAAACATTAAATAAATTCATGTCTGTGCTCTAGCAAGTACTTAAGGTACATGCCATCAAAGGCATGAAGCCTGGTGAGCCACACATATGAAAAACATGGAAATAGAAGGGAGTCTGGCAGGGAAAAAGAAGGGTTGTAATGGGAAAAGCAGGAGAAGGGATTAGGGATTAAGGAATGAAAATAATATAAAGTCAATGTATTCATGTCTGAAACCCTAAAAGAATAAGAAACTTTAAAAATTCATGTCTGAATCTCACCCTTACAAATTCGTTATGTAGATTGGGATAAGGACTGTTACTAAAGCTTTTAAAATTCTCCTTACATAAATTGCAAGGTATGGGTAAGGAACTTCAATCCAGAGATTTTCATTTAGTATGTTCAAGATGGACGTCCAAGAATAGGTATAGTTTAAATGCATTCTCCAAGTGAATACACTCTTTTTCTTTTTCTTTTTCTTGAAGATCACTACTTTATTTAAAGTTTGCATGAACATATTTGTTAAATGTGTAAAGTCATCTTCTTCCAAAAAAATGCTGATCTTAGGCAGTCAGATGCACATGTATGCTAACACAAGGCCTTGAAGCTATACTCTTCACACAGATTAGAGTTCTGAAGGGCTTTGAACCACATTGTCCTGCCTTGAAACAAACAACTGTATTTCACTATTTCTTTCTGGGTCTTCATGCATATGTATCCAACTTCTTTGGTATTTCTTCAGTTGGCAGTTTTATAGGCATTTCCAAGTTGATGTGAACAGTCCCTCCCACTCTGGCTTTCCTCCAAGTGTTTCTTGTTTCTGCCAGTAGCTCAGCAGTGTTCTTGATCCCTTGCCTCAGGAACCTGGGAGTGAATGTGACTTTCCTCCACCCCTCATTTCCTAGGCACCTCCTTTCACTAACTGCTTTGTGTCCCTCTTCTGAGCTTCTTTAGATTGTACCACCCAGCTATTCTCTTCATCTTATCTGATCCATCTACCTTTTCTGATCTTTCCCATTCATTCTTAACTCTTTCCAGTCCATGTGACATAGCAGCCAAATGATAATTAAGAATTCAAATATGGGGCTGGAGAGGTGGCTCAGGGGTTAAGACTCTGCCTCGCAAGCAGAAGGTCCTGAGCTCCAATCCCAGGTCCCATGTAAAAATGCCAGGCAGAAACAGTAGCGGTCTGCACTTCTGACTCTGGTAGGCGGAGCCTGGAAAATCCCAGAGTGAAGCAAGAAGTAGGTAGAAGTGATCCAGCATGATTCTGGAAGTCACCCTTGGTTCTCACAGGGACACACAGTGCCCTCCTGACACAAAGAATACAAATACGGTCATACCATTATGTTCCTGAAAGTATTTCAGTGGTATATACTTGTCTATAAACCTGACTGAAACTTCTATTATCCAGATGGAGATTTGGACATTCCTTAAGGGTTGATACTATGCATGTCATTCTTCTGCTAACTGATGCTTCCAAATGTCATGCACTTCCTGCCCTACCTCTTCAGCCTTGAGCCTTCAAAAATGCTGCCTTTCACCTGGGACATCCTATAGTTTCATTTGTTCAAGATCCTTTCCATTTTTTGGCTTGCTGGACTAATTCCATTTTCAATGGGATCACTTTCTAAAGCTACCAAATTAAAAGCTCCTGTGATGTGATAACTGCTTACTTTCAATTAATGGCGAGAAGGCTCAATTATTCCTTATTCTCTACTATTCCCTTACGGTCTCTTCTCCTATTTTTCACCTTTTTTTTAAAATTTCTCAATTTATGTTGAAAACAGAAACATAAAATGGCAGTATTGCAAAGGCATATTAAACCTATTACAGTAGGCAGATATTAAGAAGAAAACTTACAATGAACTCACTTTTTTCATGTGTTTCATGTATTTTTTCCCAGACTGGCTCTGGTTGACCTTGAACTAAGCACTGTATCATTGACCAGATCAGTCTTAATCTTGCAACTAGCCTTCTGAGTCTGCCTCTAGAGTGCCGGAACTCTAGGCGCGTGCCACCACCTCTGATGTCTATGTATATCTTAAAGAAAGGAATAGAGACAGTATTAAAATCTAATCTGTTCAGTGCCCCCTTCAGTTGTTGTTGTAAATGCTTGTCATCCCTGCTGCATAGATGCGATAAAACCAAACTGTTAGTTGAAATGATGCAGTTAGAAAAGAAAGAGACTTCTATTGTCTCCCCTCAATACTTCCCATCTCATTGCTGACCCATGGTGATATATACATCGCACATGAGTCTGTCTGTAAATCATGAATACGAACTTAGCTCTCAGAGAGACTTGGTGTGAATGCTTTCTAAATGCCCTTTAAGAAGTTTTTTAATCCGTTTGATTCTCAAGTCTTGAAAACTTGGTCCTTACGCTTACTTCTAGAATTTTGAATAGATCACTGATATTTCTATTATTAACAACATATGGAAAAACTATTATGAATCCAGTCAGACCATAATGATTTTTCTTTTCAGTCCGCTGTTCAGCCGAGGCTTCTCATTTTCTATTCAGTTTCTCACTACAGGATCTTAAGTTTCAACATTCATTTTTTCCTTTTACGGTTCAATGACATATCTCTCCTTCACTCTTAAAATGATGTGAATGTGTCTATCACACTGACCGCTCAATGACTGTTGCTTTCTGGCCCAACTCTGCTGCCTAATAAAAAGGCAAGGGTTGTTAGATAATAAGAAAACAGGATCTGATTGTATGTTGTTGCACACTTTTTCCCTCCCTGAAGGACATGGGCTCGATAAGACTTTGGAAATATGTGAGCATTCCTAGGCTTAGGAAGTTCAGTTACAAGAGTCACAGTGTTCCACCCGCAACATTACAAAAACCAGTAAGCAACCGCTGGGAAAAGATTGTCTGGCCAGTTGGCTGGTTTAGCTGTCTGCAGATTGTGCAGGGAACTGCAAAGATGCCACTTTGGGATCTTCAGCCATGTCAGAGTGAGTGTTGTGGTGATGTGGCTGTTTTTTCAGTGATTTTCCAGCCATGTACCTATGAACTCCCAAAGTCATTGGTCCATGAAGCTAGCTATGGGGGAAAAAGTTTCTTTAGTCTGTTGTCAGTGCCTTATCTGGGCGACCAGATGGTTGCTCATGTTTCTCCAGGAAAAGTCATGACACATGTGCACGGAGACATCCTTGGGATTAAAAAGTACATACACAACTGGCCAGATGACTCAGTTGAAGCCTGATACCTTAGTTCCATCCTTGGATCCCACAAGGGGCAGAAGAAACTAATTCATATGAGTTGTCCTGTGATCTCCACATGTATGCTGTGGTACATGCACACACACACATACACACACACACTTAAGAAAAACAAAAATAGGGGTTGGAGAAATGGCTCAGGAGTTGTCGCTGCCTCGCAAGCAGAAGGACCTAAGAGTAAATCTCAGATCTCATGGAGAAACGCCAGGAGGAAGTGGTGGCCCTGGAAGGCAGAGCCTGGGGAATCCCAGAGCAAAGCAAACAGGAGATAGAGCAATACAGGATGACTTCTAAATCATTTTTGTGTCTTGGGTTTTCACAGGAACACACAGTGCTTCTTACATACACACACACACACACACACACACACACACACACACACACAAAAAAAAAGTACAAACAGACTGAAAGTACAAATAGGTTGAAAAACTAGAAAGAGACATGTTCTGTTAATATCAGTCACCAAGGAGAAGGAGCATAACACTGAACACAACACAAAAACAAAAATGTCACCAGAGACTAAGGGAACATTTTGTAAAGATGAAAGGGTTCATATGTCAGGAAGATAAAGCAATTATCAGAGATCCAGAGTATGTGGATTAAACTTGTGAAGATGAAAGCGCATATAGAGAATTAAACAATAAAAACCTCAAATACTCTCTTATGTAACAGCAAAAAACCTGCTATCACATAGACATGGTGCATTCTTCAGGATAAATAAAGTGGTATGCCATAGAAAAACCTCCACAAATTTAAAAGGATTGAAAGAATAGAAAAGCATCATTCTGACACAATAATAGGATGAATTTAGAAATTGATAAGGAAATTAAATTACTTGGAAAGTAAATACTGCAAACACATCAAAGAAGAAATCATGGGAATACAAGACAATATCTTGAGGGCAATGAAAATTAACTGGAGACATTCACACTCCTATGAGATTAAGTTAAGGTAGCATCTGGAAAGGAATGCATATTAGTCAGGGTTCTCTAGAGCCACAGAACCAATAGAATGAATATATAAAAAGGCAATTATTGGATTGGCTTATGAGATGCGGCTGAGGTAGTCCAGCAATGGCTGCCAGAAACTGCTCAGTCCAGAAGTCCAGTTGGTGGTTGAAGGCTTGTAGGGATTAAAAGAAGACTGGAAGGTCAAAGAAGCCAGGCAGTAGGAGGGAAGAAGAGCCGCTAGCACAAGGCAAGAGAATCTCTCCAAGCTCTTCAGTTTTAAGTTCCTTTTTACCTGGTCTGCACTGGGAAGTTCCTTCTAGATCTAGAGCTGGTCTTTGTATTGCAAATGTATTAATCCAGATAGTCTCTTCAGGTGGTCTGGCTGGTGATCTCTTAATTAATGCCAGGCGTGGTCAAGTTGACAACCAGGATTAACTATCACAAGTCCACTCCTTGTCAACTTGGCACCCCAGATCACATATCTTATGCCATTCTTAATCTCCAATTAAAAACAGTAGGATTCATAATTCCACCTAACATAACTATCCATGCATAAAGGCACATACATTATTTTTCCCCAAGATAAGTGACAAAGTACCTTGAGAAATATTTAGTCTTTAGTGTCCCACCACATAATATTATAAGGTAGATTATAACATTTTACCACATAAGTACAGAATAACGTTACATAACATAAATATCTTTTTAGTGTATGTGTACACGCACACAAGATGTTGCTGAATCCCCCACTTGGGCCAGCTGGGTGAAGAGGGGAAACGGTGGGGCCTCGTGGGCTCGAGGTGAATGGGCGAGCCAGCGATGGGGTCACTACCCAGACCCCGGGAGTCAGGCAAGAAGCAGCATGCAGATGATGAGTTGGCTGCAGACTCAGACTTTACTCAAGATGTATTTGGGGTTATATAGGGTTGGGGTCCAATCAGGTGTGGCCACCCCTCTGCTGGGGGGGTGAGGGGGGAGCAGCCACCAATCATTTAGCTGCTTACTAGGTGTCCAGGTTAGATGGCCGCTTCTCATTGGTTGTCCATCCCTCTGCCTGTTGGTTGTCCATTCCTCTGCCTGTATGGTTTCTTGTTCAGGCTTGTCTGTAGCGAGATCTCCTGGATTCAGGAGCCTGGGTTAGGGCCTCCCTGAATTGATAGTGCCACATTTTCACCTTTTTATTTATAAAATTTTTTCAGTGGGGACCATGATAGCTGGGGTGACCCCGAGCCTCTTCAGCTGCCTGGAATATAAGTGACTGTGCCTATCTTAGGTTGGGCACCACCCTCCTGTGGAGCCTTACCTGTCATTGACTACCAGTCATGAGACCATCACAGAGAAGGAACCATGGTCCCAAAGGGGACTCAAGCAGTGGCAGAGAAAAGGAGGTTTGTCAGGGCAGGAGCAGGCGGAGGGATTGTAGGCAGCACAGGCACAGAAATGATCTAGAAGAGCTGGGGAGACATAAATCAGAACCTGACAATTGTAAATTAGTAAGTCATAGCTTCAATAGAGGACAGCCAGGCTTACAATGGGCCTTTGGTGATCTTACGAATATCCGAGGCCTGAATTGATGATCTGAGGACTTGGAAAGCAAGCTTTGTTATTTCAGGAATATATGAAAAAAACTTGTAAGAAACTTGTATGAAAGAAAACTTACAATCTATTTGAAAAACAATAGTGATAGATATAAAACATAAATAAAGGCCTTAGGTGTTATCAAAATTATTTGTTCTTATTTTTAAGTATGCATACATGTATTTAAAAATGGCATGCCAAAATTTTATTATTAGCGCACAACACAAATGAAAAAAATTGAAGTGGCCACAGACACAAGACACACAACATGTAAACACAGAACATAAAAACATACAAGCACATGGACAACATTTTACTGGTAATTTACTGGCAACTGTCTTAAAATTACCCTTGAAAGCTTTATCAAAGGCAGATTAACATTTAGGAAAACCTTATTGAAAACAGACCTCTTTAGTTAAATCTAGCACCTTAGCTTAATTATGAAAAACATCTAGCAAGGAAAAGCATTCTCATCCATAGGTCCAGTTCCCACATTTTCTCTGGGTAGATCCAAGGTGCTAAAACTGCAGCCTCATTCCAAAATTCCTCCAGGCCAGCAGTCTTAACCTTGAGGCCTCTAGTCTCTAGGAGAGATTTTAAGACACATATTGGGAGACCAGTATCCTCTGAAGCAGAAAATACAGCCAGGAAAGAGGGGGAGTCAAGAGCTATAGGAAGAAGAGGAGGAGGGAAGGGGATGTTGGCAGGGGGTGGAATGCCCCCCACCCCTGACCTGTGAGCCCTCTGTGAGTCCTCAACCAGGAAGGGGGAGGGAAGGGATCCAGAGGAACAAAGGATCAATTTTGGGTTCTTTCTACAAGTTATATTGTAACAATTAATCACTTCCTCAGTGGAGGATCTTTAAAGGCTTGCTAGGCTGCCTAGGGGATGGGAACAAAAGGGGTGGGAAGGATATGGCCTTCCTGGACTTCCCTCTATGGGCCAGGATGAGCACTCTCATCCAAATCTATGGGTCCCAGACATTTTCTGGGGAAATCCAAGGAGTTAAGATTAAAGCTTCCTCTCAAAAATCTTCTAAGTCCATGGGCGTCTCCTACGTAAGTCTAGTAGAGCCTTAAGGGCAGGAGTCAGGCGAGAAGCAGCATGCAGATGACGCTGCAGACTCAGACTTTACTCAAGAAGTGTTTGGGCTTACATAGAGTCGGGGTCCAATCAGGTATAGCCATCCCTCTGCTCAGGGGAGGGGGGAGCAGTCACCAATCATTTAGCTGTTTACTAGGTGTCCAGGTTAGATGGCTGCTTCCCATTCGTTGTTCATCCCTCCTTCCCATTGGTTGGTCGTCCCTCAGCCCATTGGTTGTCCATCCCTCTGCCTGTTGGCTGTGCATTCCTCTGCCTGTATGGTTTCTTGTTCAGGCTTGTCTGTAGCCAGACCTCCTGGATTTGGGAGCCCAGGCTAGGGCCTCCATGAATCGATAGTGGCACACAAGCCTATGCTTAGCAGACTAGACCAGGAGCACTCATGGCAATTACAATCCTTAGTTCTGTAACTGGTCACGTGACCTTAGCTGGTGTTTATAACTACCTTCCTCTACTACCTATTCCATATTTCCTCCACCTTCAGCAAGCACTTCAACAGGTCTTGGCTCTTTACCTGGAGGGGTTATCCATACCTTCATTCCTGGAGAATCTGGGCCATTTACTGTCCTGCCTGTTTGGGTTGATGTAATTTTCCACCGACCTTAATCACAAGACATGGTAACACCAAGAGTTTCCCTAGTGGATCTCCTGCATATTCTTCAGACATATTCTTCCTTGCCATCGTTGTGGAGAACCAGTTCAATTTCCCCTGGTGGTCTGGGTCAATCACCCCTTCTAACACTGTTATATTCCTTTCTTAGCCTGTTGACTCATGAGCATCAGAAATCTAAAACAAAGGATCAGTTGCTGTGCCTCCTGGCAGAAGCATTCCCTGCTCTGGAATCAAAACTTCTAGGCCAGTAAAACACAGGCTTACGGAAACAGGAATCAAAAATTTTTCTTATGGATCACTAGGGGTGATGATAAGGGGGACCGTTCCTGTTTCTACCCCTTGATTCCTGGACCCCTGAATCCTGGCTATAGCCAGGAGACACAGTACCATATATTGGATGCTGATTTAAGGCATATATTGCCTTCTGGAGAATCCTGCCCCATCCCTCCAAACTATTACCACCTTATTGACACTTTAACTACAACTTTAAAAGGCCATTTCACCATTCTATCAAGCCAGCTGCTTCAAGACGATGGGGACATAGTAAGATCAGTGAATTCCATGGTCATGAGTCCTCTGCCATACTTCTTTAACTGTGAAATGAGTTCCCTAGTCAGAAGCAATACTGTAGAATGCCATGACTGGATAAGGCATTTTATAAGTCCATGGATGGTAATTTTGGAAGAAGTATTACATGGAGGAAAGGCAGATCCATACCCAGAATAAGTAAGTATCTACTCCAATAAGAAAAAAGTACTGCCCTTTCCATGAAGGGAGTGGTCCAATGTAATCAGCCTGTCACCAGGTTGATGGTTAGTCACCCAGGAGAATGGTTCCATATCAGGGACTCAGGGTTGGTCTATGCTACTGGCAGATTCGGCATTCAGCAGAAGCCATAGGGAGGTCAGCTTTAGTGAGCAGAAGTCCATGTTATGGAGCCCATGCATAACTACTTTGTGGGCCCATTGGGCAATGACAGGGATGGCTGGGGAAAGAAGGTAGACTGTCCACAGAATGGTTCATCTTATCCACCTGATTATTGAATGTGACTGCTGAAGTCACCTTTTGATGACTTTTATATGAGACACAAATATCTTTGTGTCCTTTGCCCATTGGGAGAGATCTATCCACATGCTTCTTCCCCAGATGTCTTTCTCATTAATTTTCCAGTTTTCCCTCCAATTCCCTGACCAACTAGTCAAACCATTGTTTACAACACATGAATCATATTGTACATCTGGCCATTTTTCCTTTCAGGCAAAGTGTATGGCCATGTGCATTGCGTGAAGTTTTGCCCACTGCAAAGATTTCCCTTTGCCAATGTCCTTCAGGGTTGTTGCAGAAAGGGGCTGTAATGCTGCAGTTATGTGCTTCTGGGTGGCACCTGAATAACTTGCAGAACCATCTGTGAACCAGGCCCTTGTCTTCTCTTCTGCATGCTTGGGAACAGGCACCTCAACAGGCTGAGAAACCATAGGCATTTGGGCAACTTTTTCATACAACTTACTTGTGCCTTCAGGACCTGATCAGGCCCTGTCTGTTATATATACTTCCACTTGATAATAGATTGCTATTGTATCCATCCAACTTTATGGCTTGCTGGGTTGGAAAATACCCAACTCATGATGGGCAACTCAGGTTGCATAGTAACTTGGTGATCCATTTTCAAACATTGTTTCCACTAAGGCCCAGTAATAAGCCAAAAGTTGTCTTTCAAGAAAAGAGCATTACCTGCAGATAATGGAAAGCCCTTTCTCCAAAATCCCCAGGGTCTCTGCTGCGATTCACCTATGGAAGCCTACCAAACAGCCACTCTACATCTAACAGACACCTCCAGTACCATTGGATCTGCTGGATCATATGGCCAAGTGGCAAGGCAGCCTGTATAGCAGCTTGAACCTGTTTAAGGGCCCTTTCTTGTTCTGGGCCCCACTTAAAGCTAGCAGCTTTCTGAGTTATATGGTATATAGTCCTGAGTAACACACCCAAGTGAGAATGTACTGCCTCCAAAATCCACACAGACCCACTAAATGCTGTGCTTCTTTCTTGATGGTGGGAGGAGCCAGGCACAACAACATATCCTTTACTTAGAGGGGATATATCTCTGCATACTTCATACCACTGAACTCCTAGAAATTTTACTGAAGTAAATGATCCTTGGATTTTGGTTGGATTTATTTCCTATCTTCTGATACATATATTCTTTACCAACAAATCCAAAATGCTTACTACCTCCTGCTTACTTGGTCCAATTAGCATAATATCATCTATATAATTGATCAGTATTATACCTTGTAGGAAAGACAGGAGATCAAGATCTCTGTGAATTAAGATATGGTGTAAGACTTTAATATATCCATGAGGTATAGAATAGCTATGGAGAAAAAAAGCAAGATCAATAGCTGCATACCAAGTACCAGGAGACGTGTTAATCTGCTCAAGCAAGGAAACCACATCTGGCACAGCAGCTGCAATTAGAGTCACAATTTGATTAAGTTTGAGATGGTCAACTATAATTCTCCATGATCCATCTGTCTTCTGTACAGGCCAAATGGGAGAGTTAAAGGGAGAGGTGGTAGGAACCACATACCTTCAAATTCTTAATGGTGGCACTAATTTCTGCAATTTCAGCTGTAAATGCCCGTACTAAAATGAGAAAGATGTCAAATTAATACCTTAGCATTCCACCATAAAGACACTGAAGAAAGGGGAGCAAATCAAAGCTAAGTCAAGCAAAAGGAAGGAGATGGAGAACATTAAAATAGAGAGGATGTTAATAGAATGCAAATGAAAAACAGTGAGAAAAATGAATAAATCTAAAACTCCAGTTTTTGAAAAGATCAGCAAAGCTGATATTTATTAAAAACTAGTCAAGAAATAAGCTCCAGTTACCAAAATGAGAAATAAAAGAGAGACACCGCTGCTTAAGGTCTAGAATTAGGATTATAATGGAACGATATGAACAACCTATGCCAGCAAAGTGCAAAACTTAAATGAAGCATGTAAATTTGCAGACAGACATGCTGTCAAAACTGACTCAAGAAGTAGAAAATTTGAATTACACATGCATAGTAAAACTAGTCATAAATAATCCTGGGCAAATATGTTTTCATGGGTGAGTTCTGCCAAACATTTTCAAAGAATTAATATCAATTTTCAAAGCAAATTCTTTTATACAAACACCAAGAATATTTGCAATTAATCACAGTAGTTACAGCATTGTTCTGATACCCAAACCAAACAAAGATATCAGAAGAAAAATTAGCACACAGATCATTTATACTGCTATACTAAAATATCTGTGACTGGGTAACTTTTAAATAAGAGAAAGTTCAAGGTCAAGGTCAAGATATTGAAGTGCTCAGTGTCTGTTGAGGGCCCTGATTTCTAGGTATAAGTTTGGGTCTTTTTAAAAATTATTTATTTTGTGTGTGTGTGTGTGTGTGGAGGGGGGCACTGTATATCCCTGTGGAGGGTCAAGGGTGATTTTGGGAATCATCCTGGATTGCTTCTACCTCCTTTTTGCTTTACTTTGGGATTTCCAAGGCTCTAACCACCAGAGTTGGAAGTACAGGCTACTGTCATTTTCTCCTGGCGTTTTTATGTGGGACCTGGGATTTGAACTCAGGACCTTCTGTTTATGAGGCAGAGTCTTAACTCCAGAGCCAGTCTGTAAGTTTGGGTCTTATTGCTGTGTACTCTGTAGGGAACATATATAGTGATTTCACAGGAAAGGTATAAAACTTAAACTATCCTAAAGACAGTGGCAGACTACAATGGAGGTAGAGTAGAAGTCACAAATTAACCCTTCGAGCCACATTGTATTGATTTCTGACAGTGCTGCACAGAAAATTTAATGTTGAAAAAGATTCTATGGTGCATGATGTTGGGACTCCTGGATGACCACATGCAAAAATAGTAACTAACTAACTAACTAAAAAAAAAAAAAAAAAAAAAAAAAAAACCCAAACTTGATCTTAGAGCTACATGTATGCAGTAAAACTATAAGCATTTTAGAAATAAATATAAAGAATAATTCTCTGGCTCCTTGGTTTAGGTAAGGCTTTCTTAGAAGTGAACAGAGACTAAAAGGTAGATAATTTGGACTTTAGAAAGTTAAGACCTTTTGGGTAAAAGAATACCCTGAATAAAGTAAAGAGATAATCCACATAGAGGAAAAAAAAGTTGTCAAAGATGTGTCTAGTAGGAGACTTAACATTTAAAAAAATAAAAACCATATAATACAATAATGAAAAGATTTTAAAGATTGTTAAATTGTTCAATAACAATGATTAGTTTCCTAATGAATATTTCTTCAGAGAAGATAGGAATGGACAATAAATATGTGACAATGCTCAACCTCCTTACACGGTTGAAAAGCAAACAAAACCACCACAGTGGTTTCTCTTTAGCAAGATGGCTATGATCAAAACAATAGTAGCAAGACTTGACGGCAGTGGGGAGAAACCAAAACATCATACACTGATTGTGGGAATATAACAGCGAAATTAGTTGGCAATTGCACTACATATTTTACAGCAGCATCCATTGCTGAGATACATTAACTAGAGCAAAAATCTGTCACGGTTTGAATGTAAGTCCCAGCCCACAGGCTCATGTGTTGAAATCTTTAGCTGGTGTTAATGTTTGGGAAAGTCGTGGCATCTTTAAGAAATAAATTGTGGGCTGGAGAGATGACTCAGAAGTTAAGACTTTGCCTCATAAACAAAAGGATCTGAGTTTCTTACAGATACCATGTAAAAATGCCAGGTGGAAATGACCATGGCCTGCACTTCCAGCCCTGGAAAGCAGAGTCCTGGGAATTCCCAGATCAAAGGAATAAGAAAGTAGAGCAATCCAGGATGATTCCTGATGTCACCCTTGGCACACCCAGTGCCTTTGTCTATACAAGCATATTTATACTCACATATACACATACAAAAATGAATTAAAAAGAAAAAGAAGTAAGTTCTTGATGGACAAAATCCGTTCACACATTTTTCTGCTTGGCTCTGTGTGATAGTTAATCCTGGGTATCAACTTGACACACCCGGCATTAACTAAGATCAGCTGAGACCACCTGAGGAGATTATCTGGATCAATACAAAGACAAGTCCTAGATCCCATTGGAACCTCCCTAGATCTCATTGGAACCTCCCAGTAGTGGACCTATGAAGGAACCACAGAACAGGAGACTGAGAGAAGAGAGACTCTCTAGGAATGCTCCAGCCTTCAGCTGTCAGTCATCCATTAGCCTCATGGATGGGAGTGACTCCAGCCAGCCAGGCTATCTCTGCCATGAAAGTTTTTTTCTCCCCTCTGGAACTGTAAGTTGAATAAATCTCCCTTTCTCCTTTAGGTTGTTTGACTTTGAATACTCTCTCACAGCAATAGTTAGGAGTAACTGTTACAAATAGCTGCTGTGACTAGAACCAGCATTCTGCTTTTGTCTTGAGACCTGCCTTTTGCATGATTGCCTTATTGTGATGAACTATACCCCCCCCTTTAGAACAGTAAGCCAAATACTTTTCCGTTTGTCTCTTAGGCTGTGTATACGTATTGTCTCACAGAAAAAGAAAGTACCTGCAATGAAACCATTCATGTATATACTTTAAGCACGCAAATTTAAAGTTCAAAAAAGCTGTACCATAAGAAAAAAGATCTGAGACCTGGATTTGGTAGCAGCATGAAGTGTTCATAGAATTCTTTGATGAGAAAGTGGATGTAAGGTCAAAGATTTGGGGTTTTGACTAGTTTGTTTCACTTTTCTGAGAAGACTCAGAGCTAAGATCAGTACCAGTTACACACACGTGTCAGACCTAGTCTGGACCAAATCATGAAAACCTAGTGAGAAGTCTGGGAAGGCAGGGCTACTTGAAGGAGAATACTGGGCTACTGAAATAGAATCTAGATATTTTCAGTATGAGTTCTTTCCCCCTATGAGACTGAGGGCTTAAAGTTAGTGAATCTTTCTTTTGTGGGACACCTTTTTTTTCTACCAAAAGGAGTGAGGATCATCTTAGAGGATCATCTGTAGAGATAGCATATAGGCATTCAATACATAAAAACCACTGGTAAAACAATTACAGATATTGGAGCTCCACAGTCCTTTTGTTTATGAAGATCTGCAGAAGATAGAAAAAAAATTAGGTCCATAGAGCAAAACGTGCAGCTAAAATGTACCATGGCCAGTGGAAGACCAAGAGATCTGGGAATGAAAGATGTTCCTTTGGAGGAGACAGAAGGGACCTCCGAGTTCTTGGAGTCATGTAGGTGGAACTCTGTGTCGTCAGAGCCAAGAAAGTGTTAGCTGGAAAATTGCAATGCTTGTGTTGATTGATCGTGATTTGGTCCCTCTGGAGCCTCTCAAGACAAAGGGTGTTAAATATTCTGACTGGGTTTCCATAACTCCTCTCATGCATGCTTACACTGCATTTCAGAAAACTCAGGACTTTACAACTTTCACTTCCTCATGTTAGATGATTGGTTGGTCAGCAAGTATCTTAGGATTTTAGGAATATTAGAAGTCACAATCTCATTTTACAAGTAATATTATGCAAAAAAATAACTGTTTTAAATAAAACACATTCATATTTCCAAAATCTTGAGTTATATCTTCAAAAAGGAACTAGTAATTCACAATTATGACTAAATCAAATGTGCTGGTTATTTTTTTTTTTTTTCCCCTATCTTCTGTGGTGACTCCTCAGATTTCTCTCCTTGTGCACTCTTGAAGTTGACTCCTTTGGAATAAATCACTTGGAATTCTGCTGACTATTCTGTGTTGGGTTCAAGCAATGAATGAGAAACACCAGCATGGGATGGGGACCATTCTCTGAAGGCTCATTCAGCAATGGCTGTTTTCTGTATCGTCTCCTGCTAGGACTATTCCTCTCTCTAGCCCTGGCTCTCATAGGTTGTGCTCTTCTGAGGCTCACAACGCTGGTGCAGAGCTCTCTCTAGTCGTGCTCTCTAGTTTCTAGATGCTTCACATCCTTTATTCGCTAAGCTTAGTTCTCATCTCTGGACATCCTTAGAATTAAAGTTGTCATTTACACTTTCCTGGAGTGTTCTTTTTCCCCCTTTGGGAACTGAATGACATGAAAAGGGACACAATTTCAGAATTAAAAAAAATTCATTTGAGAGAGAGACAGAGCGAGAGAGAGAGAGAGAGAGAAAGATAAAGAGAGAGAAAACAAGGTCACTTGGATGCCATGGAGCACTGGTGGAGGTCAGAAGACAACTTTTGAAAGTCAGTTCTCTTTTTTCACGACGTGAGCTTCCTGGAATTGAGCTCAGGTTATCATTTTTTTAATTTAAAGTTTTCTATTTTTCATCTCTCTCTCTCTCTATCTATCTATCTCTATCTATCTCTACTTATATATCTCTATTTCTCTCTCTATCATCTATCTATATCTATCTATCTATATCTATTTATCTCTATCTCTCTATCATCTATCTATCTATCTATCTATCTATCTATCTATCTATCTATCTATCTACCTACCTATCTACCTATCTAATTCTCTGTCTCCATATCTCTCTATCATCTTTATCTATCACCTATATCTATCTCTATCATCTATCTATCTATTTATCTATCATCTATCTATCATCTATCATCTCTCTGTCTCTCTATCATATCTCTATCTCTCTATCTATCATCTCTCTATCTATGTATGGAACTTGCATGCATGCCATGGTGCATGGGTGGAGAGTAGAGGACAACTTTCAGAAGTCAGTTCTCTCTTTTTCATCATGTGGGCTTCCAGGAATTGAATTCAGGTCTCCAGATTTGTGAGCAGACTCCTTGCCCACTCAGCTATCTCCTGGTCTCCAGGTTGTCAGGTTTGGGAACAGACTATGTCATCAGTCACCAAAAGGGACACAATTTAAGGAGAGAACATTGGAATTAGAAGTGTGCTAACCACTATCTAGTTCTGTCGAATTGGGAAAGCACTTTACTTTTCTGAATTTCTGTTTCTTCCCATGTATAATGGCAGGGAATTTTCTTCTGATTCAAAATCAAGCATGACTTCAAGAGAAAGTGTTGGGTTGAACTCATGACAACCTTTGTCATTTTCTTGATGATTATTATTATTATTAATTATTTTTATTTTTCTAGTTTTTTATTACTTTTTTGCCCAGTTATATAAGCTCAATAGGTATCCCCTTTCTTCTCGTTCTCCCTTCCTTTCCCTCCTGTTGTCCTCCACTCCTCCACTCTTCCTCCTTTTCACTCCCCCCTTCCCTCTCACCCCTTTTCCCTCCCTCTTCCTCTCTTGGTGCTTCCTGCTTTCTCCCTTCATCCTCCAGAGCATCTGTTTATGTGGGTGCTGAATTTCCCTCTGAGTCCTCTACACTAGTGAGGGTTCAGGACTTAGTTTGGGGCGTCTTCTTGGGCTGCTTGCTAATATGGGAACTCCGTTATGACTGTTTAACCCCTTGCCTCTAAGGATCCTACTACTAAAGACTTCTCCCCTGTGATCCCTGCTAGACTTTGAGGGTTGTTGACATGTCAGCCATTGTGCAGGTCAGGCAAAGTCCAATCACATTGTGGCTATATCCCAGCTGCTTGTGTGGAGTATTTTGCATATTGTTGGTCCTCCCCATCTTTAGGCTCTTAGAATCTTGCCACCTCCTCTTCCACAAGGTTCCCTGAGCTTTACATATTGAATTCTCATCCCTGCTTCCTTCCCTAACCTTCCCTCCTATCTTCTCCCTTCCTTCCCTCCATCAGTCCATCCTACTCCCTCCCAAACTCCTGTCTGTCTACTTCTATGTATGCTTGTCCACTCCTGTTGGGGTTCAGGCCTCTTGTAGCATATGAAGTTGCCTCTCTTCTGGCCACCACTGATAGAAACATTTCCCTTCACCCATCTCTCTTGAGTTCCTCTGTAGTTTAGGGGGCATGTTGGTATGTCAGTCATTATGCTGGTCTGGTAAGGCCAAGTCTCACTCTAGTGAGTTCCTAGATGCACAGTCCTTGTCATTTTCAAAGTGAAATATAAACAACAAAATAGGGAGTCATCTCATCCCTGCAGGGGAATTTTATCTTTGCAAAAGAATTCCCTAGATAACTCTTAGGCTACATTTTATAAGGCCAGCTTTCCTCTGGATAAAGACTACTGACTCAGTGGCAGGAAGTTAAGGAGAATTGGAACTGGGCTGAGTTCATTTGGGAGAGAGCTGCCTTTTCCTTGACTCTCAAGTGTTAACATTAAAGAGATTGAAGTCATTGACCTGCAAATCCTGTGGATTCTTGCCTGTCCGTGCTGTAGGTCCACAGCCAGGCCTAGAGTCTTCAGTCACTCAAGCCTGAGACTCTATCAGGTTCTACTTTCCCATCCCAAATGGACTCCTTTTTAAACTTACTGGTCTCTCTCCAGTTCTCAGAAAGATACAGCACAGCAAAACAAACCAACCAACCACAAAACTCAACAACTACTACATTGTGCTCCATTTTAGTAAAACCAGATTTGTGATGGGGCTTACAGAGTTCTGCTTCCCTAAAGGGTTTTGATGGCTGCTTAGGCAGAGGTTGTGGGAAGTCAGCAGAAGAAAATAAATACAGCAAACATTGATGCACAGAAGTAATATATTTGGAGAGAGAGAGAGAGAGAGAGAGAGAGAGAGAGAAAGACAGACAGACAGCGACAGGGATGGAGAGACACACAGACACACACAGAGAGACAGAGAGATAGAGAGGGAGAAATTCTCCTTAATGGGATCAATGATGGCTATATTATGTTAGCTTGTTGAAACTAAATATAGAAAAAATAAAACTACCTTAGGCTTTTTTTTGGTCAAACTTTTCATTAATTTTTAATTTAGAAGCAAGAGCTCCTTCCAAATGTTAAATTGGTGTTTTTTTTTCCCTCCATTGGTGACCTAGAATCACGTGGGAGCTAGAACTCTGAGCATGCCAGTGGGAGATTATCTTGATTGTATTTATTGAGGTAGGAAGGTTCACCAGCCAAGAACATGGTGCCATTTCCTATTAGGACCCTGAGCTGCGTGAATGGGGACAGAGAACTGGGCACTAGTATGTGTTTATCACTTTCTGCTTCCTGACAGTGGATTCCATGTGACCGGCTGCCTCAAGCTTCTGCACTTCAAGTTCACTGCCATGATGGACTACTGTACCCTTGAACTGTGAGCCAAACTAAAATCTCTTTCTCGCTTCAGTTTCCTTCTCAGGGCGTTTTATCAGAACAGGAAAAGAAACTTAGATAGCATGTCTAATGTTATCTGTTATTTTGTAGTTTAGATTAACTGAAGTGGGAAGACACATGCTAAAGGTGGACCAGTCCATGGAGTGGGGTGCAAGACTTAATAAAAAGAATAAAGAGAGTGAGTTGAGTCCTAGAACTCATTTATCACTTTCTGCTTTCTGGCTGTGGATGTGATATGATCAGCTCTCTCCTGAACCTGCTGCCAAACCTTTCCAATTGTGACAGAACTGCAAACCCAAATAAATCCTCCTCCTCTTAACTTGCTTTGGTTAGGTGTTTTGTCAGAGTAATGGGAGAAAGAATTTTTTCATGTGGTGACATATTAGTTACTGTTGTGTGTTGCTGTGAGAGAACACCCAAAGTCAAACAACTTAATAGGAGAAAGGAGATTTATTCAGTTTACAGTTGCAGAGGGCAGAAACAGTCTTTCATGGCAGATGTGGCATGGCTGGCCAGCCGGCTGAAACTGGAGGCAAGCTAGTCACTGCAAACATCTTGAAAACTAAGATTGCTTGCTATAAAAGCAGACTTCTCCCAGCTCCCAGAGGTGGGTGGGACTCATCTACCTCAAGGCCCACTCTCTGTGACTGCCTTCCTCAAGCAAGGCTCCACCTTTCAAAGGTGCCATGACCTTTCTAACCACATGAGACTGTGGGGGACATATTTCAAACCATGACTGTGATTCACAAAAGAAATGCTACTCATAGACCCACAAGTAGCTCAATGGGCAAGGCCCCTGCTTGCAAATCTGATGACTGGAGTCTGATCCCCAGAGACCCATAGGGTAGAAGGTGTGAACTGACTTCCAGAAAAGTTGTCCTCTGGTTTTTACTCATGCACTGTGGCATGCAAGTATATATATACCTTTTCATTCTTGAATGAATATTAAATAAAGTATTTTAAATAGAAATATGATATTGATATAAATATTGAGTGGATACACTTATAAGTAGGCTATAAATAATTATCTACCATAACTTGACATACCAACATGCCCTTATAGACTACCTAAGAACTCAAGAAGGATAAGAACATACAGTGGAAACTCCTATCAGGGGGATAGCACAAAGAGAGGCCACAAGAGGTCTGAACCCTCACAAAAGTAGACAAACAAACAAGAAGGAACCCTGGGGTCCATTAAAACATACAAATAGGAGGGTAGGAGGGAGGGAGATAGATTGATGAAGAAAAGGGAGGGAATGGAAGGGGGGGATAGAGGGAAGCAGGGATAATTACTCAATATGTTTGTGAAAGTAGAAAAATAAAAATGAAAAGAAGGAATGTTCTAAAAGACCACTGCTGTATGGATTGTGTTTTTGAAGTTCCTCCAGTTTTTATCAGATATATCCGATTTCACTTGGGATTCTTTTCCAATTAGCATCAACTACACACTGAGGCTCCAAAGGATTTTCATTTCAAGAGCATCTTGAATCAATTCAATTTTGGCGAGTGAGGAAAAGAGAGAAAGAGAGGGAGAGAGAGAGAGGGAGAGAGAGAGAGAGAGAGAGAGAGAGGGAGAGAGAGGGAGAGAGAGAGAGAGAGAGAGAGAGAGAGAGAGAGAGAGAGAGAGAGAGACAACCAAGCATCTAATTCTATTATGTCATCTTTGGAATGTACAGATGTCCCTTGGTGTCCACAGTGGAGTGGTTACAAGACCCCCCTACAGTTACCTGAGTCAATGGTTGCTCAAGTCTCATATAAAATGGCCAGTATCTACATGTAGCTTGCATACATCCTTCCATATACTTTGATTTTGTATTTATTTGAGAGTCTTGCTATGTTGTCTGAGAACTTGACTGCTTGTCTCAGGTAATAGTTCAGCTTTGATTTCCTGCATAACTGAGACTATAGGCAAATGGCTCAGCGTCCAGCTCTTATAAGTACTGTGAATCATCTCCATGTTACTTGCGACACCTTACATGCTTTAAATGTACAATTAGTTGCTATGCTATATGGCTTAGGAAGTAATGACAAAGACACATATTAGGTCCAGATATAGTTTTCCCCTGTCTACATGTTGTTGGTTGAATCCATGATGCAAAATCCACAGGCATGAAAGGTTGGCTTACACTGTCAAACTGTGACGGTTTGTTCTTTTGACATTTGCATTTCCCTTGCTTTATTTATAGCTCTTGTTCTCTTTTTAAAAAATCTCAAGAAACTATCTTAGGAAAACTCATAGAAAGCTTAATTTTTGTTGGAAAGGAGAAAGTATGACGTGGGACAAGAGGAAGGCAAGAGGTCGTGTAATGAATAAGGGTGAAAATAACATAAAGCCATTGTATCCATGTATGAAAGGGCAAGACAGTAAAAAAATGATAAAAAATTAGATGCTATTAATAGATGTGTAGAGGAAATAAATGTAGGTGAGAGAACCACAAAAAAATATCTAGGTGTCCAGTTCTTCAGCTTTTGATAAACATAATCATTCTTTCTTAGTATTTACCATAGGTTAGAAGGGACAACTAATAATTTCTGTATCCCGAGAACATAAGAATAAGGAGTCACACAGTTACTTTCTGGTTACTCTGGTGTCATCATTTTTACCACAATAACAGTTGATAGTCCTGAGAGCTGAAATAATTTCTTAAGTCCTTGAGCACTTCAGAAGCTTGCAGTGTATTCCTAGTTATAATTTTTGATTTTTTAGCTAACATTTTAAATGACTGCCACTGATATGAACATGCCTTTCAATAACTAAGCTGTAACTGAGGAAAGGAATCTGTCAATATGATTTCAAATATGATATATAACATGCTCCAATATATAGCTAATCTGAAAGTCAAATTACACCTATCATATGTATAATGCTATCAACATCTCACCATAATACCAGAAAGATCTCAATAAGTGTCACATCTCTCTGAGATGGGGACTAATGCTGATGCAGAAGTAAAGGAGCATGCTTTCCTCAATGGTCTATCCACTGATCTAGGATGCTTGCTGGAACATGAATCAGGTCGGACATAAGTCATTACAGACTAGCTGAAATACAGTGCATCACACAAGGGAATAGATTTGAAAATAGGAGGGAGTCTGGCAGAGGAGATGAAGGGTTGTAAGGCGAAGAGAAGGGGGGGGGTATGATTTGGAGCTGACGGTTGTAAATATTATGAAGTTACTATGTTCATGTATAAAGCATTAAAGATAATAATATGTGTTTTCTTAAAATCAGCAAACCAGAAGAGCAATAGTTCTTCATAGTATATCTGTTTTGTGACTTATGCAGTATTTAAAATACATTTGAAATTCCTAGTCAACTTTGGCTCAAGCTCTACAAATCTTGATAGAGGCACCATATTGTTCTCATTCCCCCTTATTCTTAACTCTTTTTAAAAAAATAGGATTATGTAGAGAGAGACTTATATGGGTTCTCAAACTATGCTCACTGTTAATCTCTCAGTGATTCTTCTAATGTAGTCTTACCTTCAGTGATGAACAACATAGAAAAAGAGACAAGGAAATCGAGAGAAGGCATGACCTGTTCTCATTATAGCATGTATCAAGACTTCAACTTGCACTCATGCAGTTATTAATGTCTTTAGATTTTACTAAAACGGTAATAAAAGTTCAAAAATCTGTCAAACAAAAAAGGCTTCTGGATCTACACTTTGAAAATGTAGGCAGCCACTATTTCTGCCTGGCATTTTCATGTGGGGTAGGGATCTGGGATCTGAACCTAGTTCCTTCTGCTTGTGAAGCAGAGTCTTAACCCCTGAGCTATGTCTCTAGCTCAGTGCCACAATTCTTGAAAAATAAAGTCAATGTTCAGGTAAGAAGATTGACTAGAGGGTATCTATCTCTATGTGAAACAGTGAAGGAGAGTGTCAAAATAAGAAAAGATAGGTTTTGTCTCAAAGAGAAAAATAGAGGAAGAACTTCAGAAATGCAAGAAGGAAGTAAAAGTATACCAGAAAAGAGCACAAAAAAGATGCACAACTCTAAGAAGGAGGCTGAACCACAGCTTCAACTGCACAGTTCCTTGGTGAGGAGAGAAAAACAGAACCTCCTTCCAAAAGATTAACCAGATGAAAGTTGTGTGGTCATACACAATACTCACAAACCTTAACATTAGTGAGAGTTTTGGTGAGAAAGTGAATCTTCTGGTAGATGGAACAGTGGTAGAGAAAATTGTGATTTTTGTTATGTTTTATGACATGGAAGGCAGCATTTAGGTGCCATCTTAGGAGAGAGTCTGTTGTTAAAGACTATATGGCTGGGAGGGACTGCTAGATGCTGTTCATCCAGAGAACCCAGCTGATAGTGGTGTAGATGATAGAATTCTGTTCTTAAGGCAGTATTGGAGAATAATCCCAGTTCCCTTAACAACATCGAAGAAAAATAACACCTCAACCTTACGACAAAATAGTCTTTCTTGAACATTGCAGACACATCTGCTGAAAAAATAAGGGTCATTAAGAAAAAACAAAACAAAACAAAATGATGACCTAATCCTATCTGTAGTAGTCTTATAAATCCACCAAACAAGCCAAACAAATAAATAAAAACACTAAACTGAATCCTCCCCAAATCACCAATCTTATAGTGATGGACTCCAATGAGAGTGAATTAGATGAAATTCCAGACAAAGAATTCAAAAGATTGCAATGATGTCTGAAGATACCAAACATGAATACTAAGATAACAGGACAACAGAATTAAATAAGGAACTTAACATAGGATATGAAACTGAAATTCAGTGAAGAGATTTAAATGCTAAAAAAGAAACCCAAAGTGAAATATCAGAAATGAAAAATTTAGTAAATCAAATAGGAAGCTATGTGGAAAGCCTTATAAATAGAATGGATCAAGGTGAAAACAAAATATCAAGGTCTGAAGATAGGGTAAAGCAATTGGAACATTCAGACAATACCAATGATAAATTGGTCATAAGGTGTAAACAGAACCTACAAGATCTATGAGGATACTATGAAGAGAACAAATCTAAGAATTATTTATATAAAAGAATTTCATGTTAAAGGTTAAGAAAACTTTTTAAATAAAATCATGATAGAAAATTGTACAAATCAGTGGAAAGAGATACCCATCCATGCACAGGAAACATTTGAAACACCAAACAGGGCTGAAGAGATGGCTTGGGGTTAAAGCTCTACCTTGCAAACAGAAGGTCCTGAGTTAAGATGCTAAATTCTACATAAAAACACCAGGTGGAAATAGTGGCAACCTGCATGTTTGACTCTGGTGGGCAGAGCCTGGGAAATCCCAGAGAGAAGCAAAAAGGAGGTAAAAGCAATCTAGAATGATTTTTGCAATCACCCTTGGTCCACCACAGGAACACACAGTGCCCTCTCTCTCTCTCTCTCTCTCTCTCTCTCTCTCTCTCATACACACACACACACACACACACACACACACACACAGACACACACACAATAAACAAACAAACAAATAAATAAAAACCGAATAGAACTTACCATGTTATATTTTAGTTAAAACACCAAATATATTGGAAAAAGCACATTGAAATCTGCAAGAGAGAAACACTAAATTATAAAAAAGGAAGGCCTATTAAAATAGCAGATTTATCAACACATACTTTAAAAATACGAGTGATGTATTTTAACTATACCCAGGAAAATTATCTGTGTAAGAAATTATCTGTGGAAATTTTATGTGTAAGAAAAGTTTTTCACAATAAAAATGGGCTAAAAGACTTAAGAAACTCTAATTTAACTCTATAGAAAGCATTTGAAGGAATCCATTGGATGGAATATAAGGATGAACACATCTATGAGACTACAGAAAGTAATAAACCACATTGGACTACTACTTAAGCAAATGAAGAATAGGGAAATAACAAATACTACAAAATAAACAAAACAGGAATTAACATATATCTTTCAATAGTAACTCTGAATATTAAAGGTTTAAATTCCCCAATCAAAAAAAAGACTAGAAAATTCTATTTAAAAACAGTGTTATCTATTTCATGATAAATGCACTTCCCTTATCAAGGCATATGCAACCTTAGAGCCTTGGAAAAGCAAGAACATCCAAGTACCAAATCAGTAAGTAAATGGCATGAAATAAGATCATGGCAAAAATGAAGAAAATAGTAATGAAAAATTAAAAAGAATTGAAAAGAATCAAGGAAACAAAGAATAGATTCTTTGAAAATATATACTATATTGACAAATACCTAGTCAAACTAACCAAAAGAAAGAGAATAAGGAGCTCTAATTAATAAAATTAGAGATGATTTAAGATTTGAAAATAGTGGACAGTCTGACAGAGGAGCTGAAGGATTGTAAGGGGAAAAAGAGGAGAGATAGGATTTGGGATTAATGGTTGCAAATATAAAAGTCATGATATGCACGTATGCAACATTCAATAAAAAAGAACAAACAATAAAAAAACAGAACAAAAAGAGATTAAAAGTATGCATTAAAGGAGATACTGATGAATCTGAAAATAACCAGGATATAACTTTAAAAATTACATTTCACTGAATTGGTAAATGTAAAAGGAAGGAATGAATTTTTAGATGCATATGACCTACCAAAGTTTAAACAAGATGAATTAAATAATTTAAACAGATCTATAGCAAACAAAAAGATTGAAGCATAATTAAAAAATTCTCCCAATGTAAAACTGTCCAGAACCAGATTCACTGATGAATTCTACAAAATCCCTAAAGATTTTATCTATCTATCTATCTATCTATCTATCTATCTATCTATCTATCTATCTAATATCAACTGTGTGTATATGTGCACACATGCTTCAATTGTGTGTGTATGTGTATACACATGTGTATCATGTATCAATTTTGTGTATGTATGTCAGAGGACAACTTGCAAGAGATGACTTTCTCTTCTACCATGTGGGTTTTAAAAATCAAACTCAGGTTGTTGAGGTTGATTACAAGTACCTTTATCTGCTGAACTATCTCACTGTCCCTTGACAGACCTTTAAGGAAGAGCAAATGCCAATGTTTCTCAAAAATTCTCCCCAAAATATAGAAGGAAGGAATGCTGCCAATATTTTTGTGCAGCCAGTATTACCATGATACAAAACATAACAACACAACCAAAAAAGAAAATCATAGGCTAATCTCTCTTATAAACACAAACATAAAATTTCTCAAAAAACCTTGCAAACTGAATTTAAGGACACAACAGAAAGATAAACCACGATCAACTTAGCCTTACTGTAGGACAAGCAGACACTGTTTAACACACACACAATACATTTCATATACCATATAATTAGATTCAGAGGCAGAAAAACCACATATTCATCTCAAGAGCTATAAAAAAGATTTTGACAAACCCCATTTTCCTTCATGAGAGAAACTCTGGAGACAGTAGGAATAGAAGGAACATATCTCTCAACTTAATAATGACTACATACTGCCTTTTCCCCACCCACTGCCCGGGTTGCTCCCAGTCCAGCCAGGACTCACCACGACCTAGGTAAGCTCCGCCCCCGCCCAACACCAAAACCCCAGGCCAAATAATTCAGTTCAGTGAAAAACGCATAGAAATTAAAAGAACACTTTAAGAGTTAAAACAACAATGCCCAAGTCAAAGTACAAATCCATGAGAAACAACACCCAAGTAAACAAATCTCCCACTGAAGGAATTAATCCCATAATAATAGACTCCAACCAGAACAAACCCACGGAAAATGGCCAAGAAAGCCTGACCCAGGATAACGACTTTCAAAACATGATCATTACCATGTTCAATACTATGAAAGAGGAAATCCGGGAGGAATTAAATAAGCGCATCAATCGCTTTGAAGAAGAACACAACAGACACTTGGAAGAGTTGAGAAAAACAGTTAAAGAAACAAAAACAGGCATAGAGCAGTTAAAACAGACTCAAGCAGAGTTTAAAACTGAACTAAAAGACAAGTTATCTTCAACCCAGAACTCCACAGAGAGTCTTATCACCAGAATTAATGAAGCAGAAAACAGAATTTCAGACTTTGAAGACAAAGTGGGAGTATTAACCAGCTCAATGGAAGAGGATGTTAAAGCCAAAAAGATACTTGAGAGAAATATTAAAGAGTTATGGGACATCCTGAAGAAGCCAAAATGTGTATTCATGGAATACCAGAGCAAGAATTTCAAAATACAACACCTGAGGAAATTTTTCAAACGATCATCAAGGAAAACTTTCCTCATCTAAAAAAAGAGAGGCCCATCCATATACAAGAGGCATTCTGTACCCCAAACAGATATGACCAAAATAGAAGCTCACCATGGCAAATAATAGTTAAAACACTCCACATTCAAGATAAAGAAATGGTGCTGAGAGCTTCAAGGGAAAAAAACAAGTCACTTTTAAAGGTAAACCTATTAACATAACAATTGACTTCTCAGTTGAAACAGTAAAAGCAAGAAGAGCTTGGAGAGACATACTTCAAGTATTAATGAGCAAAAATGTCAACCCAGGCTGATTTACCCTGCAAAACTATCCGTCATGATCAAGGGAGAAAGAAAAATCTTCCAGCACAAAGACAACTTGAAGGGATACATGTCCACCAGACCAGACCTTCAAAAAATGCTAGAAATGATACTCAAGCTTGAAGAAAAAAACAGGCATATCCAGGAGAATAGAAGGGAAGTATAATACTACCAAAACCTAAAGGTGTAACAATACACTTACAAAAGCCACTAAACATAATAAATGTCTGGAATTAAAAATAGTTTCTCCATTATAACACTAAAATGTTAATGGAATTAACTCACCGATCAAGAGACACAGATTACAAACTTGGATTAAAAATCACAACCCATCAATCTGATGCCTGCAGGAAACCCATCTCACCACAAAAGACAGGCACATCCTAAAAATAAAAGGTTGGTCCAAAATTCTGTAAGCTAATGGAAGCAGAAAACAGGCAGAGGTAGCCATTATGCTATCAGACAAAGTGGACTTCAAACCAAAAAAAATCATAAGAGACACGGATGGATACTACATTTTAGTCACAGGTGCAATTCACCAGGAAGACTTCACAATACTGAACATATATGCACCCAATACGGCCCCCCTCACATTCATTAAGCAAATCCTATAATGTCTAAAGCGAGAAATCAATCCCAGAACGATAATTCTTGGGGATTTCAATACTGCCTTCTCAACATGGCATAGATCAACAGGTAAAAAATTTAACAGAGACACTTTGGAGCTTAATCAAGCCCTTATTGAAATGGACCTTAAAAAACTCTATCATACTTTTCATCCACGTACCAAAGAATGCACATTTTTCTCAGCAGCACATGGAACTTTCTCCAAAATAGATCACATATTGGGCCACAAAACGAATCTTCACATATACAGGAAAGTTGAAATTCTAGCCTGTACCTTATTAGACCACCATGGCCTAAAGCTTGACATCCACAACACAACAAACAACAGAAAATACACTGACTCCTGGAAACTTAACACTATGATGCTGAATGAGAATTGGATTCAGGAAGAAATTACAAAGGAAATTCAAGATTTCCTGAAAGTGAATGATAATGAAAATACAACTTATCAAAATCTTTGGGACACAATGAAAGCTGTCCTAAGAGGTAAGTTCATAGCTCTTAATGCCTAAATCAAAAAAATGGAAACATCAGAAATAAACAACGTAACAATGAAACTAAAAGCTTTAGAAAGCAATCTGATCGCAAAAGCAATAGAAGCCAGGAGATTAGCAAAATAAGTGGAGAAATAATCTGAAATCGAGATTAGGAAAACAATAGAGGAAAATCAACCAGTCGAAAAGCTGTTTTTTTGAAAAAATCAATAAGATTGACACACCCCTAGCTAAATTAACTAAAAGCAAGAGAGGCAAAGCCCAAATTAACAAAATTAGAAATGAATATGGAGTTATCACTACTGATATCCAGAAAATCCAGAGAATTATAACATCATATTTCAAAAACTTGTACTCTGAAATTTGACAACACAAAAGAGATGGATGAATTCCTAAGTAAACACAACTTACCTAAATTGAATTAGGAAGTTGTGAATTATTTAAATAGTCCTATAACATATGAGGAAATTGAAGAAGTAATCTCAAATCTTCCCACCCAAAAATATCCTGGACCAGATGGATTCAGCACAGAGTTCTACCAGACATTTAAGGAGCTAATAACACCAATACTCCTTAAACTGTTCCATCAAATAGCAAAGGAAGGAACACTACCAAATTCCTTCTATGAAGTTAATATCATCTTAATCCCAAAACCTAATAAAGATACACTTAAAAAAAGAAAACTATAGGCCAATCTCTCTGATGAACACAGATGCAAAGATTCTTAATAAAATCTTAGCAAATTGAATTCAAAAACATCTTAAAAAGATCATCCACGGGGATCAAGTAGGCTTTATCCCAGGCACACAAGGTTGGTTCAACATACTCAAATCAATAAATGTAATTCACCATATAACCAGTCCAAATTTCAAAACCACATGATACTCTCGATAAATGCAGAAAAAACTTTTGACAAGATCCAACAGCCCTTTATGAACAAAACCCTAGAGATGGTTGGAAGGGAAGGAACCTTTATCAATATAATAAAAGCTATATACAACAAGCCAACAGCAAGGATTATACTCAATGGGGAAAAACTTGAAGCATTCCCACTTTGATCAGGAACTAGACAAGGCTGTCCACTCTCACCACTTCTATTCAATATTGTACTTGAAGTCTTAGCTGAAGCCATAAGACAAGAAAGGGACATAAAAGGGATTCAAATCAGCAAGGAAGAAGTCAAGTTATCTCCGTTTGCAGATGACATGGTCCTATACCTGAGTGATCCCAAAAACTCCACCAGGAAGCTCCTAGAACAAATACAGAAGTTCAGCAGGGTGGCAGGACACAAAATAAATGTACAAACATCAGTGGCCTTCCTATATTACCAGAATGAAAGAAGCAAAAAAGCCCTGAGAGAAACAATCCCATTTACTATAGCCCCTAAAAAATGAAATACCTTGAGATAAACCTTACCAAGGAAGCAAGAGACCTCTATAATGAAAACCTTAAAACCCTAAAGACAGAAATTGCAGAAGACATCAGAAGGTGGAAAGGCCTCCCATGTTCCTGGATTGGCAGAATTAACATCGTAAAAATGACTATCCTACCAAAGGCAATATATAGATTCAATGCTATACCAATTAAAATCCCAAAACAATTCTTTAAAGAAGTGACCAAACAATCTCAAAATTCATATGGAGGCACAAAAGACCCAGGATAGCAAAAACAATCCTAAGTAACAAAAACATGGCTAGAGGTATCACCATACCAAACCTTAGTCTATATTACAAATCCATAATTGTAAAAACAGCCTAGTACTGACTCCAAAATAGACACACAGATCAATGGATAAGGGTTGAAAACCCAGATGTAAGCCCACAAAATTACAGCCATCTGATCTTTGACAAAGGGGCACAAAAAGTTCAATGGAAAAAGAACAGCATCTTCAACAAATGGTGCTGGCAAAACTGGATCTCCACATGCAGAAGATTAAAACTAGATCCGTACTTGTCATGATGTACAAAAATTAACTCCAAATGGATCAAGGACCTCGATACAAGGCCAGAGACTATTAAAACCATAGTTGAAAGAGTAGGAAACTCCCTTGAGCTGATTGGGTTAGGCCAACAGTTCCGGAACAGACATCCAATAGCACAGTCACTACAACCAACACTCAACAGATGGGATCTTGTGAAATTAAAGAGCTTCTGTTCAGATAAAGAGATTGTAACTTGAGCACACAGGCAACCCACAAAATGGGAGAAAATCTTCACTAACCATATATCTGTTGGAGCTTTATTATCCAGAGTACACAAAGAACTTAGAAAACTAAACACCAAGGAAACAAATAGGCCAATTAAAAAATGGGCCTTGGAACTTAAACGAAATTAAAATGTCTAACAAATATCTTAAAAAATGTTCCACATCCTTAGCCATCAGGGAAATGCAAATCAAACTTCCCTGAGATATCATCTCACCTCTGTCAACACCACCAAATGCTGGAGAGGATGTGGAGAGAGGGGAAGTCTCCTACATTGCTGGTGGGAATGCAGGCTCATACAACCACTCTGGCAAACCATCTGGCGATTAAGATTGAAATGCCATATGACCCTGCTATACCACTTTTGGGAATAACCTCCCATGTGAGCAAAAATTCGCCTCGATAGCACAAGCACGACCATGTTCATAGCAGCACTGTTTACAATAGCTAAGTCATGGAATCAGCCCAAATATCCAACAGTTGACGAATGGATAAGGAAAATGTGGTACATTTATACAATGGAATACTACTCAGCCATCAAAAATGATGAATTAATGCAATTTTCCAGGAAATGGATGGAATTAGAAACAATTATATTGAGTGAATTATCCCAGACATGGAATCCTCATACCAAAGTCACTTAGAGACACTCAAAGACAAATCTCTGTAATACCTACAGTAATTGTAAAGATTATAAACAGGAGGGATGGGGAAGCAGGGCCCCACCAGAAACAGAAGGGACCATGTTACAGCAGAGAAAATAGGCTACCATCAAGGACTGCAAGTAAGTAATGAGACATCTGATTTAGTTCACAGACTTTCCTTCCTGATCATTTCCAACTGATGGGATATGATCTTGCTAGAAGGGGAGGGCATATAGGCTGCCAGATAGAAGGTAATCATTTTTTAAATGGGTGATTGATCCCTCTCTCACCGTGGTCTCCTACTTCTATTCCATTTACCTTTGAATATACTCTTATAACAAGACTCTAATTTAACAGGTTTTTATTTCTGGCCAGGGGGTGACATCCAATACCCATCAGGATGGAACAAAGTGCATTGCAGGAACAGCAAAACTGAAAAAAAAAATCAACAAACCATAATTCAGAACATCAGAGACTCTATATCAACTACCTGGAATCAGGCCTACCTAATCTCTCCCCATCCTGAAGCTCAGGGAAATTTGCTGAAGAGGGGGCAGTAAGATTGTAAGAGCACAAGGATGGGAGGAGTCATGGTATGCAAGATACTTCACACAAGTTAGGGCCGAAGCAATTATAACAGGACTCTGCATGATCTGCACAATGACCAACATATCATTGACCCCTCAAATTCTAGCATGGACTAAAGGCACTAGGATCCTTAGAAGCAAGGGATTAACAGTCACAATAATGTACCTATACTTAAGCAGAACACAAGAAAGCGTTCTAGGAATTGCCACTGAGTCCTTACACCTCATCAGAGAGGATGACCCAGAGGAAAGTTTGATATAGTCATTAAAAGATGTTTCAGAGATGGGGGACGGGGCACTGGGAGAAAGGGAGGGAGGGGGGAAGGAAGGGACAAAGTGGGGAGGGAACAGGGAGGTCTATGGAGGGGTGGAGGGAGGGAGGGGACAGGGGTTCCTATTATGTTTGTATGAGCAGAAAAATAAAAAAAAGAATAATTCAGGAAAAAAATAATGACTATATACTATAAAATTTACAGTTAGCATTATATTAAATAGGGGCAGAAAGCATTTCCACTTTAAAAAGAAGACATAGGAGTCCAACATCTTCATTCTTACTTAGTATGTGCTTGAATTCTTAGCTAGAAAGGGAATAATAGGAAATAAATCGGAAAGAAAGAATTCAAACAACCTTATTTATAGATGAAGTGATCATATACACAAATATCCTAAAGACTCCACCAGAAAACTTTTTTTTTTAAGATTGGTAAATTTTTTTAAATTTATTTTTTCCACTTATACAAACTCCATTCCCCTCCCTCCCTTCACCCCTGTCTGTATCCCCTTGCTCCCTCCCCACTTTTTCCCTTCCTTTTCCCCTTTCCTCCCTTTCTCCCAGTGTGCTCCCCCCATTCCTGGAGCATCCTTTAGTGTGCATGTCAAACTTCCCTCTGGGTCCTCCTCTCTGATGAGGTGTAAGGACTTAGTAGCATTGCCTAGAGCTCTTTTTTTTGTGTTCCCCTTTAGTATAGGAACACTATTGTGGCTATTAATCCCTTGGCTCTAAGGATCTTAGAGCCTGTGATCCATGCTAGACTTTGGGGGGGGGGTCAGTGACATGTTGGTCATTGCGCAGATCATGCAAAGTCTTATTATGATTACTTCAGCCCTAACGTGTGTGGAGTATCTTGCATATTGCTGCTCCTCCCCATCTTTAGGCTCTTATAATCCTATTACCCCCTCTTCCGCAAATTTCTCTGAGCTTTGGGATGGGGAGAGATTAGGCTGGCCTGGTTCCTTCCATCAGAAAACTCTTAAAACCAAAAAACATTTTCATTAAACGTGGCAAAATTTTAAGAAAGTAACATGCAAAAAAGCCTTCTTATTCATCATTAAAAAATGCTATTCGGGGGCTGGAGAGGTGGCTCAGGGGTTAAGCCTCCGCCTTGCAGGCGGAAGGTCCTGAGTTCGGATTCCAGATCCCACGTATAGACGCCAGGCGGAAGCGGGGGCGGCCTGCGCTTCTGGTCCTGGTGGGCGGAGCCTGTGAATCCCGGGGCAGAAGAAGATGGAGGCGTCCATGGTGGTTCGCGAATTCGTCCGTGGTTCTACACATACACAGACACACACACACACACACACACACACACACACACACATGCGCGCGCGCACATACACACGCATATGCACACAGTTGAATAAATAATAATAATAATAATAAAAAAAATTTAAAAAAAATGCTATTTGGGAAACAATCCTTTTACAGTTGCCTCCAAATGTACATTTGAACAAACCTAATCAAGAGAGTGAAGAGCTTCCACATTTAATATTTTGAGACAGTAGAGAAAGAAATTAAAGAATACACTAGAAGGTGGAAAAATAATCCATGGTAATACACTTAAAGAATTAATATTTTGAAAATGTCCATACTATTAAAAGCAGTCTAAATCAGTGTAATCTATCAAAATTCCAGTAGCATTCTGTGTGGACATAGAAATAACAATCTTCAAATTCATATGGAAGTACAGCTAGAGGAATTGCTATAAGTGGTTTCAAGTTATCCTAAAAAATCATAGTAAAAGAACGACAACATGATATTGGCATTGAACAAAAAACTCATAGATCAAGAGAATAGAACAGAGAACCTACACAATAATCCCACACAGCTAAAGCCATTTTAATATTTGATATTTGACAAAATTCTCCAAAATATACATTTGAGAAAAGACAGCCTCTTCAACAAATGTGCTTAGAAAACTGGATATTCCAATGCAGAGAAAGAACTAGATTTCTACATACCACTCTGTACAAAAATCATCTCTAAATGCATCAAAGGTGTTAATATAAGATCTGGAACCTGGGATCTGCTAAAGGAAAATTAGGCCAAACATTTCAAGGCACAGACATTAGGCAAGGACGTTCTGAATAGGATTCCAGTCACTCAGGAAATATTCACTAGGTGACAAATGGGAACTCATGGAATTCAAAAACTTCTTCACAGAAAAGGAAAAAACTACTCAAGTGAAGAGACAGTCTACAGAATGGGAGAAGATTAATATCTAGACCCTACCAAGAACTCAAGAAACTAAGCGACGAGAAACCAGAGTACAGGAAAGCAAACAGAATAAGAACAGATAGTTCTTAAAATATGAAGCACAAATGGCCAATAAATGTGAAAAAGTGTTCAACTTCAGTAGCTGCAGATAAATTCAAATAAAATATCGAGATTCCATTTATGCAATCAGAATAACAAACATTAAGGAAACAGAATTTTTCCACAAATGCGTGAGAAAAAATGGTCCTTATATGTTGCTGTTAGAAATATAACTTACTAATAGCACTGTTAAAATCAGTGTCAAAGTCCTTAAAACTGAAAAATTAATCTACCATGTGACCCAGCTGTACCATTCCAAGATATTTACCTAACGGACTCTAACACGACATATCAGAGAAATATCTACATGTCTATGTTTATTGCAGTACTCCTTACAATAGATAAGTTAGGGGATGTCTTAGTTTTATATTTTAGTTGCTGTAATAAATACATGACTCAAATAATTTAGGAGATTTTTAATTCCAATATTTCAGGCTATAGTACATTTTGGCAGGAAAGTTTCAGGCTGAGGCGCAGAGAACTGGTCGTATCTTATCCACAGCAAAGGTAGAGGGTGAGGACCAATGCATACTTTTTAGCATGACAGCTTGCTAACTAGCCCTTCCTCCATTTTATCCACCTGTTCGTGGAATAGTCCCACCCACTATGGTCTGGTTCTTCCCACATCAATCCCTCAGTTAGAACAATGTTATACAGACTCACCAGAGGACTGCCTTAACTGAATAATGAGTGCGTCCACAGGCTCACCTCTAAAGTGTCGAGTTATAGCTGAAACTAACTGTCACAGGGAACCAACCTGGGCATTCAACAACAAAGGAATGGACAAAGAAAACGTTACGATGGAAATTTTTTTCCAGTTACAGAGAGTGATGTCATATGAATTTTAGGAAAATGAATGCAATTGGAAATAATAAAGTGAAATGAGCCAGTCACAAAATAGCAGATATTTTACTTTTTCTCTCACTTATGACTCCTAGATTTTATGAAGATAACATGTGTACATGTACATGTGTCTGTGTACATGACATGGCAGCAGAAGTGAAACCGTAGAGGAACAAAGAGGACTAACAGGATGCAGGGCGAAAAGGAGGCAGTAAGGCTAATGGATGGAATCTGCTTGTTTTACATTGCATTTGTATGAAAATGCTCTACATTGTACAACGCCGTGCATAAAAATGAACAGATGCATTGAAAATTAAAAAAAGTAACTGTCTACTCATTAGAATAATAACTGAGCTGTGCCATGCGCTTGGGATCAGGGGACACCAACAGGTTGCAGAACCTCTGTCTGGCTTAACCTAGTTCCTGAGTACTGGAAAGACCAGAGAGGCAATTGTGGAGAGGGACATGTATCAGGAGGGACATATACTGACAAGCCAGACCACTCGCAGGTAGTAGAGGCTCAGCTAAGGCTGAGAATTGTGGTGGGAGAGAGAGTTCTGGTCTTTGGATAGAAACAGATCTCATCAGCAGAAAATAACCTTGGAATATGATCACTTTAAGCCAGACAGACAGATCAAATTCTGGAGCCACCTAATTCCATCGTTAACCTCTGTAGAGCCTGAGAACTCTAAAGCTGTGGATGTGTGTGTGCAGCTGCCTTTCTGCAGCAGGGTGATTAACAACCAGGAGACCTTGAAAGTCTGAAGACAGCTGCTCCACCTGTGTGCGTCCCACACTCTCATTGTATAGAGGGGCGCCTCCTCCCCCAGCTAAAGCATTAGCTCTCTTCCCCCAACACCAGGAATTAGGATCTGCAGAGTGTAAGGGACATAAAAGTTCACAGACTTTTGTTCCTGATCATTTACTACTGAGGGGGTGTGATCTCACCGGAAGAGGAGGGCATATAGTCTGGAAGATAAAAAGTAACCGTTGTGCAAATGGGTGATAGACCCCTCCCTCACTGAGGTTTCCTACTTTTATTACATCTACCTTTGAAGAGCACTCTTATAACAAGACTCTAGTTTAACAGCTTTTTGTCTCTGGCCAGGGGATGACATACAATGCCCATCAGGATGGAGTGAAGGGCATTGCAGGAGCAGCAAAACTGCAAAAGAAAATCAACAAACCACAATCCAGAACTTCAGAGACTCTATATCAACCACCTAGAACTAGGCCAGCTTAAGTCTCTCCCCATCCTGAAGCTCAGGGACATTTGCGGAAGAGAGGGCGGTAAGAGTGTAAGAGCAAAAGGATGGGAGAAACAATGATTTGCAAGATACTCCACACAAGTTAGGGCTGAAGCAATCATAATTGGACATTGCATGCCCGGCGCAATGTCCAACACACTATTGACCTCACAAAGTCTAGCATCTGCTAAAGGCACCAAGATCCTTGGAGGCAAGGGATTGGCAGCCACAGCAGTGTTCCTATGCTTAAGGGGAACACGGGAAAGGGTTCAGGGTAAGGCCACTGGGTCCTTGTACGTCATCGGAGAGGAGGGCCTAGAGGAGAATCAGGCATGCACAAGAAAGGACTCTCTGAGAATTGGGCCGGGAGACACTGGGGGATGGGGAAGGAGGGGTGAGGGAAGGGGGAGCAGGGTTCGGGGGGAGGAGGAGGGAGGGAGGGAACTGGTGTACCTATTAAGTTTGTATGAGCTGAAATAATAATAAAAATATATTAAGAAATGGTGGTGGCTTGAACTTCCGGTCTTGCTGGGTGGAGAGCAAAAAGGAGTTAAAAGCAATCCTGGATGATTCCTGAAGTCATCATTGGTCCTCCACAGGGACACACAGTGCTCTCTCTCTCTCTCTCTCTCTCTCTCTCTCTCTCTCTCACACACACACACACACACACACAATAAAGGGTTTTTTTTTTTAAAGAGCACTGAAAAAAGAAGAAAAGATGAAAGCCAATATTTAATTTGTTATCTTATTATCTTGGAAATGTAAAGACAGTAGATGCTAAAACCAAGATAATACTTATTTTCATCTGGTACTGCAGATGGTGGTTGAATTTGTATTTCAACTGGAGTGACATATAAAACATGACTGGTAAACATGTCTTGGTGTGTCTGCGAAGATGTTTCCAGGAGAGATTAACATTTGAATCAACAGAGCTAAGAAAAGTAGCAATTACCAATGTGGGTGGCATCATCCAATTGCTTGGCACAAATAGACCAAAAGTGTGAAAGAAGGCAAAGTAATTTGCTTTCTTTTTAGCTGGATCTCATCTCTTCCTGACCCAGACAGCTGCACAGCTGGATTTCAGATCTTCAGACTAAGACCAATAGTCCCTGTTCTCAAGGCTTTGGACTTGGACTAATCTGTGCCACTAGTTTTTTTTTTTTACCTCTAGCAATAGGAATCATCAATTTCCATATTTGTGTAAGGCAAATTTCTATATTTGTGATCTTTACAGACTCTTATTTGTATAATTGGCCTGTACCTTTGGTCTACCCAAGCCCTTAATACTCTTACCTCATAGATAAAGCAGGTTGCTCATAGAAAAACTTATCCAGTTTGATTCAAAATGTTTCACTTAAATAAAAATTTGTGTGGGTCAGTCTTTTTCAACACTGCAACCAAAGTACCTAATCAAAACATGAAGGAGAAAGATTTATTTTAGTCTATGGATTTAGCCCTCTGCCCTTAGCTCTATTGCTTCTGGGTCTGTGGGGAGGCAGAGCATGAATACATAAGCAGTGGGTGCCACAGGCTACTGGCCTCATGGTGGATAGGAAACAGGGAGGGAACTGGGACGATCCAGCACTAACAACCTGTTCCTTCAGCCAGACCCTACACCCTAAAATTCCTCAAATCTCCCCAGTATCACCTCCTGGGCACCAAACATTCAGCGCACAAGCTTTTTAGGGGGAATGCCTCCTATTCAGAATGAAACCCTGCCAACTGTGGGCTAACAGATGCTCCCTAATAATTTGTAGTGAGAAGGAAGTTTTGGCCCATTATTTTCCTTCCTATTACTTAATAAACTGGGGAGAAAATATAATCCAAATCTCCTTCTCTTTACTCTAAGAAACTGTGGAAAACATTATAGTCTGAACTTTCTTTACTAGTTGCAAAAAAAGAAAAAAATTGTTTCAGTTACAAGTTAATTTCATAACAGCTACGTTATTTACAAAGCTTTCTCTTCATATGTAGCCATCAATACTTAAATTATTTTTATGCATACATTCAAAGTTTTACTTTCCAAAGTTCAAGTCCAATGTAAAATTTTAAGTTTTTTCTGTGCTAAAAAAAATTCATTAAGTTTTTGAGGCAGGTTCTCATTATTTTGCCCAGGATGACTTAAAACTCAGGATACTCTTATCTCACCCTCCCAAGCAACCTTTGGAGAGCCTGACTATCATATACCCCTATACCTGATTCAGCATTTATTAAATACTGTGCCAAAGGTCTCATAGGCACACTTCATTTCACAATTTCGTTGGTAAGAGAGTGTTGCAGTTACTCTGAATTGTTGTGGATAATTCTTGATCAAATGGCTTAAGGAAACAAAGGGTTTTATTTTCTCTTATGATTGTCAGTTATAGTTCCTTGTCCAGCTTGACAGGAGAGCACCCACCAATACCAGGGGGCAATGGAGCTGGTCACACCATATCCACAGGAATAGTGAGAGGGACAATCCTCGCTTGCCAGACCAACATGTCTGACCAAGTGTAGCAAAGGATGCCATCTTCCTCAACCGGTTCCCTCCATTTTATTCACCTCCCAGGGATTAGTCATTCCCACCCACTATGTACTGGATCTCCCTATCAATGAAGCAATCTCCTGAAGGCTTGCTCTGGGCTTAATTCAACTAGCAATTCTTTACAAATGTGCCCAGAACTCGAACCCTTAACTCCTAACCTAGTTGACACCTATATCTAACTATGACAGATGCTTTAAAAATTTTTTTTTGGAAAAGTTTTGTTTTATGAATAGTATAAACACAAGCATGTTCTGTCATCCAAATAAATCAGCTTCTTTTAGCTTCTGTTTAAATCTTGATTCTGGTATATACTTCATTTTCATATATTTAAGATTATTTTGCCATATTGAAATTAAATATTCTAGATATTTTATGATTCTGACTTGACTATTACCTTATAGGGTTCCCTTTCATCTGGGTAGATATAACTATTAAATCTTCCCAACTTTAAGCTTTACTGCATAGCTTGCTGATTTTGGTAACTGCCTTTTTCCTATTTTTACAGTAAAAAACTGTATTGAAATGTGTTCATCGAGCATGGAACTGGGTGTCACAGGACATTTTTGTACAAACAGTGTACTCTAAGTATACATGGCTCTCTTTCTTCCCTCACTCCTTCCAAGAGTCCTCTTTGTTCCCTAGACGGCTCTGCTCCCATTTTTAGGATTTTATGTAGTTATATAAAATCTATGAACAACAAATAAGAGACAATACGATCTATCTTTCTAACACTGACTTAATTCACTTTATATGATAACATTAAGAAAGGAAGTATCTGAAGTTAGGGCTCTAAGTATTCCAGGAGAAGGAGCATAGCTAGGTGTTATTGCCTTAGTCCTTAGAGTGGCTTCTCTTATCTTAGAGTAACAGAGATATCACTTTGCACTTGACCTCTCTTCCCTTGGCTCTTTCTGAAGGCTGATGTAGTAGGTGAGCCAGGGGTTCTGTCATCAGAACCACAAACTTGGCAGTGGAGTCTCTGGTTCTTAGAATGCACATGCTTGGTTAAAGGACAATGAGCCATCTGCCAGCTGCTGACTTTTGACTTTATTGCCTAGAACCTAGAAAAAGAAGGATGTAGGAAGTTACCAGGTAAGCACTACAAGACTGGCCCTATTCATATCCCCATTGGAAAAAGAAGCATCTACTGACCCTGGATCTGTACTCCTGAAGTTACCAGATGTCCACTTCCAGCAGTAAATTGAAACAGATGCCTGTAGAGGCAGATAGCTAGTGAAAGATGTTATTATCCCAAGTACCAGCATAACAGGAGCAGAAGCAACACTATCCTGTAGCTTCCTACAGGACTGATATCCTGCAGACTTGCACATGCACTCAGATAAATACAAGATCTCCCTTAGGTGGATAAGACTTATGGAAGTATCGCATTGTAACTGTTGTGCTCCTTCTCATTCAAAACAGGTATCCCCTTTTCTAAAGCCTCCCTTGATCTGATCTAGATTTTTCTACATGTTTGGAACACATTTTTTCATCTTTTGTGGGGACAGTCTTTAGAGAAAAGTATACTTCATTTAGAATTTGAGGGTCAAAGACATCCAATCTACAAAGTGGAAGAAAATCACTTGGAGCTATTCATCTGACAACAGAAATAATATCTAAAGTATATATGCTTGTATATGTGCATTGCATGTATCTGTATGTGTGCACTGTATGTACATGATTATGTACACTGTGAATATATGCATATGTGCACATGCACACTTCTGAAAGAGTTGGTTAGTAAGTAGAAAAATGAGCTGAACATTATTTTCAAAAGAAGGATACAAATGGCCAATAAATATATGGAAAATATTCAACATCTTTTGCTACCCAGGAAATGAAAATCAGAATGTCACTAAAGCCCCACATCATCTCTGTTCTAATGGTTGTCAGCAAGAAAGTAAATAATGACAGGTGCTGGTAAGGATGCAGCAGAAAGCAGAACTAATGTTAGGTAGTGTGAATTGTGCAGCACTGTGGAAGTCAGCATGGGGCTCTTCAAAGCACTAAAAATATAACTGCCATGTTGAATGATCTTGTCTCAATGGCAGAAACAAAAGAGAAGAAAGAATCATTATATGAAGAACTGTTGCATGACCCTGCTATACCTTTCCAAAGGGTTTTAACTCAGCGTGTTAGTGAGATATGCACTCACTAACTCACTAACTCACTAACTCAGTGCATTTCTCAATAACATGCTGAGTTAAAACCCTTTGGAGAAGTATGCATTATCACAGTAGTTGGCATTGGAATTAGCCTAGGCATCCACTGTCAGGTGGACAGATAGAGAAAATATGGCCTATATACACAGGAGAGTTTTGTTCAGCTAAGAACAACAAAATTATGAATGGAACTAAAGATTATCATTTTAAGTAAAATAAGTCTGACTTAAAAAAGAGATATTTTATATGTACTGCTTTATAAGTGGAATCTATATTCAGAAAAAAAGATATGAAAGGGGAAAGGGACTATTAGGAAGGGATTAATGGGGAGGGAAAGGGAAAAGGCAAAGAGATGAGGAGTGAATAAAATACAAATACAGTGTATAAAGAACCTATAAAAAAGGGAAGGAAAAAATCAATAGGGAAGACAGCCAATAAGCCTATAGGTAGGAAGATAGTACATCAAAGTACTCTCTTGGTAGCTTTTCTTATACCTGTAGAATGGGCACTTAAAGCTGGTTAGCGAAAAGAAATGCACGTAACAGTAGGGTGGCCTGAAGAGAGGTAACTTGATCTACCACAGAGGGCTGAGAACCCACAGGAATAGACAGGTCAGAGTGAACCCTGGGGTCCAAAGAACCACACAGGAGGAAGGGTAAGAGGGAGTGGGAAAGAATGGTGAAGGGGAAGGAGGGAAGCTGGGATGAATACCCAATATGCTTGTAAAAGCAGAAAATTTAAAAACACGAGCTCAAAGGCAACCCACAGAATGGGAGAAAATCTTCACTAACCACACATCTGATAGAACTCTGCTGTCCAGAGTGCACAAAGAACTTAGAAAACTAAACACCAAGGAAACCAATCGCCCAATTGAGAAATGGGCCCTGGAACTTAAAAGAAACTTTACCAGGGATGAAATTAAAATGTCTAACAAATATCTGAAAAAATGCTCCACTTCCTTAGCCATCAGGGAAATGCAAATCAAAACTTCCCTGAGATATCATCTCACCCCGGTCAGGATGGCAAAAATCCACAATACAAACAACAACAAATGTTGGAGAGGATGTGGAGAGAGGGGAACTCTCCTACATTGCTGGTGGGAATGCAGGCTCATACAGCCACTCTGGCGAGTCGTCTGGAGATTCTTAAAGAAATTAAAGATTGAAATGCCATATGACCCTGCTATTCCACTTTTGGGAATAACCCCCCATACAGCAGAGGTTCACCTTGATAGCACAAGCACGACCATGTTCATAGCAGCACTGTTTACAATAGCAAAGTCATGGAATCAACCCAAATGTCCAACAGTTGACGAGTGGATAAGGAAACAGTGGTACATCTATACAATGGAGTACTACTCAGCCATCAAAAATGATGAATTACTGGAATTTGCCAGGAAATGGATGTCATTAGAAACAATTATATTAAGTGAAGTATCCCAGACCCAGAAAATTAAGCACCGTATGTACTCCCTAATAGGTGGCTCCTAGTACCAAACCCACCCAGCCCACTTAGAGACAGTAATTGCAAGGATTATGAACAGGAGGGATGGGGTAGGAGGGCCACACCAGAAACAAGGAGAGAAGGGACCATGTTACAGCAGAGAAAATAGGCCTCCATCAAGGACCCAAATAAGTAATGAGACATCTGATTAAGTTCACAGACTTTTGTTCCTGATCATTTACTACTGAGGGGGTATGATCTCACCAGAAGAGGAGGGCATATAGTCTGGCAGATAAAAAGTAACCATTTGCAAATGGGTGATAGACCCCTCCCTCACTGTGGTTTCCCACTTTTATTACATCTACCTTTGAATGTGCTTTTATCACAAGACTCTAGTTTAACAGCTTTTTGTCTCTGGCCAGGGGGTAACATACAATGCCCACCAGGATGGAGTGAAGGGCATTGCAGGAGCAGCAAAACTGCAAAAGAAAATCAACAAACCACAATCCAGAACTTCAGAGACTCTATGTCAACCACCTAGAACTAGGCCAGCTTCCCACTTTTATTACATCTACCTTTGAATGTGCTTTTATCACAAGACTCTAGTTTAACAGCTTTTTGTCTCTGGCCAGGGGGTAACATACAATGCCCACCAGGATGGAGTGAAGGGCATTGCAGGAGCAGCAAAACTGCAAAAGAAAATCAACAAACCACAATCCAGAAATTCAGAGACTCTATATCAACCACCTAGAACTAGGCCAGCTTAATCTCTCCCCATCTTGAAGCTCAGGGAAATTTGCGGAAGAGGGGGTGGTAAGAGTGTAAGAGCAAAAGGATGGGAGGAGCAATGATATGTAAGATACTCCACACAAGTTAGGGCTGAAGCAATCATAATTGGACTTTGCATGCCCTGCGCATTGTCCAACACACTGTTGTCCTCACAAAGTCTAGCATCTGCTAAAGGCACCAAGATCCTTGGAGGCAAAGGATTGGCAGCCACAGCAGTGTTCCTATACCTAAGGGGAATACGGGAATGGGTTCAGGGAAAGGCCACTGGGTCCTTGTACGTCATCGGAGAGGAGGGCCCAGAGGAAAATCAGGCATGCACAAGAAAGGACTCTCTGGGAATTGGGGTGGGAGGCACTGGGGGATGGGGAGGAAGGGGGGTGGGGAGGGGGAGCAGGGGGTTCAGGGGGAGGAGGAGGGAGGGAGGGAACTGGTGTACCTATTAAGTTTGTATGAGCTGAAATAATAATAAAAATGTATTAATAATAAAAAAAGAAAAAAATTAAAAAAATAAAATCCTTAATAATGATGAAAAATGCATTGTATAAACACACAAAAATGTCACAAAAACCTATTTTTTAAAAAAATTGATACAATTAATAAACTTGAGAATAATATGAGGGTCAAACACACAAACTTGGAGTTAAGGACTTTAGATTCATAGAGAGCCACAAATAAAAAACTCAGAAACTTAGTGACCAGAAAATATTTTAATGCCCTTTATACTCCATTAGCTCCTCAGACAAATGAAACTCAGTATCTACTGCAAATACAGTATAAGCAGTGTAGTCATCAAGCTTAAGCATTATTTTAATATGGCATCACTGAGCGGAAGAAAGGATTTTGAGAGCTAGGTTTTAGGAATGATCCTTCAGTATCAATCTAGGTCCAAGCAGGAAATACATGCCACAGTCAAACAAGGAAAAAGCCTGCTGAATTTAACAACAGGACTCTAAAGTTGGGTGCAGTGACATACTGCCACAACCCTAGCTGCTCAGGAAGCCAAGGGAAGAAAAATCACAAATTTAAGCCCATGGTAGGCAGTTAAACAAGTTCTTTCTTAAAAAAAAAGTGTAAAGGGCACAAAAGTAAACCAGTGACAGAATGTTTGCCTAGCCAAGCCTCAGACCTTGAATTCAATCCCTAACACTAAATAAATAAATAAATAAATAAATAAATAAATAAATAAATAATCAAACTAATTACATAGGTATGGACCCCAGTCTTGGGCTAGTAGATCAGGTTACCACTCCTGAAACGTACAAAGGAAGAGATGAAGCTGTGACTCTAAACAGAAAGACAAAATCATTCAGTCAAAAAAAAACCACTTTTCTTGGGCTGTGAAGATCGGCTCAGCTGGTAGACAGCTTGGCTCAGTGGGTAGAGAGCTTGTTGAATAGATGGGACCTGAGTTCAGATCCCATATGTAAGTATCTGTAGCCTCAGCACTGATGAGATAGAGGGAGTACAGAAGATAGACAGAGTCCTGGAGTTCATGGGTCGGTCAGCTGAGATGCAGGTTCAGTGGGACACTCTATCAAAAACTACGAACATCATAGAAGAAGACATCTGTGGTCTACCTCTGCCTTCTGCATCCACCTCTGCCTATGCACACCCACATATATAACACACACAGAGGCACATATACACACACACACAGACACCCAATCCTCACAGTCGGTAATCCTCCCTTGGTGCCTTTCCACTGACAACACTCTGCTCATAACTAGTGAACAAGAGAGATGACTGTTGTGGTAGATAAAGGTCAGGCGCTTGCACAAAATCTTATTGAGTGAGGGAGAGTGACTGAAGGGACAATGGTAAGACAGTCAGTGCAGTATCTGTCTTACAATGCGATGACTGTTGCAGTTGAGGCTGGTGATGGCTTAAAACTTAGGAAACATACAGTGTCTTCTGGCACAGTCCATGAACATAAATATATCATTCACTGGAAAAACTAAACATGCTTTCAGCAGCAAGGTCAAAGGGCAGGGATTCACTCACTGCTAGAGAATGTATCCTT